>JARHVA010001231.1:847500-1097500 GCA_037957365.1 Torreya grandis
TAAATTATTTAGGACTACATGAAAATCAAAAGGTAAGTTTTATAAATTTATAATTATTAGTGGTATTATAGATAATTTAGTTTCTTTAAAAATAGTTGGAAAAATAGGATTGAAAATATTGACACATCCTACACTATATAAAGTATATTGGCTCCAAAAGGACATAAAATACTAATTAATAAGAAAATTAAAGTTGATTTTTAGATTATTATCTATAAGGATGAATTAATTTATGACATTATGCCTATGGATGTTTGCCATGTGTTTTTGGGTAGACCTTGGTAGTTTGATAGGAGGGTTATACATGATGGAAAGAATAACACCTATGCATCAGAGAAGGATGGTAAGAACCATATTAAAATACCATTAAAATATGGTAGTGAAGTTGAAAATAATACTAAGTTATTGTTAGTGAATGGAAAATAATTATCAAATTTGATAAAAAAATAAGAGTTTGGTTGTGCATTGATTGCTAAGCCCAAGACAATCATTACAACTATTAAGTTGACTGATTTGCCTTTGGAAATTTAGAATTTATTAGATGATATTTAGATATAGTGGTTGAAGAGTTTCTTGATAAATTACCACCAGTGAGGAGCATAATCCACTATATGGATTTAATTTTAGGAGTTAATTTGTGAAATAAAACAACCCATGCAAATAAAGTGAAAAAGGTTGTCTTTAAGGACAATAAGAGAATGAGGTTATCATGTGTAGAGTCCAAAAATGATTTTAAAAATATAATGAATAAATAAATTTGTGAGTATCCCATAGAGAAAGGATTTATGATGAAGGAGAAGATAGATGTGATATATTTGGAGAAAGAAGATGGAAATTATGTATATTTACAAATAGAGGAAGAGAGAAACCAAGTAAAGTTACATGTTTCCATGGTGGAATCATTAGATGTAGAGGTTGTGAAAGTAAGTAAAAACAAGGAGATAATTGATAAGGTTTAGATATGAAAATGAGATAGAATCAGAGGTGTGATTAAAGAGAAGACAACCTTGGAGGTGGCTGATATAGATTATTTAAGATCCCATGGTGAGAGTGAAAGATATGAGAAACATGCTATCATTGGCGAGGGGTTGAATAACATGCCTTTAAATCATGATGAAGCAGTTATTGAGGTGAATGAGGGAACTCTTGTATTCCCTAATATGTTTGTGCACTATTCATGTCCATCCATGGATATGATAGTGAAGATAAGGACTACATGTGGTTTAGTTCAACATATTCATATATATGAGAAGTAAAGTGAAGAGATATAATAAGAAGATACTATTATTAATTTCTTAAAAAATAGAGGAGTGTTTTCAATAGTTATAGAGATGGTTTATATGGACATGGAAGTAGTAGAGGAGTGTATTTAGATTAACATTGGGATAAAAGAGAGTGATAAAATCATGGTACAAGAATGTTATGAAGAGGACATTCAAGAAGGAGTTCATTTGCAACAACTAGAGGTGGGAGAAAAGACTCTCATAAGGACAAGTGAAAGAGATTGGAAAGAATATGAATTAAAAAATCTAATGTGGTATACCTCTATATTTATAGAGGATAAAAATACAAACCAAAATAGTCTACAAATATTTATGAAAAGGTCGTTGATTGGGAGCAACATTGAAGATCTCATGAACACGAGTTCATGAATGTTTCTGTACTTATGGAGCTTGATGCATGAGCATTAGATTTAGTATTTATTTTTGAATTTTTTTGGAATTGAATAGGTTTTATGGGTCATATTTTGTATTTTGAATATTTTAAATGCTTCACCTTGCTTAGTTTTGGTCATTCTAGCTTGTTTTTATTTTCTCACCAAAACTAAAAAATATGAATTTTTGAGCTTGTTTTGAGAGTTTTAAGAACTTTTATCATTTTATAACACTTTTTTTTGTCAATATAATTCATGTATGGGTAAATTAAGGTATTGATAATGATTTATAACAATCCAAATGTCTTAAAACATATATGTCTATGTAAAACTCATTTAAGGTTAAGTCTAAAGTTAGATTACTAAGATTGGTTAGAAAATTTGAGAAAGTTTAGGAGTTTAGGATCAAAAGAGAGATGATAATTATGAGAGAAGTATATTTGAATAAGGATAAAAACACTAAAATAGATAAATACCCTAATATTTGATAAGATTTTGAAAACAAGAAGTAGATAAGTTTAGGAAAACATGGATATAATAGGACTGTGTAATATTTGCACTCCAAAAAAAAGAAAGAATATTTTATTGAGATTTATTATTGGGTATTTTTTATTAGATCACATAAATAAGTATTAAATACATTCCAAATATAAATTATATGCCAATGAGCTTTTTCACTAGCAAATCACATTAGGAATAACCTCGCATGCTTACTTGAGGCACATAACTTGGACTGATCCCCATTAATTCTATCATGTGATGGTGGTTAGACAAATATATCTTACTTAGGTTCTTGAGTTACTACATTTAATCATTATTACTACCATCATTAGTCTATATTCATTCATTTGATGAATTCATACAATGCATATAACTAATATCATAAAATTGAAGTTAACACTATAGAGTGTAACATATCATGATTTACATCCAAAAGATTATACCTTTTCCATTAAATAAGATTACAAGGTGATTCCTTCATTACACTCTATCTTTAGTTCTATATTGTTAACCATTTCATAGTTATAATAATATCATATCTATCAATTCTTAATAAATTAAGGAAAATAATGTATATGAGCATTGGATCTAAATATGAGATCAAGAGTAAAGGCAATCATGAAACCAACACAAGATATATGTGAGAAAACCTCCAAGAGGTAAAAAACCCATAAAAATTATTCATATTATGAGAAACTAAAAAGTACCCAATACAGTATTTCTTTCTCTCACTCCTTCTCAATCAATCTTCACATAACTTGGAAATGTGTTCTCCACATTTCTTCATTTGTCTCAACTCTTTTTTTTTTTTCATTGCATCTTATAACATAAACTCTTTATTAGATACACAAGGTAATCTAACCATTATAATGTGACCTTTTCTAATAAAAATACTAATAGGTATAACCCTTCCAAATATCATTTAATATATTTTATTATTTATTTACATAAGGATAAACTCATGATAAATAATAAAATATATTATTATTTAACCAATGTAATTTAATGTGTTAAGGGTACATAAATAACACCACTTAATTATTAATTATTGTAATAATCCCCTTTAATGTTAAGTGTAGATACATGCCATAATTACCTTTAAAATAAATAAGTTACACTCCATGAACCATCTACATGATGAGTTTTAGGAGGTAACAACATAATAAAATTACACTCCATGATCCATCAATATGATGAGTTTTAGGAGGTAATAATTGAAGGAAACATCTTTCATCATGCCATAGTCACCTTTAAATGAATTATGCTATGTAAACATAGTCACCCAAAGGTATTACACTATTTAACTATAGATACCCAAATTTATTATACTATGTAACCCCAATCACATAGTCACTTTTAAAGGAATTACACAATGTAACCACATTCACATAGTCACCTTTAATGGAATTACACTATACACCCATAAACACCTAAAGGTTTTGGATTATGTCCCCTTAGGCACCTTTAAAGGAATTACACTATGTTACCCAAAACCATTTAGAGTGAGTTTAGACTAGCATGATCATGAGACTACATCTCATAGTGAGAATACATCTCACAATTTATCATAAATAATCAACCAAGCATATTGGAGTCTTTTATAACATAAGGACATCCATGTTGTTATGTATTAGGTACAATGTAAAATTACATATAAATTTTACCAAAATCATATAAAGTGATATATTACAATGCTTTATAATGAGAAAAAGTATAGAGAGATAGAAGAAAACACATGTCCCATACAATTGCTAAGAAGTGACATTGTTAGACACACTCCCCCTCAATGGAAACTTTGATAGGCCCAACATTGAATGAAATTAAATAGTATTTAGTTCTTTGGTGTTGCATTATATTTTATTACAAATCTATACAACTTTGACTATTACCAAGAAGTTTGGTACAATGAGGAACTTCCACATGATGTTCTTTTATCTTCCTTCATAGCCACAAGGCTTCTTTAAAAAATTTCACATGAAGTGCTCCAAGTGATAGCACCTACACTAAATATAAACACATACATAAGTAGACTCATAATAACACTATATGGTTAGCATCACAATAACCAAATAAATTAGCATTATCAAAGAAATAATAATATAAACCAAAGTTTACAGTTCCTTTTATATATCGAAGTATCTGCTTTGCTAAGTTCTAATGATCCAAGTATGGATCCTGCATGAATCTAGAAGCAACACTCACATCATATTAAATATATATCTTATTCATGATTAGATAAATCAAACTACCAACAAGATGTCTATAAATAGGGTTTATCTTTATCACACATAGTTTTTGGATCAAGCTTTAACACAACCTTCAATAGGAGTATATGTAATCTTGCAATCAAACATGTTAAATACAACAATCAAGGTATGTGATGCACATATAATAAATTCACTAATAATATGATACTAAGTTATAAAAACATTAGATATATTTATTAGGAATAATTCATATTATAAATTGAGTTATGAAAATTTATTCTTCCTTTTAAAGTCAACACTACAAGTTTGCATTTTATACTAGACCAACAAAAAGGTTTAGAAAGAAAATGTTTTAATGTGTTTTATACTTAATTTTGTAATTAAAAAAAATATTCTAGTGATTAAACAACACTAGCCACTTAGTTTATTGTAAAATAATTCAAAAAACACTAATAAATACAATAAGGGAAAAAGTTACAAGTGTCACAAAGATAAATTATATACTAAAAATCATCTTAGGAAGATTTAAATCAAACAAAAGACCATCCCAGTGTTTCCAAAAGGTGAAAAAACCTAAATATCAACTGGTCACATGACCATATTTGACAAAGAATATGACAAGTCAAGGGTGTCAAAAGTGTTACAAGCTTCACATGTGAGAGATTGGGTGACTAAAAAGGATTACTTAAACTAATTATTTTTAAATAAAATAAATTATATATGACCAAAATATATATTGGGATGGGGATTTGAACTTGATACCTTATTTTTACAAGAGTTCTATAAAAATAAACTAACCAACTCCCCTTTATCCACACACAAATTTTTACATGCAAAAACTATTGTTAAAACATATTTAATTCAAACTAATTTTAAAAAAAATATATTAATTGGATGTAAATAATAATATTTGATGACTGTAAAAATAAAACAATTAAATATTTTTTTTAATAAAATACAAGTCAATAAAAATGGGACCCACATTATTTGCGTGGAATAAAGGATAATAAATCATAGATTTAATAAATACATTAGATATGTTACTAACCATTTTAAATAAATAGAAGAAAAAATGGGAGTATAATTATGGCATTCAGGTAAAGGTTTGATTCACTATGAAAGCTCCAAGTTACCAAATCTGATCAAATAAAGCTCAAAACTACTTCCAAATGGCCAAAGTAAGTATTTGAAATAATCAAAACTACGTTTTTTTTTTTTTTTTTAAAGTTATTATAATGTTGTAGCTGCTATGGCACCCTAGGTGGTTGAAGAATGTAGGATCATGGAATAGGAGGAATAATTTATAAAATATATTCAATATAAAAAAGTTGATCTATTTTTATACATAGTAAGCTTTAGAAAGCTTTCGAGAGATGAAGTTGGTTATAAAACTAACAAATTGGTAAATAACCTAAACATAAGAAAAAAAAATTAACTTTGGATTATATATGATCCCAAAAAACTCCCCCTTGATCTAAATAAGTATGAAATATTTGGATTAATAACTCTAAAGTCATCAATGTGCCTCTAACCTTGACCAAAAACTATTGTCACTTCATAAAGAAGCTTGCCCCTATGAGTTGTGGTAAAAAATGGTTGATGAACATGATCAAATACTATTCATCCATGGTGATCATCATCTTGTACTAAAATGGAACACAATGAAGCATACCCAACTACATCGATCTATAAAAGGTCCCACACAAGAAGCCATCCAAGTGACAAACTTGTACTATGTATGGCACATCTCCCTGATGCCCAAAAAATGTTGATGACCTTTGATAACACTAAAGATGCTAACAATCCCTATCAACTTGTACTATTATTGATGATTTATCAAAGACTAACAAATGCCAAATCTTCTCCCCTATCAGGTGAAAGGTGATAGGTTGTGCAATAAGAGAATTAAAATCAACTAATAGTGATTTCTCCATGTCATGAAGAGCAATTAGAGAAAACAAAAATTATAATTGAAAACAAAAAACATAAGCCAAAATATTGCTACTATAACAAATTCCTGTCTTGAGCCTAGTAGCTCACACAAGATAGGTGAATTACTAACCATTCAAAATATGGTGTCAGGTCCATTAGGACCATAAACCTCAGCCATGATGGACATATCCTAATTAGATGAAGTGTTAAAATATCTTGGATAATTGGAGTAACTAAAACATCTTCCAATAGAATGACTCACATAATTTTCTTCAGCTTTCCTTTTGCATAGAGAATGGGGTCATTAAGAAGGACACACATCTGCAAGATGTCCAAAACCACCACATTTGAAACATTTAGGTTGTTTCTTGTGTTTTTAAGATCTAGAAGAACTTGAATCACTATAATAACTATGAGGAGAGTGATTGTGGTGATGCCTACATTTGGAAGACCATAGAGAGTGTTGATGTGCATGTTGTGGAGACCATCTAGAATGGTGTGGAGAGTGCCTCAAAGAATGAATTAAATCATGTTTTAGAGAGTGTTTCTAAAACTATTGCTATACATGATGATGATATTTGTGATGAGACCTATTCTTTGTATAGTGAGCCTCTTCAGTAGGTGTACTCTTTTTCCTTGTAAATTGTTTCTCATGCTAAGTTAATGATTCAAAGATAGACTCAAATATGGCACCATTAAGCTTATCACTAAGATGTAAAATTTAAAAAAAATTGATGTATGTGGAATTAAACCCATTCAATATGATATAAATAAACATGTCATCATTAATTTTTCCCCTATAGTACAATATTCTTATTTTAGAATTTTCATGCATGAAAAATATTCAGAGACATATTCATCATCTACCATTTTATTATTCTAAAGTTTCATAAGAATGTCAATATTTTTTATGCGAGTTTCTTGTCATATAAATATCTTAATGTTTTCCATGCTTTCCATGCCCTAGATTTAACAAATTCAATGTAAATAATGACCTATGTAGTGCAAGTTGATTTTAACAGTGTGAGTGCATGTTTATCACATTATTGGTATTTAACCAAATTTGTAGGTTCAGTTGGTGGTGTGATTTATTTCTCTATTATTTCTCACAAATCATTGAAACCAAGTGTATTTTTCATGTTTATGATCCATTATTTGTAGTTTTTAGGTGACAATTTTCCATTTTTTGAGATTAAACTTTCAATTTTTTCCATGGTACGAAGTTGAAAAATAAGGAATGCTATTGAGGTTTCAACTTTACCTTCAAAATAGTTTCTAATTAAAAGAGATTTTGGGACTTATGAAAAAAAATGTAACACCTTATACACCTTTATATCTCCAAAATTTAAGTTTGTCCCTTCATTATTTTGTTTATCCTTATAACCCCTTTATAAAAAATGGCAAAAAAATAATTTTGAACAAAATAAATACAAATGGGATTTGATCCCTATACCTCCTAATTTCAAAGCTTTATACAAAAAAATATTTTCCAATTGCTTGAAGAGGATTTACAAGATATGAAGAGAGTTTTTACTTTTAACCCTGATTTCCCTCTCTATGATAAGAAAATTACTTTTCCTTAAAAAAATATTTCAAATAGGAAAAATAATTTGAAAAAAATGACTCATCACATTTATGGAGGGCCCATGTGCTAATGCAAAGAGAACAAATTTAAACAAAACCTAATTAAAAAAAGCTTATTGTACTTTATTGATTTCAGTTGATGTAACATTGTAGGATCATGACAGGTCTGTGTTATGAAATAATGAGGTCTATGTTATGAATTTAGAGTAGGTATACATTACAAATTAAATCTATAAATGAATTTGTAACAAAGAAGGTGTATTTATGCAGAATCACTGATAGTCATTTCCATTTAGAAATGAAGTAAATGATATTTATAGTGAAGGCATGTCAATTACTAGGTTTTGTTTACAAGACACATTTGATAGAATAGAAATTAAGTGTAGTATCTACAAACCATGTTGATAGGTGCACCAATTTTTCTATTGAGTAGTGTCATCATGATACAAATTTGGAAGAAATAATTTAGAGGAAGTTACAAAATAAAATTAAGAATAAGTATGGATTTGTTGTCTCTCCTTCACTTCTTCAACCTTGACTCTTTCAATTCCTCCTCTTTATATTTCTAGCTCTAATACCATTGTAGGATCGTGGAATAGAAGGAATAATTCAAAAAATATATTCAATATAAAAATCTTGATTTATTTTTATGCACAACAAGCTTTAAAAAGTTTTTGAGAGATGAATTTGGTCATAAAACCAACAAATAGGTAAATAACCCAAACATAACAAAAACCTAAACAAACTAATTAACTTTGGATCATATATGATCCCAAAAATAAAACTCAAGATATGATTATGATGTTTCCCAGACTACTTAGAGGATTTTAACAAGATTTAAGACTATAAATTGAACCCTTAAACACTAGAAACATGTTGTAGAGCAATAAATATGATTTTTTTACTGATTTTTAGCTCATAGAGGCCATAAAAACTAAAATATGGTGTTTTGGGAGGAGAGAAAAAAATTAGAATGAGTTATAGAAGTCTGAATCATGCAAAGTAAAGGTCGAAATTACTTGGAAATAGCCAAACTAAGAAAATGTAAAGATCAAAACTAATATTTACTACCTAAAATCTGATCTTTCATATATTTTTAGCTTACACATACCAAAAAAATGGCACCCCAGGCTGAATTAATCTCTTAAAACTTCAACTGGTAGCTTTATAAGCTTTTACAGGAGTGTTAGCAAGCTAAAAAATAGAGATTTAGCATTTAAAAATGAATTTCAAGCTGAAAAAAACACTAAAAATGAAATTCTTACTAAATTTTATGAGATTTAAGCCTTCAACAAACCAAAAAAAATGCCCAAGGCTGATTTTTACTTAAAATTGCTTTTAGTTACTCAAATCTTCAACCAAATGCTCCATGGACAAGGGAAATTTGTAGATCACAAAATTTTGAAGGAAAGAGAAGCTCAAAAAACTCCCATGAACATGCCACATGATTTATGTGCTAATTTTTGAGTAAAAATAAGATTGAACACAAGTTAAAAATTCTTGATCTACAACCTCACCACTTGGTCAACACATCACAATTTTTGATACCATGATAAATTAAGCAAAATAATGCATAAAAGCAATGGATATATATATATATATATATATATATATATATATATATATATATATATATATATATATATATATATATGAGATCAAGAGCAAAGGAATACATGAAACCAACACAATATATACATAAGAAAACCTCCAAGAGGTAAAAACCCACAAATATTATTCATTTTATGAGAAATTAACAAGTACCCAACACAGTGATTGTTCCTCTCACTTATTCTCAGTCAATCTTCACATAACTTGGAAACACGTTCTCCATATTTCCTCATTTATCTCAACTCTCCTTTTTTTCATTACATCTTGTAATATAAACTCTTTATTATATATGCAAGGTAATCTACCCATTATAATGTGACCTTTTCCAACCACCACATTAGTGGGTCCAATCTTTCCAAAGGTCATTTAATATATTTTATTATTTATTTACATGAGGATAAATTCATGATAAATAATAAAATATATTATTATTTAACCAATATAATTTAATGTATTAAGGGTACATAAATAACACCACTTAACTATTAATTATTCTAATAATTCCAACCACAAAAATAATATTTTATCAATAAGGATAAGGGGTGTTTATACATAGGTAAAATCGATGCCTTTGGTTACATTAATAACACCAAAATGATGACTAACCAACAAACATTAAAAATAATGAGTTGTGGAGATTCATGATAATTAATTTCCTATTGAATCAGGCCTAACTAACCCTATATACCCTCTCTATTCTATATATTTGCATTTTTTTACCTCTTCTTTCATGGAATAGTGCTCGATTTACACTCTCATTAATCCCCATTGCTTCAATGAACTATGTTGTAACCACCTTCATTCCCTGCACTCTTGTCCTAATCTTGTGCTTCTCTGAGTCTTACATCTTCTACTCATTTTTTTCTTCCTTATCTTTCACAAATCATCCTTCCATGCCAAGTTATTTGATGTCATTCATATTTAATGGGAAATGCAATATATCTACAAATCAATCCTAGCTTGAAGATAATAGATCCTACTTACACTCCTGATTGGGGATACTTTAGACAATTAGGGTCATAACCAATATATATCTACTAGACCTAGCCAAAGGATATCTTACCACAATAATATCACTAGGGAGGGTTTGAAAGCCTCCAATCAATAAAAATACACAATAAACCTAACTAGGTCCTATGTTTTCATATTCATTATGCTAATAACAAGTAAAGAAAAAATCTAATCTAGTGCTCACCAAAGCTTGTGGCACAAAGTGGGGGTTATCAAACATAAAATTAAACATGCATAAGAGAATCCTAATTAAGATATGTATAGGTAAAACCCTAATGCATGGAGAGAGATAAATATTATTTAAAAGCCATTACTTATGCTACTTTTATCTACTAAGGAGAGGAGCAAAGTTAGAGATACTTACTTGGAAGATGAACTTGTCGAGACTCAATCTCTCCCTTGGCCAAAGGCGCCTTGCAAGAGGTTATTGTGGTTTGTAAGGATCACTAAAAAAAGCTAAAGCATCCAATACTTCTCCACAAAACAAGACTATTATTTAAGTAGAAATCTTAAGATAAGACTCCTCAAGTAGAATGGTGGAAGAGCAAATTTTAAAGAAGTGAAAATGAATAATATCTCTTGCCTACTCTCTAAGAATGGAAAAATGGATGTGTTTATATATGTAGTTCTGACCCAAAACCCTTCTAAAATTTTTATCTGACAAGGTCAACCTGGTTGACCTATTATCATAATTGAAAAAAACTAACTAGGTCATGGACTTAGTCAGCTAGGGGCCGACCTAGTCCCTAATAAATTTTATCAATAAGGATACAAGGTTGATGTGGTTGATATAGTCATGTAAACTATCAAAAGGGGGTTTAGGTTATGAAAGGGGATAAAAAAAGGTGGTAAAATACCATAGGAGTGTTTTTAATTGGAATCAAATCTTAGGGGAATGTATTTTAGGAGACAAGTGTGTAGATAGCAAGTGGTAAAAGGGACAACAATCTTGCAAAGCACCAATGAACTACCCACCCCTTTCCTAGTGCACCCCTTAGGGCATGCACTTAGAGATATTGAGACTCAATGGGTTCTTACAAGATAGAAAGAATCAATAATTCATAAAATTTGAAAATATTATGTGTATACATATGCACCACTCAAAGCTCATGACATGTCACTCAGGTGCAATAGGGAATGGTGATTCAAGAAAGAACATAGTAAAACAAACCACTGAAGCTAAAAAAAAATGTTGTAGTATTTTAAATCATAAAATAACTGAAAGTAAATGATGTAAAGGAAAATAAATATAAAATTAAATGTAATGTGTACTTTGACTTACCTTTATTATTGGATGGTTTTCTATTATGTTTGTAGTTTTGATTGGGGAGGGCATAGAGATTGCTTTCAACAAACCTAATAATATATAAATAAAGATCAAAAACAAACAAATTTAAGGAAGTCAAGATAATTGGTGCTATGCAGATGATACATACATAAAATTTAGGCAATCTGGGGTAGCATGTTTTATGTTAGACTAAATGACCAAGTCAAAAATTAGAGTAAATCAGGTAACTAAAAAGCCAAGGCTGCTAAAGATTGAAAAACTCAAACAAGTAAACATTAAGTAAGAAAGGCAAACTCACCAAGTTAAACCAAGGTAACATGTCAAAATGGATGGTAATCAAACATCGATGTGTGTTTAAGAGTAATTTTCAGCCTAAGTTTTAAAGAGAGAAAAGAGACACAATATGGGTTATGGTAGGAATACCTATTTGTTTGTGCACACATTAAATCAGAAGATTGTGAGAGATCCTCTTTGGCTTGGGAAGATTACCTAAAAATAAGAAAGCACTAAATCAAATTTTTTTGTTAGATAAATAGTTGGGTGGCTTGCCTAGTGAGAGATAGATCTCAAAAATGAGAGCTTCCTTAAGGGATGCCAATCCATCTATTTTAAATAATTAAGTTGATAAAACTAGAAAGAAGATACTTGCATTAATAATAAAAGATTACTAAAATCAAATACAAGAAATGCTTGTTCAAAAAAATACTAGAAATGATCTAATTAGTGATAAACTGATTAGTACTTGTGCTAATAGGTTGGGGTATGGATCAAAAAAACATAAAGGGGCTTATGAATAGGTAGGGACATAGAAAAGTGAATTTGGTTGTGTGTAAGAGAGTTAAATTAGCTTTCTATTTTTTGGTGCCATAGGTGACCATCATCAGTCATGCAACCATCACTAGTCAAGGGTAATCATCACCAATTAGGTGAACATCACCAATCAAGGGTAACCATCACTGGTGAGGTAACCATCACCGGTTACTTGTTAGTGAATCTATAAGTGAAACTGGGGTTTGGGTTTACTAATTGATAGGATCTAGAAAGTGGATTCTCAGAGATAACTTAGGCTTGGAGAAAAAACTTGATAAAAGAATATAATAAATTGAATACTTGTCTTACCATAAATTAGTTGGTAGGTGGTTGATGTGGATTTTCCTTTTGGTGGAATATGGGTTGATTTCAGTAGCGTAATGGTACTTGGGAGTTTAGTGGAGGGTCAATGGTAACTAGGTTCCCTATGTGATGGTTGATAGAACTTGATAATGTGGGTTGACTTGATTTACCTATAAAAAGGTATTCTAGATACAAAGATCTCTTGATAACAATTATAGATGATTTGACCTCCTAGGCCTCTCTGTCTTATAGGCACAAGCAAGAAGTAGAAGTGGTTGTCCAAACTAAATTTGAAGAAGGATTCTAAATATAAGTCATCTATACAAAGGGCTAACAACTAGATTTAGACTACCATATTTAAAAAACTAAGGTGGTGGTTTACATGTAGGTTGCATGTTGAGTCCAAGCTATCCAACTTGATTGTCATCAGTTAGGGTGACCATCGCCAGTCACCCTGACCATCACTAATCAAGGACCTAGGAAAAAGATAGGTTAAAATGGGTGAAAAGGTGAGTTAAGCTAGATAAGTGACTAACTTGACTCTAGATTAGGTAAGTAGGCTAGGCTAGGTAGGTTTGTTGAATTTATAGGTGTAGTTGATGGAGGATCAAGAGAAACTAAAGGTATTATGATGGTTAGGACTGTGTGTGAAGTTTTTTAGTGTTTAAATTTTCCCCCTCTTTGTTATGTGGCTTGCATGAATAAGCAATAAAATAAAAATGGAGACTGGCTCTAGATCTACTTGTCTTGAGAGTAGGAGAAGGTGTGTCTCCTCAAACTTGGAGATGGTGAGGTGAAATGTAGGTGGGTATGGGTTTGGTAATAGGTAGATGGTAGGTCATGAGGTAGGTGATAAAAAAGGGTTGGGTATGTGAGATTCAAACTTACATATAAAATGCAACAAAATGGTGCAATAGCTAAGATCATGAAAAAGACTAAAATTGTGAACATTGGTAAAAAGTAAGGGTTGATGTTAAGGAGAACAAGTGACAAGTGAACTATGTGACCACTTAAAAGCATGGAGGTTGGGAACACTCATAAACTCAAGTCTCTTAAGTGGGTTCCATGTTCCCAATGGGTATCTAAGGTAGGAAGTGCTCTAGGGGAAAACATAAATGGGTCAAGTGTCATGGGTATCTGAGGTAAGAAGTACTCCCATTAAGACACAAGTAGGTTGGTGTGCATGAGGTGGTGAAAAATATAAAAGGTCAACATGGAAATTTTATCACTATGATAAAGGGACCAAGCAAAAATGTGTATAAAAGTTACATGCTAAATAGGACAAAATAGACCAATGGCAAGGTGATGAAGTTATTCAGTTGGTGGTCATGGCTAATCTGACTCCATGTGCACAAAGCACATGGACATTGCCTACATACTTATGTGGATGTAATATCCAATAAAACATCAAGCCAAATGTAGTTCTTCCCATGTGGGAAAGATATGGCTAAATAACTAGGTTGGTTATTGGTAGGTGCTTAAAAATTAAGATGGGGTCCCTGACCGATAATAGTTAAGTGAATGCCCTAAGGGTCAACTAGCATCAGTCACCCTGATAGATGATGGTTAGGGTAAAAACCTAAAAGCTTCTAGGGTACAAGTAAAAAGTGAGTGCCATTTTCACTCATTTGGAATTTTATGCTTTTATTCTAGTGAATTGTAGCAATTTTTTCTCATGGTGGGTTGAGGGTTGCTAAGGTAGAAGTGAACTAGTGGTGCACTTGCTGAATGGGATATGAGAAGATGGAGGTAGGTTGAGGATATAGTGAAATGGTTGGATGAGGCTTGTGTCCATGATAATTCTCTTGGAATGAGGTAGGGGATGTGTTTAAATTGTTAGTTAGGGTAGGGTTTAATATTTTTTAGGGATTGTGTTATTTTAGGATTGTTGTGGAAGCCATAGGTTTGAGAATAAAAGTCAATCAAATTAGGTTTAGGGAAGCTTTTTATTTGAAAATGGGGTTGGGGGTAGGTTTTGGGAATAGATGTTATTATGTATTAGGTTTTTTTAAATGTTGAAATGCTTGCTTTGGTAAAAGTAGGAGGTATAGGGTTCAAATCTCTACCATTAGGGTAGATATAATGACTAGTGATGGTTCAACTTGAACATCACCAATTGACCCTAAGGGGATAATCATCCCTAGGTGACTGGTGATGGTTAAGGAACTATTGATGGTTCAGGGTATGATCTTAGGTTTTTTTAATGCTAGTATTTGTGAGGCTAGGTTTTCTATTGTGTTACTTAACTAGAGGTGTAAAAAGGTGTGTTTTTGGGGAATTGGTTGGATTGGTAGTTGAGTGTTATAGGATTACTTAGCTAGGGTAGGTAGGTATCTAGGCTTAGTGGAAGGGGTAAGACAAAAATGGGGTAGGGTAAGGGTAGGTCAAAATTTAGTACTTAGTGTTATTGGTTAAACACTAAAATATAGTGTTATATGATATGCTTGTAGGCTAGAAAGTAGATTAGGCTGAGAGACTAGGTGTTGGTACTTTTTGTTGAGGTTTAGAATGCCATGACTATAGAGGAGTGGTAGCATATAGAAAATGTGGGCTTAGGTGTGATGTGACATTATCAACATCTACCATGAGACCCTACAATAATTATCACACTCATTAAGAGATGGGACCCCATGATGAACACATTTTGGTTGTTAACTAGAGAGATTACCATTCTATCAGAGGATGTGCATAATATCACACATCTATCCATTTGAGGAGAGGTAGTATATTAGACAAAAGGTGAGGAGGTAGATGACATGATGAAGATGATCAATGATGATGATCATCATGCTTAGGCATGGTACCATGTAGGTAGGTTTAGCTATGACTTGTTATACTAGATGGCTCTAACAAATAGATGATTGATCATGATGATGATGGAATTTATAGCCTTTGTGCTACCTAACTTAGTCAGGGGGTAGTTTATTATGGATTTATTAGGTGTGCTAGTTAAGATATTATTGGGGAGGATTGTATTCAACTAGGTCCTAATTTTATTAGTAAAAATATACTAAGAGCTTTAGGGTTTCAAACACCATAGGTGGTACAAGATTAGTGTTAGTTTTGATCTTCACTACTAGGCCTTTGAGCACATTTAGGTATTGTGACCCCTAGGATTGTTGGTAGAGGGCTATCTCTTAACAGATTATATAGGGGGCTTCCTATGATGGAGGAGAGGTAGAGTTATGATAAGGGTAGGTGGAGGAGCCAAAGACATTGAGTAGTTTTGAGGGGCATTAGATGGCCTGGTAGTTGGGGACATGAATGGAGGCCCTACATTAGGTGGCCATAATGGGTAGGGCTCAAATATCACACCTTATGTCTATAGATCTGGTGGTGAATATATAGTTTTAGGGAGGGTGAGGATGAGCTTCTCCCAGGTGCTCATGTGTGGAGATAGTTTGGGCTTGTTTAGCAGATCCCAATTGATTTCCCTAGGTATAAGAGAGAGGAGGTAGAGTTTATGTTACCCACACTCCATCCATAGGAAGTTGTGACTAATTTTGAGGATTTACTAGTGAAGGATCCTATTGATGATATAGGCATTGATGATGGTTATATGGACTGATACTAGGGTAGATATGTTGCATCAAACTTAGGATGGGGTGATGGGGGTTAGTGGCCCATGGATGTAGATATGGCCCAAGAACTAGATCAAGTGCAAGGAGATAGATAAGTAACAACAACACTTACCACAACATAGGCCTAGGTTATTGGTTTACAGCGATAGGTGGATGCATTAGGGATATGTGGCCACCCTATAGAGATTAAAAAACTACTATTTATCATACCATAGAATGCATGGGCATCATACAAATAGTTGTTTGGATTTGATGAATGAAATACAAAAGATAATTGATTGTGGTGATCATATAGAAAATAAATCAATTAAGCAACCCATAGTGGAACAAGTGCAAGTAGAATAAGTGAAAAAGTCAAAATTAGTGCAAGAAGAATAAAGACAACTAGTATAGATACTAAAGGACAATTAGAGAAATAAAATATACAAAAGGAAAAATTAAATAAAAAAATAGTATAAAACGATTAAGATGAAAAAGAAAAATTAAAAAAGTCACAAGATGAAAAATAACAATTACAAAAGGTACAGTTTGAAAATAAAATATTACATAATTTACAGCAATAAAAAGTGAAATTACTAAAAAATAAATTTCCAAATCAAGTTCAAGATAAGATAAAAAAAATTATTAAAAGAGGGTTTATAACAAAATATTCTCAAAACTAAGAGATGCCTACAAACTCTAATGTTTTAAATGTGGTTGAAAAGGGGGAAATTACAAGTCTCTCCTTATATCAACAACATTTCACTATCACTTCTCATATATATGGGGGGCTATATATAAATATCAAGGTTATGGACTATTAGGAAATCAAATTTTTCTATCATTATTTATATATTTTATAAATAATTATCAAAACTTGGATTAAACTAGTGCATCTACAACATGTATGGGATCAATTAAGTTAAGAGTTTCCTTACTTCAAAATATTACTATCTTATTTTTTGTGTTATTTTAAATCCAAGTGCATACAATTTTTTTCTTGGAGTATCATGGTTAATATTAATAGGAGAAATAATTCATAAAAACAAAGGTTGCATATCATTTTATTCAGAAGGCAAGATCACATCATTTTCTAAACAAGGAACATCTTTATAGTAGAAGCAAAAAAAGAAAGGTTAATAACATAGTAGGGGGTAATTGGTTATTCATACCTAGATATAACAATGATGAAAATGGTTCCTATAATAATGTAGATTTGTATAATCCTATTGATATTGATTATGGAGAATATTATTATGATGTCAAGCCTATACAAAGGCATCCCCTTGATGAGATAACTCCCATATAGTAATAATATTTCTTGCCCATAGCTCATTTTATTATAATTATATATGAAAAAATATTTAAAATTTTGATATTTTAGACAAATTCAAAATCAATACCTATGCATGATTATGTTTAGTTCATTTACATCAATAAATTTATGAATAATTATTAAGTACTTGTTTCTACCAAATTTATATCACATATGCTTCACTAGTGTTCATGAGTAAGTTTAGAGCATATGGGTTGTCATACTTAGACCCAATTTTAGGTTCTTTCATTGTCACAAACACATAAACCACATTCAAACAATAGCACCCTATTTGGATAGGATCACACCCCATTATTTTCAACTCACCTTATTATTATCTTATTAAACACGTGCTTTCATTTTTGATATCTAGACCATACATAGGACTTATAATGTGTGTACACACATAAACAAGATCATTGGGGGCATCTCACACAAAATTTTTATCCTTCTATGACTCTCCATTATTGATAATAACTTAGTTCTTTAATTATATTAAATTTATTGATTATGTTTATGTAATAACACAATGATATTCTATTTTTTATCTAAGTTTTTGAATTTTATCATCTTCCAAATTGCTTATGTTGATCAATTACACATATCCAAGTTTGTTTTTCATGTTTTATTTCCTACTTCATGTCTTATGTATATTTATCTATTTCATTTTAAGATATTTTAAAGTCTTTGTGTGTGGATCTAAGCCTTAGTTATCTAATTATATGCATGTGAGTAAATTTTAACATGCCCTTGTGGTTTATTATATGTGTGAGGACCTTTGAACATGTCCTTGTGTGTATCTTTATGTGTGTGAATTACATTTGTCCCTTGTATGTGGCCCTTTGGCTTTCTATCTACATTTCATGTGTGTTTTGAGTGTAGTCTATGTTTGTGTGCATCATGGACATGACAATTTCATGATTATTCACTCAATTTTTGATACCATGATGGACATAATGCATCCTCCTAGTTTTTATCCCATGATAGATATCATGCATCCCTCTCCAAGTAGTTATATTCATATTTTGATACTTAATTTCTATTACTTATTTATGTGCCTAAATGCTAATATTTATCTTGACATTCACACTATCTATGCTTGTTCCTACATGCATCTCACATTACTATTATACTCATTTTATTCATATGATGATGTTATGCTTCTCCATGTTATCACTATACCCAAATTTACATATTTTACATAACATCGATAGCATAATTTTTTATTTTGAGTTAAGTTATTTCACAAACTCAAGAACTAATGTCAAAAATGGGGCATACATAGTGGTTTGTATTATATACTTATTCCCACTCAATATAGTGCATTGATAGACATAGACAAACATTTCTAGTCCTCATATAGTGAATCACATAACCCACTTAGAAAGCACTCAAAAGTTAGTTTGGACATTAGTGCAACCCATTATTTTTTAAATATGTGCTATTATCCCAAATATCATAAAATAGTCATTTTTATTATCTATTAAAGTCCCAAAGAATAGTAAATAATATTTTACAGTCTCATCTTATATAATATACTCAAATTTTATCTCATACTTACTCAGTCTAAGGGCATCATGTGAGACATGATTTATAAGTATTTCATAGGTTTTTACTCAAAATTATAGTTTTTAATACTCATTATCTGAATATATAACCTATTTACATTATTTTTCACTAGTTTTTTTCTAGTTTTATATAAAAAAATGAGCCTTATTCCATATGTAGTAGTTTGTTCACCTTTTTGCACTAGTTTTTTCACCAGAACATTCTATTAAAATTTATATGGGGATTCTAAGATAATTCACTACTATGTGTATGAAATTATGGATTCAATCATACATGGAGTTATTAATCACACTCTCCTAATAAATAATTATTGGGGCATGCACAATCTAATCAAATATTTTCAATGAAAATGAAATATTCAAGGTGTGTACCCCCTATAGTCAAAATATTTTTCACTAGAAAACATAGTGGTTTGCAGACACACTCAGGTTTATTTTTTCCTTGTTATTAGATCTATATCTTTTATTTTATTTAATTATTGATTTTCATCTTAAGTAAACCATGATTATATACATGTTTCATTGTAGGTTTGCATTATTTTGGACTACATTCAAGACTAAAATTCATAGGTAAGTTTAGGTATGCACTTTTTAATTTTAATCTATTAATTTAAATTTTTTATATTACTATGATAAAATGTGGGTAAATTTAGACATGTAAATTAACATTTAATCCAATAGCGCGCACTTGTGATCACTATTTTGACATACTTAGCTCATGACCTATTATGTGACTTTTTGACAAATTTAATTCACATTCTATGTGGATGACTCATTATTAAAATAAATTATATATCCCCATGATACCTTATATCTAGTTTTTCCTAGCATCCTAGACTCATGATGATGGTGAAGGAAAAGAAAGAAGATCAAACTTGTCACTTGCTTGTATGAAATATTAGGCCTACAATCCCGATTGAGATCAAAATGATGTTAAAAAAGGAATATATATGTAATTAAATATTTTTACACATTAAATTAATATTCAATAAACTCAAAAAATTATTTTTACCTTTAACTAACCTTGAAAATGCAATAAAACACAAAACATGGGTTTTTAGGCCTAGGAATTAGGCCTAAAGACTGAATGTTTAGGATAACTTTCTTTTAGAATGCCTAATCACTTTTTTAAAAAAATTAAAATTTTTAAAACATCCTAAAACACATTATTATCATTTTTCATCAATTTTAGAGGGTTATCTTTCAAAATGTAGTGATTTTTGTTCCCAAAATCCTAGTAAGCCTATAAATAGGTTGAGAGTTGTAATTTAAGTGAAATTTGAATTTGGAGAACTAATTTTCAAATATTTCACTTGTATAAGGTATATCCCATAAATATTATAATCTATAAACTATTATTAAAACTTTAAAAATCCATAAAATAGGTGAAAATAGCTTTTCCTTGATTGTTGTGACAATTTTTCTTGACTGTAGCAACCTATATATCCTTTTCAACTTTGAAAAAAACAAAATACTTTCCCAAAATAATTAATATACTTAAAAAATAAAAAATAAACCATATTAAAAATGTTATAGGATTTAAATTTTTATTAATATAATTATTAAAACATACTTTCCATTGATTTTAATGCAAACATGTACATAGTCATGTACTACATCCCTATTTCAAAAGTTTTCTTATTTTTCTCCAAATCTTAGAGTCTTCGATTATTTCACTATATAATTTTTATTCTTACACATACATATATATATATATTATCCATATTAATTTTCTATTTTTCACTCCAAAAAATCCTAAAATTTCCCAAACTACCTAACCAACTTAGTAAGCTTAACCCAAGCTTTTAACCTCCATTGAGTTTGACTTAATTACCTATGAGTTAAGACATTTAGTTTGTTATAAATAATTATTAAGAAATTAATTTAACATTAAAATAAGTACCATGACCTTTGGTTTAAATAGGAGATGATAAATACCCTTCAAACATCTTTTATATATTTAAATTTTCAAATAGGCAGTTTTGGCAAGTAAATAGAAAACAAGCTAAAATGGACAAATTTTGAAATGCTAGTGATTTAAAAACCTCCCTAATGACTAAAAATGGATTTATAAAAATAATAAAAACCAAAAATAAAATAAATGATACAAATTTAGTCTTATATTCCTATGCTTCTGCATCACATGCCTAGATTGATTCCTACCCTTAACTTAGCCTTTATTTTTTCCCCCTATCTATACAATAGTACACCTTATTATTTTTTACCCCACTAAAAGTGTCCTAAAAATTAATGACTATTTTATAATATTAAAATTTTGTATAAAGGTTTTAACACAATATTAATAATCCCCGTATGAAATAATTCTGAAAATACCACTATATAAGCACATTTCAAACCATTTTGTAGAGAAAAAACTTGCACACTAAAAAACTCCAAAATTCTAATTGAACATTGAGCCCTATTTCTCAAAATTATTTTACATCCCTAGTAGCCCTAAACTAATGATTTAATATGAATCCAAGGACACAAGTCATGTTTTTATCACTTACTCACACCAAGATTACATCATCATATAACATTTTTCACTAGTTTCACACACACCACTATATCATGGGAGAAATACATAGAGTTTGATACTTATATAGAGTGTTGGTATGTAGTAAATGTTCATCACATGGGGTGTTGAGGTCAAGCACAAATTTAACCATTTTCCCCTTTTTAATCCAAGATTTTATCTTATCATATTTTCCATTGATCTATGGTTTTCAAGTGGAAAAATAGTTACACAATGGTCACCGAAGATAATCAGAGGCTCCCAAACAATCTGTAGAAAAAAAATTAAAGGCACATATAACCAAAAAATATCAAGACCTTAATATTTTTTGAACACTAGTGATTCGTAGGGATAGTATCACACCCCATTATTGTCCAATCATAATGTTATTATCGAATAACCCTACCATCTCCTATTCTAGGTCTACACATAGTCAAAATAGTCAGTCTATCAGTTTTATATCTATAATCATCTCGTATCTTAGTTTTCAAACTAAGTTTATATTTATCTCTTGTAAATTACATATTTAATAAGTTTATAGATTTATAAAAATTCAAATTAGTTTGTAACATTTATTGCATACCTATAACATTTTGATTTTTCTCAGTAATTTATCATATTAGGTGATCTATTTCCCTAGTTTTTCAAAATTTGATAAGACAATGAGATATTCAAATGCATGGATTTGGAATCCTTCACCATTTATACCTTTGAAGTGTTAGTTTCTATGAAGGAAAAATATTAGAGACATATGTATTCTCATTATGACCCTATCCACTCCTAATTATTCTATTTTCTTTCTCCTTTGAGTTTCTTTTTCCATTTTGATCCATTTCACCTCTTCTTCTATTATTTTATATCTTGACCATAATCATGGTTCCTAAAATTTTAGTCAACCATAATCATGGGTCATATGATTTTGGTCATTCCATTTTTGTGGGCCCTTTTTTGGCTTGTCCCTTTTTCTCATTATATGTGACTATTTTGTTAATGTTTCCCTCTTTTCTTGGGTTAGCTTGCATGTTAATAGGTACTTTGTTTGAAATTGAAAATTATATATATTCAGATCATCTTAATTTAGTTCAATAAGAGGTAATCACATAAGCATTAGGCACACCACAAATCTTATGTTTATGTTCTTTAATAATTGAGATTGATTTCAAGAGTTTCATATTATTGCATATTTATACCAATATAAGGTATAAGTGAAAGTTCATGTGGTTTCATTTGATTATATATAGAGATAAGGTGAAGTAATTTATCTCATTACTATTGGGAACACTCATGTAAAAATATAAATATATCAAGACATGATTATGAACATTTGGGATACCTAGCTACATCCCTCAAGGAAGGGGTTACTTCACCTTTTTTTTATTAATGTGATATAGTAAGATAAATATCCTAAATATTCAAAATGGTTAATATATGTATAAATTCATCTAATCTAAATTATACAAGCAGATGTTCAATTTACATATTATTATTTATGTAAATTGCTAATAAGACTAGGGTACTTAGTTTATTATTGATATATTTTGGTCTAATACTATGAGTACATGATAAGAAGGATTGAATATAGCTATGGATTTTCTCAACTCTAGAAAATGGGTATCTGGATCCACCTAGATGATTCTGATAGCCCTTAGATGTTTGTATTATATTTATTCATCTAACCACTATTGTATTCCTCTTTATAGATTATGCCTCAGTGTTTTAGCATATGCCACTGCCCCTAATTTCAAACCATATTCTTGTGTGACATTAGTATGTCACTATGTGCAAGTCAATAAAACATGTCTCCTTCAATTAAAAAACTAGTTCCATTTTTTTACACTAGGTTAACCTATAAAACTATGGGAGAGTGATGGGTTGAGCTAATCCTAACCACACCTCAATAAATATATGAGCACTACTTACTTATCCAATAGTTAGAGGGAAATCAAACCATGTGTAGTTCATCCCCTTAAGTATTTATGTGAAATAATTATCCTTTGGTATGGATGAAACTTATAATATGTCCTTTGGCACTTGATAGTGGAAATCATGGCCTAGATTAGGTGATTTATTCTTGGATATGATCTACTCTTTTTGAGTGGTTTATAATTTTGTAAGTTTATGACATAAATTCTCAATGTACAAGTGATAGATTAAACTTGTTTATTAATTTAATCATAGACACTGAATTATTGATAGATAGGTAATAGGATAAAACCTATTCTATATAAATATGAGAATAAATGGGTAATTTATCATGCCACTAAAATTCAAAATTGTTTAATTTTTTTTTAATTGAATAAACTCAAATGAATAGATCTAAACTATTGAAATTGAAATGCTAGAATATATAAATTTGATAGGGATATATAATATGCTATATAATATATAATTTACTAAAAATAATAAATGGGCCTAATAATATGAAAACCTCCCTAAAATAAATTTTATGCTAACTGTGAAGACTAACTATGATTGGAAACTACTTGAAAGAACATGTGTACTATTTCATGACCAGATGCTAGAATTTAAACTTTGATCGGACAAATCTAAAAAAGGAGAATAGAGTCACCCAATATATTTTTTAATTTCTATGTCCACATAATAATTCATTATGAAATTTATTTATTGATTTAGGTGTGTGTGACTACTTGTGAGGGTTTGCAATTAATGTTGTTGCCAAGTTATTCATGAAAGACATACATAAGACAAACCCTTGCTCCTGTATAGAAAACAAAATAGATATCAAATGAAAAAATGGGGTTTAGGGTTAGAATAATAGTCAAGATACTATCAAAAAACCTTTCATAATATTAGTGATACTTAAATATCCAAAATGTGCCTCAATTTGATGGAGTTGTTCCTCCTAAGGTGATTGTGTTATCCATGGTTGTGGAACTTTTTGACTGTTGTTATAATATTGATTTAAATTATTAATAATGGTTACCCTTTACTTAAAATAAAAAATATTAAGACTTGGCCTATGATTTTTATAATGTATTGGAATTTAAATTGGAATAAATATTTCTCTTTTTTCTTAGTGTCTAGTATAATTGCCAAGTAATTGTTAGATGTGTTTGAAGAAGCCTTGATGTACTTATATAGGGTAATATTTGGAATATTTTTTATAAAAAAAATTTAAAAAATTGGAAAAGAGACATTTTGAAATGGATGAATTTGAAAAAATAACCATTATAGCATGGGGGATAAGGCTATGCTAAAGGACAAGGTAACAATGTGGCCTTGTCTAGTCTTAAAAGACTACAGACCATTGGGTCATGATTGATAGGAGTTTGTAAGTTGAATATGAATGAATGTGGATGAAATATACATTCATATATTATTTTTAAATGTTTATAATATAGTGGTGAATCTCTTATATATTTTGAGTTATTAAAATTATGATTAGACCAAGCATGGTAAATATGTCAATATTGAACATTATCAAACAATTAATGATTAATTTTATGTGTCCACATTTGCGTCTACCTTTTCTAGTGATGTAAAAAAGTGAAATTACTAGAGTAAAGTAGATATAAACCAAAATGTGTATCCACACTTTGTATTTTGATACAAAACTTGATTGCATAATAAGACTTAATGAAAAACCTACAACAATTCCATTGAAGGTAGTTATTGTCCATATTTAAAAGTTAAAAATATGAAAATTTAAATTTGAATTTTGCAAAGAGAGAAAGAAAATTATATAACTAAAAGAGTATGCAATATAATTTCCCTATAAATTGAAAATAGATAAGTTTTTTCCCCTCTGTTGATGCATTTAAACAAATGTTGAACCTATGGTGAATTAAGAGTGATCATGTCTCAATTTGGAAACCTTTGAATGATCCCAAGTTGGAAAGAATGTATGTTCCAACTGTCATTCAAATTTTTAGCTTACTTTCTAAAATATTTTAAAGGGTGAAAACACCAATAGTGGTTCACTACATATATAAATTGAAGTCATAGACATTGAGTGTCACTAGAATCTAATATGTCCCACTTACAATAAGAAAATGAATCACACAATTGTAGATAGATCTAGATTCTATTTGAAATTTGAAACATTAAAACTTTAGAAATTGATAAATTTTTCAATTTCCATAGTAACTTCAATATGAATAAATATCATGCCCATATGTATTGTATTTTGTATTGAATTGATATTAAATGAACTTTGAAATTTGAAACTATTGAAACCTATAACTATTTTAAACTTTCCATTTGTAATTGTAGGAATGAGTGCAAATACATGTCACATGCCCCTAAAATCAAAAAAATCTAAATCATTTTATAATTTTTAAATATGTGTAGTTTCATAGATCTAAAATTTGCTCATGAGGACTTGTCTTCTGAATACAATCCCACTATGATGCCCCCTTTTAAGATGAGGGATGTATCTTATAAGTAACTTAGCTAAAAATAAGAGTTATGTAATATGTGAAAGACATAATCATGTAGTAGAAATTTAAATTTTGAATCTATTACAATATAGGATTTGAATATGGAATTGAATTTTTATGTGTTAGATAGATATATCATTAAATCACATAATAATCATGTGCATGATATGTATCATGAAACCAAAGTAAGAATAGAGATTAGGAGTTATACATGATATGAATCATGGTTCCATAATAAAAATTAATTTAGATATAAGAAATATCATAAAATGTCATAAATTTAATTTATGTTATTATATACATATAAATTAATGTTTAAGTTAAAACAATGCACTTGTGACCACCCTTTTTACACACTTAGCTCATGACTCATTCCAAGGTCTTTTAACCACTCTCTTTCACTTTTTGTGTAGAGGACTCATTACTATAATGATATTTAACTATGGATATGATATATTAATGTATATGGGTTTATGGAGATCCAAAAAAGTAGTATACATCCCCATTAGTTAGTTCTATGGGTCCAATATATTAGGATAAATGAATAACTTGTGGAATTAAGGAATTTGATAATGGTTGGACTACATTCAGATTAGGAGGTTACCCATCCATTATTAGCTATATAGAGGCCTATGTAAAGAATATGAATATCATTATAAAGGAAATATATAAATTAAGTTTTGAGTCTTTTATTGTGTGAAGGATATTTGAGGTTGTCCCATAAAAGTGGCATTATGGAGTTATTCCTTTCTAAAGGAGTATTATATGGTGTTTCCCTACCATAAAGGTATTATTTTACTCTTGCGTATATTGAATATTCCAGCATCTTAGCCCACCAATATCTATTTTTTCATGTTGATCTACATTTTATTCTACATATATCTAATTATTATAAGTATGGATCATAAAAAGTGGTATGATAGCATTGACTTGGTAAAAAATTATAGGCAAAACCTTAATTTTGGATATTTGTTTATATCTTTCAATTTGTTGTGAATTTTTATAATTTTTTTACTAGAGTTTTAGACTATTTCAAACAAGTCACAATAACAATAATCAAGGTTCTATAACCAGTTTTGAGGGATATAATGTTATTTTAGAGTTTGTAATAAATTCATTAAATATACCAAAAATTAGGAATGTTTATATGGAATTTAACATAATATCATCATAAATCAAAGATAAATTCATAAATTGAGAATTTTTATATGTTTTTTTAAGTGATTTATTTTTATTTTATGATTTTTCATAGATTCATTCTATAGACCAAAAAAATTAGAATTTTTCCACCACATTTTCATTGAGATTGCAATATCATATATGTAAGTTCCATTTAAAACTTTAGAATAATTTTGATCAATTTCACATGAGTTATTGAATATTTTTTTAATCAACCCTAGTTTTTATGTGGATCATGGAGTTACAAGAATATTAAAATAAGGGTATTAGAGATTTGTTAGTGGGTATATATAAGAGTGTATCATAATTACAAAATAGATTGGGTAAGTAAAAGAAGGTGAAAATAAGTATGAAAATACTTATGATGATAACGAAGCTACATATGATGCATAAGGAGAGGTTGGGGATCATGCTATAGAATAGGGATAATAAAATGATAATGTCAATGGAGAAGAAGAAGAATAAATGGAAAAAAATGATGATAATGAGGAACATAATGCAGGTGATGATGAAGAATAAGAAATAAATCATAAAGATGATGATTAGGATATAGGTGGTTCAGAAGGAGAGATGGAGTATATTGAAAATGAAGAATAATTGTGTGATAAGGATTCTAATAGTTTAGATCCAAAAAAATGATATGATCTTTAGTTTAATGGTTGTATTTAAGGAGTAAGGTCATTGTGTCCATAAACCCTATAAATAATTATAACTTCATCAACAAAAATATGTCTCATCATCTACATGTTCAAGAAAATAATATCAAGGAGGCTTAAGTAGATGGTAAGAACATTCAAGTTTTTGAATATTTGAAGCTTACTACAGAGAAATATGTTTTGTATTCATATTTTTATACCTTGTATATTGATGGTATGGTTATGGTTATTATATATCTTTGGTTAGAGACCTTGGGAAAAATAAATATTAAGGTGAAAAATCATTTCCTAAAGTTTTGGTACAAGAAAAAGAAGCTTACTTTACATTATATCCTAGTTAGAAAGGAACATAAACCAGTCAAGGTATAGGATGAGAATGAGATTAAAGTAGGTGAAGAAGATCATAAAGAAGATTTAGATGAATACATAAATGAAGAAATAATACAATTAGAGAAGAACACTTCAACTACTCAAGTTACAATTGAACTACTAAGGTAAAATGTATAAAAAATAGCAAAAAAGGTTGATAAAGTAAAAGTATCATTAAAAAATGAGGCATATAGACACCCACATAATCATGAGAGGTAATAATCATGGAGCCATATTAGGGAGTGTAATATCAATAATCACTTTGGATATATAAGAAACAATAGTAAAAATCACTATAACTACATAAATAATTAGTGGAGTAATCATTTTGGGTATGCAAGGTAGCTAAAGAATAATTACTATGGTCATGTATGGAATTAGAGTATCATAGTGGCGTAAGTAACATGGAATAATTGATGAAATAACTATGAATATGCATGGAATCATAGTATCACAATGTAATATGGTACATGGAATCAAATAAGGAATCATTATGCATAGACACCAATGAGGTATAGTTATGATCATGAATGGAACTAGAGTATCACAATCTAATTTTCAAACAAGGTTAGAGAGATATCACCTACCAGGATCACATATGTGTGATTAAATGATTGATCTTAGAGACAAGTTTAAAATGATTTAAATAATACTCATTATGTGGTTTATTTTTATGTTTTAGGGATGAAACATGTCAAGGAGTGAAGGAATTATATGTATATAGGGATATGATATATTAATGTATATGGATTGATGGATATGTTGACATGTGGTACACATCCCCCTTAGATATTTATAAGGGTTTAATATATTAGGATAAATGAGTAACTTGTGGAATTAGTACATTGGGTAATGGTTGACCTAATTGGTATTAGGAGGTTACCCATCCATTGTTAGCTATATATAGGTCTATATACATTAGAGTAATATCATTGCAAAGGAGATAAATCAAGTAAGTGTAGAGTATTCTATTATGAGAAGGATATTATAGGTTATATCTTTGATGTGAGACTATGGAGTTATTCCTTCTTAAAGGAGTATTTTATAGCATTTCCCTACCATAAGGGCACTTTTCTATTTTTGCATATTTTGAATATTTTGGCATATTGGCCCACCAACATCTATTATGTTGTGTTCATATAAATTTTATTCTACATATTTACAATTATTATAAGTTTGGATCATAACATATAAGAAACCAATGAACCCATAATGTCTCTATTCCTTATTAAAATCTATTCAGGTCACACACAAACTTTTCCTAGTAATCAAATCAGTATTTATTGCTTCTTAGATAAGAATTCCCTAATTAGATAATAATGCACCACTCTCTTGTTCATATCCATAAAATATATCCTCCTACCAAATAATGAATAATTTATAAATTTAAAATCATGAAAGGCTCAGCCTATAAGTTTAATAAATCCCATCTAAAGGAACTCCAAAAATACCACTATAATTACACAATTTAAACCATTTTTCACATAAGATGATTATACACTAAAAAACACCAAAATTCTAATTTCATATTGAGTGAAAATTACCTACTTATTCTAATTATGATTACATAAAGTTATAATATCCCTGATTTAAATTTTAAATACACTTATAAGGTCACAAGTCATAGTTGAAGCATTTAATCACACAAGGATTGCACCAACATCTAAAATTTTGTATCAGTTTTTCACACACAACATTGTCTCATGGCAGAATGACATGGAGTTTGATCCTTTTTATAGTATTGGTATGTAGGTAATACTCAACATATGGGGGTGTTGAGGTCAAGCACAATTAAACGTCTAACCCTTTTTTAATTTTTTATTGTATTTATCTTATTATGTCATTGAACTAGAGTTTCAATTTAAAGATGAGATACACAATGGTTTTTGAATTAGATCAAAAGCTCCCACATAGTCCACTAAACACACAAGAAAAGGTGAACCAAACCCATAATTTACATATCTCTACTACCTATCATACATTGATGATCCTTAGGGATAATAATGCATTGATTTATTATCCAATTAAAATGTTCTTATCTAGAAGCCCTTCCAACTCCTATTCTGGGTTCACATTTAGTCAATATAGTTTCCTTATTAGTTTAAATTTTAAAAACAATCCACATCTTGGTTTGACATCTAAATTTATTTTTTATTTTTTACTTTCCATATTTAGTATATTTATAGATTTAGTAAATTTCAAATCATTTTGTGTCATTTTTACATATCTGTAGCATCCTAATTTTTCACAATAGTTTGTCTAATTAGGGTCTAACATTATTATAGTTCCCAAAATTTAATAAAACATATTGGTGAACCCACTTATTATTGAACTTTGTCAAAACTCTAATTTTACATTAGGTTTTTCCTTATATTTAGAGAAGTTTAGTTAGGGATTCATAATACTAAATTTTATGATTTTTCAATTCATTATGATTATCATTATTCAAGTTGTCTATCATTTTATAGTTTAAAGTTTTTGGGTTTTATTTACATGTTATTTCCCTATAATTTGTAAAAAAAATTAAGTTTCATATAAATCCATAAATACATCATTTAATGGCAAAGATAAAATTCATCATAATCAAAGAACCAAACAATAATCCACCTTGTGATGCTTATTGTTACATGGTTAATTTTTACTTGTTGATTATTACCACTAATTCCAAAGAAAATATTTGGTTCCTTTCATCCCTCCCACTCATAGACTCTAAATTACCTTAGATACCATCCCACATTTACTATTCATCTTATTCTTATAGTATATCATGTGGTTCATGTTTTTATTTCTAAAAGAGGTCATTATGTGTGAAAACATGATCTAACCCAAATATATAATCTCATTGGTCAGCTTAGTAGTATAAAAAATAATATTTATATAATATATTTACTTCAACAATCAGATATGTACAAGTATATGTTATATTTAGCATTGTGATACACTATTGTTCTTATAAATGATGAACCAAATTACATTTTATCTATCATTAACACATTATGATGGATAGAATGGTTTATATATTTTAAAAAAGAAGACTTTCCCACATAGAACAATATCAATTAACATTTACCTTTGTACATTCAAATCTAAATCAATGATATGGGTGTTAAGTGGGTATTAGTGGATAATGTTTCATGATTTAATATTTATTTTATCCAACTCCTCAACATACACATAGATTATTTACATATGAAAATAATAGGTTTTGATAATATTCCCCACAAGGTATTGGAATAAATAACATTGAATATCACACTTGAATCTATAAATATTTATACAACATGTCAAGTCACTTCCAATGATCTCAAAAAAAAAATCTTGGGAGGCATTGGATCCATGATATGCAACCCATCCCTTCCACTTTACATGCATGCTTGAAATTTAATTACCAAGGGCATATATATACATCATATGGATCATGAACCATTTAAGTATTGTAAATTAACTTAATCTACACAATATTTTTTTCACATGGATTTTTATACCCATTAAATTGTGAAACCTTATATTCATAGTTATATTAACATTCCTAGAGTTATGTATATAACACCTTTATATAATAATAAAATTCATAAGCAATATGATTTTTATCTCAGATATTTTAAAAATATAGAATACAAAGGAAAAGGAATCAGAAAGCATGAACAACACATTCTTCATCCTATTAATGTATCTACTCCTCAAGGTAAGTAGGGCCTTAGTTATAGAAATCATTCAAGTCATTATGATTGAATTCCATGGATACACTGATCTATAAATTTTAAAATATATATTTAGCAAGCCAACAACTTTCTCAATCATGTATCTACATTATTAGTTGTCTACCCAATACTTATTGATGATACCTTTTCATCATACATATTGGCATTGGATGAATTCTATAATGATAAGTCCATGATATAATATTTAGGAACATATGAGAATCTCCCTCCCATTTATCATAAGAATAGGTTTCTTCAATCCATAATTTCTCAAGCATACTTTAGAGAGACTAAAATTACACAAGATGATGTATTTGACATGATCCCCATTTCACCTTATATCAAATATAGATCCAAACTTATAAGCAAAGAAACATGAATTTAATTGTGGAATAGTTATAAATCCAAGAGTAGTACTTCTAGCTATGGAACTAAAAATTGATGAGGATAAATCAACTAGAAAAACATTAAATGATTTTACTCATATATTTTCTTGGGCATACCTTAATATTCTAGGAATTTAACCTTTGATTTTGGTACATCATATTGCACTCCACCTAGATGTAAAACTAGTTAATCAAAAAATATACAAAATGCATCCAAAAGTTATGTTACTAGTTAAAGAAGACATTCAAATATTACTTGATTTAGGTTTCATTTGACTTATGTCCTTTCTAGAATGTGTTTCTAATATGGTTCCAATATTAAATTATAATGGTAAAATATGTTGTTTTCATTCATGGATGGATTGATCGGTTATAAAAAAAATAGAATTGTTGAGGAAGATCAAGAAAAGACATCATTCATCACACCATGGGGAACATTATTTTACATAGTGATGCCTTTTGGATTAACTACAGGGGCTAAAAACCAACAAGCCATGGCACATATATTTCATGATACAATTCATAGAATAATAGATAATTATGTGGATGATGTATTATTAAAATATAACCAAATAAAATATCGTGTAATCAATTTACAATTGATATTTGATCAGCTAAAACAACATAATGTATGCCTAAATCCCAAGAAATATATTTTTGATGTAACATTAAGAAAAATGTTAGTCTTTATTATATCATAGTGAATTATTTAAGTTTATCAAAAAAAGCTAAACTATCATTGACATGCTTTCACGTCAAGGATAAACAAATCTGATGTCTACAAGGAAAAAAATAGGAAATACATCACTTTGTAGCTTAGTTAGCAAATAAGACACAACTCTTCACCAAGTTAATAAATATACAAAGTTTCAATGGGACATAAAATTCCATGAAGGTTTCAAGGTAATCAAACAATATTTCTTAAATCCACCTATTCTCACACCTCTAATACTAGATAAAACACTCTTATTATACATTTCATCCACAAATAATTCACTAGGCACTTTAATATCATAATATTATTATGATAAGAGAGAATGAACCATATATTATATTAGTCATACACTTATCAACTATGAACACAACTACATTGAAATGGAAATCGATGCCTATCTCTTGTATTTACTACATAGAAATTGTGGCACCCTATGATTAATTATGATCAAGTTATTACTAGGGTTGATCCATTTAAATTTCTTATGTCAAAACCTCACTTATCAGGATGTATCATAAAATGGGTAAGGATACTTATGGAATTTGAATTAAATATTATACCTCAAAAATACATCAAAGGTCAAGTTATCATTGTCCAATTTGTTGTCTCCCCAATAAATTATATATAACCCCTTAGAGATACTTTTAGAGATGATTTCACAACACATAATATCATTAAGGATACATTAACAATTTTTTACTATGGATCAAAATGTGTATCATGTACTAGTGTAAGAATTGTTTTTATTACTCTATAGGGAGAGTGTATGCCATTTAAATACATATTGGGGTATTCATGCATAAATAATATCACAAAATATGAGGCATTAATTTTGGGATTATATGTTGCTTGAATTTTAAATATAAAATTCATTAAGATGTATGGATATTCACAATTGGTTTTTAATCAATTCACATATGTTTATCAAACAAAATATGAAAAACTATCCCCATATAGAAATATGGTGCAATGTTTATGAACACATTTTAACAATTTCTCAATTGAGAATATTCCATGAAAGGATAATTGTCATGTAAATGCAATGGCTAGTGAAATAACTATAATACCAAATTACATAAATGATGATAAATCAATATTCACTTTATGACATCTACAAAATCCATTGATCAAGTGCAAATATAGTAGCTTTATCAACCTCAAAAACTATGCACAGTGCAAAATTCAAAATGGTTTAAACACATATATATAATTTTTTGAATAATTCAATTATACCATATAATTTTACCAAAAATGAAAATAAAAAATTACATAGAGGAGCATTCTAACATGTCATTATTTTGGGGTATTTTTTTAAACATTCCTTTGAAGGAAACATGATTCATTTTCTAAGCACTAAAGAAGATAAGTTAGGAGTACAATAGGTACATGAAAATGAATGTGATGTCCATTTTAGTGGAAAATCAATGTCACATAAATTAATTCATCAAGGTTAATATTGGCCTACCATGGAATAATAATGTCACATATACACTAAGATATGTGAAAATTTCCAAAGACAAAGTAATATCAACCATGTTCCTTCACATGAATTACAACCTATTATTTCACCTTGGCCATTCATGTTTTTGGGGTTTCACTTAATTGAAAAAATAAATACATAATCAATATGTGGGCATAAATTCATAATTACAGCTACTAAATATTTTAATAAATGGGTAGAAGTTATACCCTTATAGTCAACTATAGGAGAGGACATATGTCAATTATTGATGACAAAAATCATATCCCACTTTGAACTCACTTCATATATCATTACAAATCATGGCTCATCATTAAAAAATAAAAAAGTAATTTTTTTGTGATAAGTAAAAGATTCAACACACAATTTCTACTCCTTATCACTCCTAGGGTAATGGGAAGGTAGGAGATAAAATTAAAACCATAAATAATATCTTCAATAAAATAGTTACTAAATTTAGTGATGACTATCATAATCAACTAGTATATGCATATTGGGCGTACTATATAAACTTATGAACACCCATTGATGTTACTTTATATTCCTTGGTTTATGGGGTAAAATTAATTCTTCCATTAGAATTATAAATTCCATCTTTACATGTATCTCTTTAAGGTATCATTAAAGAGAAAAAATACAAATAAAAACACTTGCATGAGTTATATAATAGATCATACCTGCATAAAAATAGCTAAACTTATTAGGGTATATCAAAACCACATTCAAAAATATTACAATAAGTGAATTCAAAATAGAGAATTTGAGGTTGGTGACTTGGTTCTAAATGAGAATATAATAAACATCAATGCAAAAAAGGAGACAAAAGGCAAGTTCAAGCCAAATTGGTTGGGGCCATCTATGATTATGAAAAACCTAAGCACAAAAGTTTATCAAATGCCTTAACTTGAAGGAAAATAAGAGAAAACCCCAATGAAAATCATGAATTTATGGTGGTTCTATACTTAAACATTTTACAATCTCAAATATATTTTACATATATAAATAAAATAGTAAAATTATCAAATATTCCCAAAAAGTTAAAAATTAGGACATATGGATGTTTATGTTTAGTTTATTTACATCAATTAATTTGTGAATAGTTATTTAATAATTATTTCTATCTAGTTTCATATCATATATACTTGAAAAGTATATGTGAGTGAGTGCAGAGCATATATGATCCTATTCCTAGACACACTTACAGGTTATTTCACCATCTCATATTCAGAAACTACATTAAGATAAGAGTGCATTATTCAAATAGGAGTGCACCACATTGTTTTCATATTTCCTTACTCTTGTCCTAATAGTCATAGTCTATTAGTTATCATATCCAAACCAAACACATGGCTTTTACATATTGTATATACATCAAAAAGATTATTAAGGGCATCTTATGCATGGGTTTTATTCTTCTATGGTTTTCCTTTATTTTTTCATACCTCAAATCTTTATATGGAATAACATATATTTATATTTCTCATTTACTAACACATTGATATATTACTAGTTACCTAAGCTACTGAATCTAGTAGTGTTGCAAATTACTTATGTTGATCAACTACATGTATTTATGCATGATTTTCATGTTTGTTTTCATGATTCATGTCATGTGTATTCTCTATTTAGCTTATGGAAATTTTAACATGTGTTGATGTGTACCTATAAGAATTAATTGTATGTTTCTATGTGTATTACTAACATTTTAACATGCTAATTGTATATGTCCCCTTGGACTTTAATTGTGTATTTTACATGCTTTATGTGTAGTCCTTTTTTTTGTTTTGTTTCATGTCTATGACAATTGTTGATCAATTTTTGATGGCATGATGGACATCATGCATCTTACCAACCCATTGATGCCATGATGGATATCATGTATCTCTTTCTAAGTAGTTCTATTTAGCCTTAATTATTTAATTTTGATCACTTATTTATGTGTTAATTGATAAAATATATCTTGACAATCTCACTATGTATGTTTGTTTCTACATGCATTCACATTACTATTATTCTCAATTTATATTTTTTATGTTGTCATACTCATATGTGTTATCAATATTATTTAGATTTATATCTTTTACATAACTATTTATTTTGAGCTATGTTATTATATATGCTCAACAAATCACCTCAAAAGAGGGGGAATACATAGTGGCTTGTCTTAGAGACAAATACCCTAAATTAAAGTGCATATGTATAAATTTATAGAGTTCACAAAGTGAATAATGTAGCACACCCAAAAATCACTCAGAGAATCATTTTGGACAATAGCACTTCATTCAGATAAGACCACATCATGTTAATGTCTAAGTAATAATTTGTTATCCCAATACCCATAAAATGATAAATTTAATAATTTTTCAGTCTCAAGAAATAAAGAATAATTACCATTAGGGTTTACATTCACACTTTTTAGAAAAACACTCATGTTTGTCTCATATTTTATTAGTTTGGGAACATCATGCATGACATGTGTTTCAAGTTAAAAAATATGTTAGTATGCAAAATTTTAGGTTTTATTACTTAGTCTTAGATTCCATATACATCATATATCATATTAGGGGCATGTATAGTTTCATAGATGGAATGGTAATGCTTATCATTCTCCATAAAATATAAACCATACCCAAATTATAATAATTTTTTTCACCATAAATGAACCTTATTTCATTCATAGCAGTTGGTTTACCCTTTTGCACTAGAATAATCTATTGGAAGTCATACATGGATTAAAAAATAATTCATTAATTTAGGTATGAAATGATGGATTCAAGCACACTTTGATTTATTAATCACATTCTCCTATAAATGAGTAATGGGCTATGCACATTCCAATCCAGGTTTTTCAATGCAAAATATATCTCTAAGGGTCCTACCCTCTAAAATCACATGTTTTCACTCCTCAAAAATGCAATAATTCACGTATCGAATCAAGTGTATTATTCCTTGTCATTATATATATATATATATATATATATATATATATATATATATATATATATATATATATATATATATATAATGATAAGGAATAATACACCTGATTCAATACGTGAATTATTGCATTTTTGAGGAGTGAAACATGTGATTGTAGAGGGTAGGACTATATATATATATATATAATGACATTGCCTACATTCAAGACTACACTTCATAGGTAAGTTTAGGTACACAATTTTCCATTTACTCTATTACTTTCACTTTTATTCATTACTATAATAAAAGGGTGGGAATATAGACACATAAAGTATCATTTAATCTAAAATGTTTCATTTGTGACCACCCTTTTTACACACTTAGCTCATGACTTATTCCAAAGGGCTTTTGACTACTTTCCTCACTTTATGCTTAAAGGAATCATTCTTATAAGAAAATAAATGACCATAGAATGTCCCTATTCCTTATTAAAATTATTTATGTCTCACACTGTAATCACCTAAAAGAGGTAATTGGATGTTAAGAGTGTCATTTGAGTTAACCTATCCCTAGGCTAGCCATAGACCTATCCTTGAGCATTAGACTTACTTTTTTAGTCATTAACTAAACCAATGTCATTTACATCCAATAAAATCATAGTCCCAAAACTATTATCTCAAACCTAAATCCAAATTACTCAGAAGTCTACCAATAGGAATAACACCACATTTGGGACACTACAACCACATGGTGCTAGTGTCCCTAAATAGTTACTATTGTCCTTAGGCCTAACTCTTCCCAACATATACTTTTTAAAATGTGTGCCTCTCTTAAGGTTTGCCTAAGAATATTTTATTATCCACACAATCAATCAAACTCTATAAATACAAGTATAATTCACCTATATTCATTAGATGGAAAATAGATGCAAAAAGCAAATTCAAACCAAAGATAAGTTGAGCAAAATTAAGGTATCTGATCCCTATTATTCCCTACTTTAGAAAATTACCATATAAAACATCCATAATCCTAGTTTTAAAACATTTCAAAGCTCAAGAACATTTAATTCAGCCAAGCCCACTTCTATTCTAGCATTCACTTACACTTGCATCAAGTACTAGATGGGAGAATTATATTAGGTTTGATCCCTCTTCGGATTACTAGTATGTAGGAAAATGTCTTCATAGTAGGGTGTAGATTATGTATAGACCATCCTAATAACACAAGATAAATTATTTCTCATGCCATAATTTCAATGAATATTAAGGTTTTCACATTGAATCGGGTTTTCCAAGCATAACACAAAGATCCAAGTTCTGTGCATGAAAGCATAAGACCTACAAACACAAGTGTAGGTTTTTCCAAAAAATAAGAATGGTCCCATAAAGGGTAAATTAGTGCCACATTAAGGACACTACACATTGATGGTGCTATTATCCATAGTGGGCACTACTGTCTAGTGAAGAAACAAACACCAGAATCATGTTTATGACATAGATAATTACCTAGATCTTAACTTTTAGAATCTAGATCATCTAGAATAGTCAATTTTAAAATAACTCTCTATTGATGCCTATTATTTATGTTTTATATTAAGGTAAAATTAGGTTTTGAAGGGGCCCCAAACCCTTTAACATATTCAAGAAAGATAAAGCATTAACAACTAGCAGGAAAGACACTCTTGAAACATACTAAAAAATAGTATCTAAAATAGGTTTTACAGGGACCTAAAACCACCAATATAAACCAATAAAAGCACCCAATTTTTACAAGGACCTAAAATATTAACAATACCAGGCATTACAACTTGAAAACCAGGTTTACAAGGACCTAAAACCTTATAAATGGAGACACCTAAACCCAACTCCAAGACCTGAGCGGGCATCCAGGTACGAACCATCAACCCCAAGACCACAACGTCAAAGGAATTGCTCACAAATGGTAGCCATCGAAATATACCTTTACAAGGCCACCGACCAAAACCCACAACAACTGGCATGCCATTATTCCTTAGAACCTACATAGAGTAGGTAGATCCACCACACCCATCATTTTTTCCTTGAGTGGGGCTCCTCCGCAGCTTAGGGTTTTCACCATTTTTCCCTTGAACAGGGCACCAAAACTCACTCACCACAAAGGAAACAAAGTTTCCCCCATCTAAACACTATTTTCTTCATAAACCAGTTCTTGATGGTAGTCCACCTTGGGCTAGAAATCCAACCCAGTATCCATCCACAAAACAAGAATCCAAAGCAAAATAAATATCCACGCACTAAAGATCACTCTTGATTGCACTATGCTAAAGTCTGAGAGGTGACCATGAAAAATAGGGTTTCAACATAGCCACATTTACAGCCGCACTCCCTCTTCCCTCTTCCACACCCTCACACCCAAAAAATGCCCTGCCCATAACAAACAGCACCACCAACAGAAACAAACCCTGGATCCAGCACCGCCACCACCCATTCCCTCCACCCAAACATCTATGAGATCACCCCCTCTGCTCAGAGGAATCGCCACCATGGCATTCAAGATATTACCAAAGAAAACACCAATCCACATAGAACAGGGTTTTAGTCATCATGACGGCCATGATATGAAAATATGAGGTAAAAAAATAGAACCACACAAAAATAAATTATGCTTTACAGAGCCACACATTCAAATGCTTTACAGAGCTGCGCATTCATATGCATAAATCCGAAGCAAAAATTAAGTTCCACACAATAATAGATCTCACATTATGGTATTCTACACGTAGATGCTTAGGGTTTGGGGGGGTGCATATATGCGAGCCCCCCTCTCCCTACCTATTATTTATGTTGATGTTGTGGATTTCACCCTATAAAATAAGGCTCAACTTCTTTATTCCATGAGTCACAATAGAGACATTCCTCTTGCTGTGGGTTTGGCTAATTTGAGGAATGAATCTCTAGATTAAGGGATATCTCCCATTGATGCACCTTTAAGGTCCTTGATTGCTATTGATAATAATGGGGGGGTGAAAAGAGAGAAAGATGTTATAAAAACATAACCTAACTAGAATGGTGATGCACCAAATGATTTGATCTAATCAGCTTTATCGACACTTTACATCAAAAAGGGGTGAATAAAAACTTCATTTTAATAAAATACTAGACTGCATAGGTGTTTTAACAAGGGGATTAATGGAGATATAATGAATATGAACTTACCATAGGTGCTCTAAAAGCACACTATCAGATAGTTACTCTTCTGCCTCTATGCTCCAACATGGGCACTTCCTATTAACCTACAGAAGATGGTCTTGGATATACTAGATATGGTGGTGTCAACCTATGAAAGAATTAAGATAAAATGACTAAGCATAATGATGATACATAGACATATTCAAAAGTATAACAACTAATATGGAGGTAAAACATGCTTCTTTTGATTAAAAGGTCAAATTATCAGGGCTTCACCATAAACAAGTGAGAGATAGCTTATTTAGCTAAGAGGTTATAATATATAGAATTTTAGAAAAAAATCCTTAGTCATCTCAAGGAACTGATGGCCCATACTTCATTAAAAACCTTGGTAAGATGAATCCACTCATGAATATGTCATAGAAATTGACTTTTCTGCTCAAACTATGTTTAATGTTCCTACTAAAGCATGGGTCACCTTATTTTTTGAATGATAAGGATGCCTCCCTTAAAAACTCATGGAAATCTCTACTTATTAATGATAAACAAAAAAAAATAGGCCACTCTATTGAATTCTCATGCTCCCTTTGATGGTTGTTTGGTGGAGACTATTATATCTGCAAGCAATAACTTCTCCTGCCAATGCATCTTTTACCACCTATACTGATCTAGTTCATGTATTTGCTTGGCTAGATGTGTCTTCTAGAACATTCCAAGTTTTTTCTTATGTGTGCATAGCCATGTTCTAGATTTACTATTATGTTCTCTCTTTCCTTGCTACTTCTTGTCTTTTACTGGCAATTTGAGCTCTCAGGCTATTCTTCACCTCCTCTTGGCTCCTTTCTTGGTGGGTCACTCAACCTTTGAATTTATGCGAGCAAAATTTTTGAAGAAAATGTCTATTATCCTTTTCTCTAATGATTGACCCATCTTCTTTAATTTGATGATTGTGGGCCCATCATCATTTGAAAATTAACATCTCTTTTACTACCTTAAATTTGACGTTCATGGGCACATCACTAGATGTTTGAACCTTCAATGGCTAGTTCACCATGTTGAAGTTGACGTTCTCAGGCCTATCATCATCCTTTAAGAATTCCTTCAATTTTTTTAAAATGAATCTTTTTGAAGGGAAAATGACCCTTTTGATGGCCAAGAGTCCTCCACAAAATCACCTACCTTTCAGGTTTCCTTACCTCCCAAATTTCTTCAAACAAAATGTCCAAAGGAATTCCTTCAGACATTTTGCTCGAAAGAATTCATGCCTTCATTGTCTCGGCCTTCCTTTGGTAATTTTATTTTAGATAAAATGTCTGAAATAATTCCTTCAGACATTTTGTTTGAAGAAATTCACCCCTTTGTTTCTTCATGGATTTTCTTAGGATAAAATATTTGAAGAAATCAATTGTTTGACTTGTCACTTTCTCTAAAGGAAACTTCCCTTTCAGGTAAAAGGTCTTGATCTCTTACAAATGCACTTTCTACCCTCTATAAGGGTAATTTGGGTCCAAAGTTGTCCTTTGGATCTTGCTTGAATAGTCCCATTTGTTACTTGCTTGCCCTCCATAAGGGAACTTGACCTTCGAAGTTTTACAAAAGACTTGTATTTCTTTGAAACTAGCCCATTCTTTTGCCAATAAAAAGGCCTATCCGAGGTAATTTTCTTGAAACAAAATGAGCCCCAGATCAACTCAAAATACCTACAAGACTAAAATGACTTGGTTCTTTATAGAAAGAGGCCTATCATAAAGGGAAAACCCACAATTGTAGTAAGGTGAAATTATCAGAGACTAGCTAATAGGTTTAGCAAGGAAAGAAAAAGGGAGCTTGATTTTTGGCCTTCAAGACTAAAATTGGTGAACATATTTGGTGATCCATAGGGGAAGCATGCCTGTTATGGTTAAGAAAACTATTGGTCTATAGGTCCATTGGGTATGGAGTCAAGATATAGCTTGAAAGGCTAGCAATAACCTTGAGAAACTTAAGAATCAACAAGAATATTTTACCCCAAAAGGTAAAGAAAACACACACAAGGCTATAAAACTATAAACATGCATAAAAGTGCTTAGGGAAAATGAGGAAAAAATAGAGAAAATATGTACATCACAAGAGAAAGCTCAATGACAATGTTTAATAAATATCCCATTAATTGGGATATGTAGTTCTCCATCATCCAACCTAGAGAGTTGGAATGCATTATGTGGTTTGCATTGAGTGATGGCATATGGACCACTCCATAAGGCATCAAAATTCATGTGCTTTCCAAGTTTATCTCAGTCTTCATCTCATTTCAAGACAATTTCACCTTCTAAGAAGTCTTTTGATGAGGATTTCTTGTCAAAATGCTTCTTTATTTGCTACTGACGACTGGTCATGGAAACCATGGCTTGGTCTCTTGCCTCCTAAAGCTCCATTAATTCACAAAATTTGACTTCCATGCTATCACTTCCTTCCAATTATAGCTAGTGGGCAAGATCCAAGGCTGGTAATTCAAGTGAAATAGAAATTATAGCTTCCCTTCCATACACAAGTATGTATGGTGAATTACCAACTACTCTTTTTGGAGTGACCCTGTCTGCCCACAGGGCTATTTTTAGCTTGGCATGACAAGTCCTTTGATTCTCTTCCATTATCCTTCTAATGATCCTAATCAGATTCTCATTAGTGAACTCAGCCAACCCATTTCCTTATGGGTAGTAGTTAGAAGAAGTACTAAGATAGATGTCGTATCCTAACACCCACTTGCTTATTTTGGTTCTTAATAAGGCCATTATGTTATCTAAAATGATGGTAGTTGGGTCTCCAAATCTTGTCATCAGAACTTTATAGAAGTCTAAGACTACACTCTCATTGGCTTCCTTCAAAATAATAGCTTATACCCATCTCATGAAATAATCTATAGTAGTCAAGACCCACGTATGTCAAGCACTAGAAGGAGGGTTGATCATCCCTATGAAGTCTAGACCCCATTAAATGAATGGTTGTTCTACTTGAATAGGTTATAGAGGCATTGTACCCAGTCATTACTTTCCATCAAAGAGAGCACATTTCTAGAACTTTCATACCCAGGCATGAGTGTCTCTAAATAAAGTGGGCCAAAAGTAACCATCCCTCATAATCCTTGCAGTTTTAGGCTCAGGAGCAAAGTGACCACCAGCTAGTTTGTCATGAAATTTAGATAGTACCCTATTGACTTGATTTGAGTCTATGCACCTCAAGAGTACCCTTGAAAAATATTTTCTAAATAACACCCCATCAACCAAGATGTAAGGAAGATATTGGATCCTAAAATACCTCCTCTTAGTCCTATCAAGGCCCTGTCGGCACTCACTAGTGAGAAGGAAATGAATCATGTCTTGAGCCTAGTCCTTTATGACTATAGGATCCTCTACTATAGCTTCATCATGGAGTAACAAGATATCCTCTTTCTACTATTTAAGGTCTGTAGCAAGGTGTTCACACAACCCTCTTCCCCTTAGCAGCTTGTTGGTTTTGATCTCCACATCATATTCCATTACCTTAGTGATCCACTCTACCCTCCTTTCATTTAAGTCATGGATCATCAAGAAATCCTTGACACTAGGATGTGGTACCATGATATGAATCTTGAAATTTAACAACATATGTCTAAATTTTTTCAAGCTTCATATAACTGCAAGTGCTTTCTTTTTAACATATGTGTACCTAACTTCAAAACCTTCTAAACCTTGGCTAAATAATGCAAGAGGTTGTTCAAGGTTTTCATCATTTGCTTGAGTGAGCATGGTAGAGATTACCTCTTCATTTCCAAAGGTGTAAAGGTTGAAATCCTTAGAGAAATTAGGACTGATCAAGGTGGGAGCCTAGGCAATATCTTACTTAATCCCTTCAAAACTGTCCTTACTTTTTTATGTCCATGTAAACCTCTCATCCTTCTTCAACATGGAAGTTAGTGGCTTGCCTATTTCAGCAAAATTAGGGATAAATATCCTAATAAAGTTTATTCTACAAAAGAATCTTTGCAAACCCTTCTTGTGTTTAGATAAGGATAGCAGTAGGATGTCGTGTACTCTTTTTGGATCAATGGTCAAGCCTTTTTTTGAAATGATATAACCCAAGAGTTTACCTTCATGGACAATGAACACATATTTCTTTAGGTTGAGAGATATACTAAACTCTCTACACCTCTCAAAGATTTGCCTTAGGTATTTCAAATGTTTTCTTACATCTTTAGAGAAGACTATCACATCATCAAGATAGACCAATACAATACTATTTATCAGACCTTGGAAAGCCATATCCATGGCTCACTAAACGGTAGCTCTAGCATTTGACAATCTGAATGGCATCTTCCTGTAGGTAAAATTTCCCCACTTGGTGGTGAAGGATATCTTGTACTGATCATAATATTGCATTAGAATTTGATTGTATCCTAAAAACCCATCCAGGAGGGAGAAGTGTTCACTACCTTTCACCATTTGGAGGATGTACTCCATACTTGGGAGGGGATAGTGATCTCTTAATGAGACTCTATTAAGGTATCTAAAATCAACACATAGTCTAATATCCCCATTCTTCTTCCTAACAAGGACTAGATTGGCCAACTAAGAAGAGTATTTGATAGGAAATATGATCTTGGACTCAATTATTTTAGTGAGTTCCTTATGCATGAGAGGCTTAATCTTAGGATTAATGGGCCTTTATTTTTATTTTATGGGTTTGTTACCTTCCTCCATCTCAATGGTGTGTTGGGCCAAGCTTGGGTCAAAAACCTTTAGCATAACAAAATGAAAGAATTCCTTTCATCATTTATACATACCTTCCTAAGTGCAAGCAACCTATCCTTGAATATTTTGACTCTTTTGTAATTTTATTTCTTGGTTGTGATGCTTGCCTTGTCATTTTTGAGTTGGTCATCGTCATTGAAGATGCTTTCAAGAGTGACTAAAACTTTAGGAAGTTTGTTGTTCTTTAGTTGAAAAATATAGCCATCATAATATTGTTGTAGTTTGGATTGATTCTTAAAAGTAAACTCAGCCTCCTCTTGTAAGAATAGTGTTATCTACTGGTCACTATCAAACACCTACCAATTGGTGACATTATCAAGTATTGAGGGTCTTATTATCACTTTTAAATGGTGTTGACTACTGTCCTAACTTATTCCCTTAGGAATGTCAAACTGAGCACCAACTACCTCTATTCTATTTTCATGCTTATTTTTCTCCCTTGGAATACAAATAATGTTGAAAGAAAGGAAACTTTATATTAGGTCCCACACCCTATGATTGTAAGACTTAGGCAAGAAATTCTTGGTCAAGCTTTGACCTCTTACCTACTTTATAATTAACTCACTGTCTCCAAAAAATTGCAATTATTTTATTCCTCTTTTTCTTGCTCACTCTAAACCATGAACGAGAGACTCATATTCTAAAATGTTACAAGTGCAGGAGAATTAAAACCTAAAAGTTGAGAATTATCTTTCCTTTGAGGGTGAAACTAACATTACTCCACCACCAGCTCCCAACTTGCTTCTTGATCCATCGAAGAAGAGTTTCCACAAACCACAACACTCTTGGTTTGCTTTCATCAAATTTGGCATGAAAGTACCTTCTTCATGCATGAAATAAACTCCAAGACCTACCTCTTCAATAAAATTGTATGGGTCATGTTCAAAATTGTCATTTCCTTATTCATCTAAGAGCAAGTCAGCAACTCCTTCAAGGGAAGAGGGTGTGGATTGGTCTATTTGGAATTCTTCTTCATCAATGATGGGATAGCTGACATTTGATGCCTTGAGTGAGTATGGTTCTAGATGATCTCTATGAATAGGATCTAGCTCAATCTTCATTTTAGTTCTATATTTGGTTCTAAAAACCATATAAGACCAATTTGCTACTAAGTACCCACCTATCTTGGACGTGAAATCCCTAGATAAGCAAAGAGCAAAGTAAGGGGGAACATTCTCAACTACCACATCATGAGGAATGGAGAAAGTTAGATAGGTTTGGAACATTATATTCAATCCTCTTACCACTCTTAATGTTTTGGTTGGTGATCTATCCAACTACAAAACTCCCTTGGTCATTTCTTCATATTTGAGTCCTAGCTTGTCAGCTATACATTTGGGCATTACCGAGGTGATTGATCCACTATCAATAATGAAATTATGAACCAATAAATATCTAATGACCAAGGATAGATAGAAAGGAGTAAACTTTTCATCCTTATTTTCTTAACCTCCCATGGAAGGGGAACCATTCATAATCAACACATTATTAGCCATTGTTGGGACAACTTGTTTACTCAGCCTGTGAAATTCATTTTAGAGTATATCCTTTTGTCTTAGCATTGATAATGAATCCCATAATGAGATAATCATGTGAAAATTCTTCATTTGGTCCACCACATTGATTGGAGGGTTTCTCCCTTTTTAATTTTCTTTGGGGACTTTTACAGCTTGAGGTGCAACCTAAGGAATTGAGGTTACAACTAGCTGCCTATAATTTGGAAAATTTTGGTTCACTTGTGATGATAAAAATGCTATAGATGCTTGAGTATCTACTTTATCTTCCTCCATATATCTCTTTTTGGACCTGGTATTGGCTACAACACAATCATCTTGGTTATACGTACTTCCCACATAATTGATTGCGTAAAATTTTCCTTCCAGGTGGTTCATAAGAGTGGAATCAAACTAATCTTGTGTGTTATCCATTTATTATTGTGATGATGCCTCAAAACTTGGGAATTAGGTTTTTTGATGGCCTTACATGTTCATACATTGATTTGGAAACTCATTAGTATAATAAACCTATTCTTGACTGTATCCCAGGGGTGGGTAATTAGGTTGTTCCTATACCAAATTATTTTGAATGGGAACAAGAGCTTTGGATGATGAAGGGGCACTTAGATTATAAATTTGATATGGTCTGACCTAGATAATCTAACCCTTTCCTTTGTTATAATTTTGGAAATGAGGTCTATTCATTTGTACAAACTGTTGGTATCCTTGATTTGGCTGATAGCTTTGATCTTGTTGCATTTTGAGAGCCACTAATTCATTGGTAACACTTTGTAACAAACTCTTAACTTCATGGAGATCATTTGGTGAGGTATAAATTATCTTTTATACACTAGGTAGAGGAGCTAAAGTGGTTATAGTAGTCTAAACTAAGGGTTACAATTTAGGAAAGAGTGGCATATAAGGTCTAGGGGCTATCTTTCCTTCTTGCACCAAACAATTTTGGGTGGCTATGGATATTTCATAGGTAGTGGGTAATACTTGTCCTCCCATGGACTGTATCATGACAATAATATCCATATTCAAAGCCTTTAAGTAGTAAAGGAAAGCATAGCTTGGGTTTAACCTCACTAAAATGGGGATTTTGTCCCAAGTCTTTTGGAACTTGGTATTAAAATCTTGCATAAATTCATGTGGATCTCTTTTCATAGTGGTCAATTGCTCAGCTAGAGAGAGATGATCAATCTTCTCTCCAAATCTATTTGTCAAGAGGGTGCCTAATTAATTCCATGAGCCAACTAAATTTATAGGCAAGGTCCCATACCAGTCCAAAACTTTACCTTTAAAAGACAATGCTAGCAACCTAATGGCTATGTTCTCTTCGATGGCATTATGAATGTTGTAGAGGTTGGCTATATTTTTTATATGCTCAATAGCAGTAATAGGGCCCTATCCATTAAAATGAGGAACACTTTTAAGGTTTGTCCCTAGAATTGGGTCATACTATAAAAGGTTTAAAGGGCTTTGACCATTGAAGGCTACAACAAGTAAAGCCATGGTGATGACAAGGTTCAATTTGGGTCTTATCATGTAGGTATATTTTATGGTAGGTCTGGGAAATTGATTTGCTATGTAAGGATGAGTCTTTGAAAACATTAGTTGCTTTGTTGAGTTTAAAGTGAGCTCAATGAATTCAAAAGGAACACCCTTGGAAGAAGATATTTTGGTGACCTTAGGCATGGAATGCTAGGCTGATCTTTGACCAAAGACTAAGTTATTAAAAATGGAGTCACCAAATGTTGGGTTAGTTTGCTCACTCTTGCAGTAATAGGACCAACACCAATCCTAAAACTTCCTAGAGCATAAATTTTTTTTTTATCCCAATGGGCATGCCAAAAACTATTGATGCCATGGATTTCACCCTTTAAATTAAGGATTGAATTATTTATTCCACGTAGAAAAATGGAGACATTCCTCTTATTGTGGGTTTGGAAAATTTGAGGAATGAATCTCTAGATTAAGGGCTATCTCCCCTTGATGCACCTTTGAGGTCCTTGACTACTACTGCTAATAATGGGGGGGGGGGGTGAAAAGAGAGAAAGATGTTAAAAAATCAGAACCTAACTAGAATGGTGATGCACCAAATGATTTGATCTAATCGGCTTTATCGACACTTTACATCAAAAAGGGGTGAACAAACACTTCATTTTAATAAAATACTAGACTGCATAGGTGTTTTAACAAGGGGATTAATGGAGATATAATGAAGATGAACTTACCATAGGTGCTCCAGAAGCACACTATCAGATAGTTACTCTTCTGCCTCTATGCTCCAACATGGGCACTTCCTATTAACCTACAGAAGATGGTCTTGGATATACTAGATATGGTGGTGTCGACCTATGAAAGCATTAAGATAAAATGACTAAGAATAATGATGATAAATAGACATATTCAGAAGTATAACAAATAATATGGAGGTAAAACATGCTTCTTTTGATTAAAAGGTCAAATTATCAGGGCTTCACCATACACAAGTGAGAGATAGCTTATTTAGCTAAGAGGTTATAATATATAGAATTTTAGAAAAAACTTAGTCATCTCAAGGAACTGATGGACCATACTACATTAAACACCTTGGTAAGAGGAATCCACTCATGTTGCTATCATCTTTCCATAAATATGTCTAGAAGAACCACATTGTATATGTCACAAACATTGACTTTGCTGCTCAAACTATGTTTAATGTTCTTCCTAAAGCATGGGTCACTTTATTATTTGAATGATAAGGCTACCTCCTTTGAAAAATCATGTAACTCTCTACTTATTAATTCTAAACAAGAAAAAATGGGCCACTCTATTGAATGCTCATGCTCCCTTTGATGGTTATTCGGTGGAGACTATTCCATCTACAAGCAATAACTTCTCTTATCGATGCCTCTTTTTCCACCTATTTTGATCTAGTTCATGTCTGCACTTGGCTAGATGTGTCTTATAGAATGTTCCAAGTGTTGCCTTATGTGTGTATAACCATATTATAGATTTACTATTATGTTCTCTCTTTCTTTGCTAATTCTTGTCTTTTACTAGCAATTCAAGCTCTCAAGCTATTCTTCACCTCCTCTTGGCTCCTTTCTTGGTGGGTCACTCAACCTTAAAATTCCTTCAAGAAAAATGTCTAAAGGAAATGTCTGTTAGCCTTTTATTTAATGATTGACCCATCTTCTTTAATTTGATGCTCGTGGGCCCATCATCATTTGAAAATTAACATCTCTTTTACTACCTTGAATTTGACATTCGTGGGCACGTCACCAGATGTTTGAACCTTCAATGGCTAGTTCACCATGTTGAAGTTGACATTCTTGGGCCCATCATCATCCTTTAGTAATTCCTTCAAATTTTGAAAAATGAACCTTTTAAAAGGTAAAGTGACCCTTTTGATGGCCAAGAGTCCACAAAAGCACCTACCTTTCAGGTTTCTTTACCTCCCAAATTTCTTCAGATAAAATGTCCAAAGGAATTTCTTCTAACATTTTGCCTGAAATAATTTGTGCCTTCATTGTCTCGGCCTTCCTTTGGTAATTTTATTTAGACAAAATGTCTAAAGGAATTCCTTTGGACATTTTTTTTGAATAAATTCACCCCTTTGTTTCTTCATGGATTTTCTTAGGACAAAATGTCTGAAAAAATTCATTGTTTGACTTGTCACTTTCTCCAAAGGAAACTTCCCTTTCAGGTAAAAGGTCTTGATCTCTTACAAATACACTTTATTCCCTCTACAAGGGCACTTTGGGTCCAAATTTTTCCTTCATATCATGCTTAAATGGTCCCATTTGTTGCTTTCCTTCCCTCCACAAGGGCACTTGACCTTTGAAGTTTTGCAAAAGACTTGTATTTCTTTGAAACTGGCCCATTCTTTTGCCAACAAAAAGGCCTATCTGAGGTAATTTTCTTGAAAAAAAAATGAGCCCTAGATCAACTTGAAATACCTGTAAGACTTAAATCACTTGGTTCTTTATATAAATAGGCCTATCACAAAGGGAAAACCCATAATTGTAGTAAGGTGAAATCATCAGAGACTGGCTAATAGGTCTAGCAAGGAAAGAAAAAGGGAGCCTAATTTTTGGCCTTCAAGACCAAAATTGGTTAACAATTTATATTATTAAAAATTCAAATAAGGTAAAATTATATAAAAAATTAATACTTAACTATTGCATATTATTTAACTAATTTAGACATCTCAACCCTTTAATCTAAACATAGGTTTTACACTTGTAAAGCCCTAAAAGGTTAAATCATTTGGTGAACCTGACATGATTTAAAAATCATTTGAAGGTCAAATAATATTTCAAGTGAGACACTAATGGAAATGATTAAATCTAAGTTGATCAACCTACCTCCTCTACACCAATGAAGAGATCTAGATATTTTATTTGATATCATAGAATGCATGGGCACCACATCAATTCATGTTTAGCATTAAAAAGTAAAATATAATAGATCATGGATACAAATGACTCACACATTGACACTTCATCTAAAAAACATACATTGACACATCTACCAATTTAAAAAGAGTCAAACTCAAAAACAATACAAAAGTGGTTACCAAGGCATAACTCAGAACTACCAAAGGTTCCAAAAGCAAAATCATAGCAAGAAATAATACAAGTATAGATAAATCAAGAAAAAATATCTCTTAAAAAGGAGGATCAACATTAAATATGGTATGGGTTTGGTCACAAGTATCTACAATAATATGATTATCATGGTAAAGGTTTGGGAAAATAGGCCCACAACATCACTTCTCCTATTCTAACAGTTGATAATATTGGTCAAAATGGTTTGGGGTTTATTGAAAATCCTAAGGCACATCAATCATAAATATAAATTATCAAGTAAAAACATCTATATACACATGACATGTTATATAAAGAGAAATATATTAAGTTTCAAAGTCAAAATCATGCTCAATAAACAAGCATTTTCAAGATAGGTTTTATAGCAAAAGAGCCTCCACAACATAGTATGTCTAAAATAAACACATTTTCAAAGGTAAAAATCACAATAAATCTTCCAAAGCACAATTCAAAAAGCTTAAATCTATAGCATGGTGAAATTTCCTATAGCATTCTAGGTTATTATGATTCTAATGTTGAACAATGTTATGATTCTGATGATGAAAATTACACAAATTCCTACTACAAAAACATTAAACTACAACATAGAAATAAAACTACATGAGATATTACTATTCCTATTTTTGACACAGGTCATAGTGATACCGAGTCTCCCATGAGACTCAATAGTTAGTATGGATCCAAATCTTGTGCATACGTCCTTCTCTCTCTCATTGTTTGTACATAGTTTATTTTATTTTGCTTGTACATAGATTATACTCAAAAAACACAAAAATAATATAACATGTCAAAATAAAAAAATATTCATATATTTCAAAAAGCAATTTTTTTAATAGATTGTAAGCATTGATATTTTTACATTTATACTACTTTCCAGATATTGCATATTCCTACTATCCTAGTATAGTCAATTTAATCATACACATATGCTTCACTTGTTCTTATCAAGTGCTTTTAGATTCCAGATATGACTCTAGTCCACTACAATGATCCAAACCAAATATTATCTACCCACTAGGGGTATTTACACTAATCTAGTTAAATACATTTGATACATCTGCCCACTCGGGAGCATCTCCTACATAGTTTCTACAACCACTTTTTATCTTTACATACTATAATTTCTATTTATGCATTGATTTATCTTTATATTGATCATTTCTCCTCATTTCTCAATTTTTTTGTTTGTTATCACTAGTTAGACTTAGTATATATGCATCTTAGCATTTAAACAAATTTGTAATACATAATTATACATGTTTTCATTTCTAGTTTTTCCTAGATTAGACTTAATTATGTTCCTTTGCTTCTTCCACCTTTGAGGGCATTTGAATATTCCATTGTTCTTTGGATTATATGTCGCTTATCTATTTTTATGCCTTGGACATGTGCCCATGTCCCTTTTATGTGTTTTCTTGATTCTATATGTGGACATTTGAATATGTCCTTTTATGTGGATCTAAGCCAAATTTATTATTATTTATATATGTGGACATTTTAACATGTCCTTTTATGTCTTCATTCTTAGATTTAGTTACATGTGCTCATGTCCATTGTATTGTGGTCCCTTGGCCTACCTTTTGTGTGCCTCATGTGTTTATATGTTTTCTTCCTTGCATGCTTCTACACCATGACACTTATATTTACTTGTTACACACACAAGTTTTCAATTCCAAGAAGGACCTCATGCATCTATGGTTCCTACTTAGGTGACATGATGGACATCATGCCCCATTCCCCTAGATAGTTACTTAGATTTATTGTTATATACATTGCTTACATATATCTTGACACACTTGTGTAATAATACATTATAACATACATCTTAAATTACCCACTTATGGCTAGATTCATTTAAATTTAGATGTTATGTTTATACATTATATTGGAATATCATGCACATGCTTTAGCTAACACATTTTGCATAGTTACTTATTTAAAGGGCAGTCCTTACATATATTTCACAACTAACCTCAAAAGAGGGGACATTTACAAGAGTTTTTCATAGAGATAAGGATCCTACTTTGATAATCACATATACATTTTAATACACATGATTGGTTTTAGACATCAGACTCAAGGTATATAGATAAAATAATAGAGATTCAAAATTCAACTCAAATCACTCAAAAATCAGACTAAGTAGACATTAACACCCATATTAGGACATTGCCACCATAGAGTGATACTATCCACTATAGGGTGTATGCAATTGGAATTGCATGATGCACAATGAATTAATCCTAGATTGGATAAGATATATCACACCTACACTTCTAATTGGGTATACACTTGTTAAGTGGGAAAATGACCAATATGGGGATCTGCTAGACCCGATTAGGGGATCACTTATATCATTTGTCACAACACATCATGCTAGGAAGGGTTACAAATCTTATAGTATAAAACAATCACACAACAACCCTAAAAGATTCCTATGATTTGATGTTCACTTATGTAATAAAAAAAGTAAACTATTCTAATAATAAGAAAAGTAAACTAATCTAGTATGTACCAAAGCTTGTGAAATAAAGTGGGGGTTAGAACAAAATAAATAAATAATAAATAAACTAAACATGTATAAGAGACATGTACTCACATCAATGTATATAGAATTATAATACATGGAAGATAAGAATACATACTACATTATCTATTTACTCTTACAAAAGAGAAATAATGTTAGGAATACTTATCTTTGAAGATGAACTTGTCGAGTCTTAACTTTTCCCTTGGCCAAGGTGATTCGCAAGAAATTGTTGTGGATTATAAGGATAACAAAGATAAATCAGATCTAGGATACATGACCTACCTAAGCATCCAAAACACTTCTCCAAAAGATAATATCAAAGCTCCAAAATAAAGTATTAAACCCTAAAGCTTTATTCCTCAAGTAGAATGGCCAATATGTAGATGTTTGTTAACACTTATTTAGTTGATTCTTTTATTTCTTTTAACTCTTATGAAATGGTGGTAAATGAACTTATATATATAGTAATATCTTACCTAAAAACCATTCAGACATGATGGTTATACTAGGTTAACTGAGTTGACCTAGTATACTCTCAGGCTAATGCCTAAAGTCTGTGTTAGGTCAGTCGAGATGCAAATAAGTCAAAATAGCAAAGATGTCCCTAGGATACACTAGGTCAACTAGGTTGACCTAGTGTACTAAATAGGTAAAAAGGGTAATAAGGCAAGAAATGAAGGAATAAATCATGATAATGACTAGAATGGATAGGAAAGAGAAGAACAAGCCCAGGGTTCATGGTTTTAGGGAGCTAGAGTGTAGATATCAAGTGGTAAAAGGAAAAACAATCTTATGAATCACTGATGGTCTGCCCACCCCTTTCCTAGTGCACCTCTTAAGACATGCAATCAGAGAGATTGAGACTTGATAGGTTCTCACAAGATATGAAGTGTCAGTAATTAATAAAATTTTGAAAATATTATGTATATACATTTACCCTAGCTTAAGCTCATCATGTGTCATATAAGTACAACATATGATGGTACTTCAAAGATAAGACATGATAATAGACAATGTTGATGCTAAGTATGGTGAAGTAGGAAGAAAATAAGATAAATGAAAGGATTTAATTAAAAAACACATACCTTTAACTTACCTTAGTGTTGTAGTTAAAGAAGAAAACTGCAAGGAAGTGAAGGCATCCAATGTAAAGTACACTAGGCAAACCTGTAAAAGTTAGTGAAAAAAATAGCCAAAAATCAAAAAAAATGGAAGATAGGCATATTATAGTGGAAAATAATCTCTATGTCATCATGAATCCAATGAATTTTATGGTTTACAAAATGGATGAACAAAAAAAAAGATAAGATCAAAATAAAGAATTTGAAGGAAAATAATTGAGAATTTGGATTTTTGAAAAAGTGGCTTTAAATAGGAAAAAGAGAAATCAATTTGTTATTTTGATTTGTAAGAAAGGAGAAAAAGAGATATGGAGAGAAAAGAAGCTAGGATGGTGATGGAATGACATGCTAGGCAAGAGAGAACCCCAAGAGCGAGAACAAGTGCACTACAAGTATGCAACCAAGAATCTCAAACCAGTTTTTGAAATTTGCATTGATTTAAGTGAATTTTGAGGAAAATTTGGTTTTAAACATATATACATATAAAAAATGAACAAAATTAGGTTATAAGGATAGGATATAGGAAGAGAGGAAATGGGTTGGAAGTAAATAAGGAGAAAGCAAGAAAATGACAAATTTTTAGCAAAATACACTAGGTTAGCACATTAGACCTACTAGGTCAACCAAGTTGACCAAGTAGGATGAATCAGGGTGAAAATACATGTGGTCAACCTAGTAGGTGTAGGTCAACCTAGTGTATTCTGGTAGCTAAAATAAAGTGAAAAGGTGTTCAATTAGTTTGTAAGGGCCAAAATGAAACCTAAACACTAGGAAGAAGATAAGAGGAAAATTAAGAAATTTAGGATAAAATAAGACAAAAATAGGGAAATTTTGGTCAAACTAGGCTGAATAAGGAACCAAAATAAACACAAAAAAGTTTGTCAAAATTTAAAAGAGCATTAGAATGGCTTAAAATGACCAGAGAAGGGCAATAGGGACTAAAATAGGATAAAAATGAATAGAGTATGCTTATTTTTTATTAAAGATAGATTGTATAAAAAATGTATTGTGATTATACATGACATGGAGGAACTAATACATACTTTGTTATTTCTTGATTGTAGAGATAACCAAAATTCTAGAGACTGCTAGATGTGTCATGGTTTCCATATTTTTTAGAGAAGTTGATAGATGGAGATAGAGATAGACTGGTAGCCATAAGTCTAGGAGGTATAACAGATGTGTGCAGGATCCCCCTAAGTGTAGATGTGTTGGTCATGTTCCTTGGTTTTTGGTAATGACTAACCAACACATTTAGATGGGAGGTGGATGGGGATGTGATAGAGGTGGCTATCACACTAGAGGATGTTTATGCAATCCTTAAACTGCCCATTATTTTCAAACTTTTATTGATTACTGACACTTTGTATCTTGTAGAAACTTATTGATTTCAATCTCTTTGAGTGCATGTCTTAAGGAGTACATCAAGAAAGGGGTGGGTAGACCATCGATGCTTCGTAATATTGTTGTTCCTCTTGCCACTTACTATCTAAAACCATTAACCCTAGGCTTGTTCTTCTCTTTCTTATCCATTCTAGTCATTATCATGATTTATTCCTTCATTTCTTACCTTATTACCCTTTTTACCTATTTAGTACACTAGTTCGACCTAGTCGACTTAGTTTATTGTAAGGACATCTTTGTTATTTTCACTTGTTTGTATCCTGACTGACCTATCACAAACTTTAGGCATTATCTCAAGAATGTACTAGGTTGACCTAGTCGACCTAGTATGACCAACATTTCTAAATGGTTTTTAGGAAAGATACTACTATATAATAAGGTCATTTACCACCATTTTATAAGAGTCAAAAGAGATCAAAGAATTAAGTGAAGAAGTGCTAATAAACATCTCTTTATTGACCATTCTAGTTGAGGAATAAAACTTTAGGGTTTAAGACTTTATTTTAGAGCTTTGATCTTGTCTTATGGAGAAGTATTTTAGATGCTTAGGTAGGTCATGTAGCCTAGAGTTGATTTATCTTGGTTATTATTATAAGCCACAACAATCTCTTACACATCACCTTGGTTAAGGGATAGGTTGAGACTCGACAGGTTCATCTTCAAAAGTAAGTATTCCAAACTTCATTTATCCTTTGTAAGAGTAGATACATAATGCAGTATGTATTCTTCTCTTCCATGTATTAGGATTTTTTATATATTGATGTGATTATATGTCTCTTGTGCATGTTTAGTTTAGTTGTTGTTTATTTATTTTGTTATAACCCCCACTTTGTGCCACAAGCTTTGGTGCGCACTAGATTAGTTTACTTTTATTGTTATTAGAATAGTTTATTTTATTGTTTATTACATAAGGGAACATCAAATCATATGAGTATTTTAGGGTTATTATGTGATTGTGTTAGATTTTAGGCTTTGGAATCCTTCCTAGCATGATGTGTTGTGACAAATGATACAAATGACCCCCCAATTGGGTCTAGTAGATACCCATATTGGTCATGCTCCATCTTAACAAGTGTATACCCAATTGGAAGTGTAGGTGTGTTCTATCTTATCCGATCCAATATTAGTTCATTATGCATCATGTAATTCTAATTGCATACATTATGGTAAACCTGATTTGAATCAAATCCTTGTTGGATTTGTTCACTTTTATTTCATTCATTTCATTATTTTGTCATCATTTATATCATATATTTTGACATACCTATTTTTTTTATTTGTGCACAAGAATAGGGAATTGGATCAACTAACTCAACCCAGTATAGGTTTTTAGCACTTTTAAGAATACTATTTTAGTCTAATAAGTTGACCTAGTTGACTTAGTGTATTTGTAACCACTTTGTAGTAATCTCTATACAGCCTAATCGATCAACTCAACCTATTATAGATTCCAATTTATATACTTTCAGATCATCCTACTAGGTCAACCAACTCAACCTAGTACATTTATATACTTCTAGTTCAACCAACTAGGTTGACCAAGTTGACCTAGTACATTTTCAGCACTTTTTTAGTAGATTTATGTATTGCTTGGTCAACTAGCTTGACCCAATTTGCAAGTTTTGGATTAACAATTTCTATCTCTGAACCTTCAAGGTGAGTTTATATTCTTCTATATCTCTCTATTTTTGTACTTTCATTTCAATTTTTTATCCTTAAAAACTACCTCTACATAGCCAATTAGATAGACTTGGTCGACCTAGTTTTGTGTCTTATTTAATGTCTAAAATAGATAGGTTAACCCAGTCTACCTAGTAGATTTACAAGATGATATTTTTAATAGTGCTAGCTTGACACTCTTGACCTAGTTTTATTTATTGTGCATATAGTGTTTTCACTATACCTTATTTCAAAGTTGGAATTCACCATATATGTTAATCACATCTTTTCATTTCAGTTGTTTGTATGGTTAGAATAGTTTACATAGTTTAATTAGGAGGTTTTCAATTAACTACTTAGTTTCACTATTTCTATTTTATACACACATGACCAAATCACTTAACATCAAAAAATATTTTAACATTTGACTATCCAGGCCAGCCTACTTAAATTTCATCACCAAAGGGGAAGTTGACTTGATACTCTAGTCAAGTATAAAGCATGGTTAATGGTATATTTTTTCTAAGCACTCAAACTCTTATCACTACAGTGTGTGAAGGGAGGGGGTAGGCCCTAATACCAAGCCTGTATCATTTCCACTATAGTCCCTTTCATCCTAAACTCACTTGAAACCATCCATATATTGCTATTTATTACCTTATTTATATCCAAATTTCTATGTTTCAAAATCATTCTTAATAATCTAACATTCTATGTTAACCAATTAGTTAGCTTTACTTTCTAGGTTGTTTATTTGCTCTTTGCTCAATTATGTGTGCAAGAACTTGTACTATCTCATATTGGTGCAAGATTTTTGATTTGGGTGCATGAATTGGATTAACTAACATCAATTCAATTTCTTTTTTTCTTAATTTCAACATTTATTTTCTTAGATTAACTACAAACTCTTTCACTTTATTTTCACAAATTGATTATCAACTCTTTCTTTTTCCTATTTACTATGCTAGGTCGATCAGGTCAACCTAGCATATTTTCCAACCCATGTACACTACACTAGGTTGACCTAGTATTATTTTCATACTTTTTTTCCTTTTTTGCCAATCTGTGTTCTCTATATCAGGTCGATCATGTGGACCTAGTTCAGTTTCACAGACCTAGTTTTTACACTAGGTCGACCAAGTCAACCTAGTTTAGTTAAAGTCATTTTTTGATTCCTTGTTTATCTTATCTTACCTTTTCCTCCTTTCATCATGGGCTATCTATTTGGTGATAACACTAAAAATCAATCAGTAGATATGATGGAATTCACCAATCCCAATAGGGTCTCCCATAGATAAAGTAGGGTTCCTTTCGAGAATGCTAGTAATGTCCATATTGCAACCCATACAATGAATTATGGGAATCCTCATAATACCTCTTTGTAGCATAACTCTCTATTCTTAGAATATCAATCTTAGTTATAATATCATAACTCTCTCTTCTTATAATATCAATCTCAATTAGAATATACTCCTGAAATGCTTTTCTTTATCACAAAATTCCCTCAACATACAGGGAAAGAGCCTTCTACCATCTATAATCTCATGATTAGCCATCAATTTGAACAGCCTCATTCTCCTAATTCCACTTTCTCAAATATATTTTGGGGTACTAATTTCTTTGCTTCTCAACCTCTTCCTTAAATCTTGACTCCTTATGCTATGTCATCTTCTTCTTTAACTTCTTCTACCTCCATGCTTAGTATCTCAACTAACATGGTTGGTTCTACATCTAGTGGGCCTCTTATAAGATCCACTATCCTTAATCCATCCACTAGTTCATTATTTACTACCTAAGGTAATCATGATTCTAGTGTTTCTTCATTTTAACCATTTGCTAGTCCATCTTTTACTTCACAAACAAATTTTGCCAATAGTGCTTCAAATTCCCATAGCTCTTCTCAAACTCATGTTAACACTAATAGTGGTACCCAAGCCACTAATACTAACTCAAACACCAAAAATAATTCTAATAACACTAATAAAACCCATCAACTATTATTACAAACTCTCAATCAAATGAACACATTTCAAGCTCATAACACGAATCAAATGATGATAATGTAAAACCTTCTTAATCTTCAAACATAACCATAACCAATGGCTTGGGGCACACATAACCAAAGTGTTCCTCCTCCCCCTCTTTGATATTCTCAAGGTAATCTCATTCATCAACATCCATTAGTCAACAAAGTTATCAAGCATTTAAAAAATGAACCTCTTGCTACTCAAATTATTAACATTGATATTGGAGGTATAACGCCTACCATCTCTTATAATGGATAAATTGATCTTACCCTTCATCTAAAAACATTTGGAAAATTTTATAAGGATTGGGTCAAATTAAACACCTTTGATGCTACCAAACTCCTTGCCAAAACCCTCACAGGTGATGCCTTGGATTGGTATATCAACTTATATCTCATTCCATTACTCATTTTGAAGACTTAGTGAATGCCTTAGTACAATAATTCCAAACTAGTGATCTTCCTGAAAACACTTTGGCCCACTTCATCAATTGAAAACAAAATGAAAATGAAACCAATTAAGCCTTTGTTAAAATATGGAAGACTTTTTCAAACAAGTGTGAACATAACATGGTAGATGAAAATCTCTTTCATCTCTTTAATAATGTTTTATCTCCTAAATTACAATATCGAGTTTGTACCCTTTCTCCACATACTTTGGAGGAGGTCATTGACCAAGCCAAAAGACAAGATTTACTTATGCATCAATTCAAGCCACCATAGCCTTCCATAGGTCCTTATCAGTTACTTAAAAACAAAAACTTAAATATTACCAATGATGGTGGTACCATTTCATATGATACCATTCACAATGTTCAAGCTACATTCCTACCCCTTCTTTGGAATGAACACCTTCTCAATAATATACTAGTCCTCATTTCTCATCAGTAAACATCACAAATGTCTATAAACCTCTTTCCTTATTTAAGTTACTTAATCATCTATATAGGCCTCTCCATTGATAGATTGACCCTACTCATCCTATGAAAACCTGATATGATCCTAGCAAGTTTTGTTAGTTTCATGCTAGTTGGGGTCACTCTCATGAGACCTGTAGATAACTTCATAATTAAGCTATGGAATTTCTTCTTTGTCCTAATTTTGATCATGATGATATCACTCTCAAGTGTTAACAATATTATGAATTTTATTTCAAGGACTAAAAACTCATGATAAAGCCCAAGCCTTGAATCAATAAAATGCTCATTTAGCTATTTATAAAGATCCTTTACCTAATAATCAACCTATTCAAGAAAACCAAGACAAGCCCACCTCCTCCACCAATAATGTATAAAGTCTTGTCGAACCCACTTCCAAATAAAATATGGTTAGCATTACTAATATGTGAAGGGTGGTGGCTTTCATTGATTCCCAACCTATTTATAACCTGCCTCCTTCTAAGACATTTCATGTTATCTAAGATTCTTCTTCAACTCATTTGAATGATTTAGGGTAAAAATACCTTGTAACCTTTGATGATGATCTAATTTATGATTCTCCCTTAGATAACACATCTCATTCCATTTCTACTCTTCTTTCATCATCTTCTAATAAAAATGATAATCAATCTTCCAATGATAATCAACCTTCTATTAACACTTCATCTACTTCTCAAGATCAATTTAAACCAACTACTTCTTCATCACCAAATGATTCATAACCTTCTTCTAAACCTTCTTATTTTTATCAACACAAATTTTAAAGATCTTTGATTCCTCCTTCCAAAGACTTTAACCATTATGCTCCTATATCTAACAATCTTCTCATGGGTTATGACGAATGGGATCCCATTGAGAAACTCACTAATATCCCATCTCAAATTCCATTTATTGAGCTTATAAGGACATCTCCCCATCATCAAAACCATCTTATGAAAATATTATTTGAGATGAATGTCCCTCATCCTCCCTTAGCAATATGGGAGGCAACCTTATCTAGTTTTGAGGATAGTATCTTATAACAATGTGAAGAGATGTCCATCAATATTGATGAAAATATTGACACTTCTCTTTCTTTGAAATTTCCCATCACATATATTATTCTTAATGATATTTTTCTTCATGTAGATGATCCTCCATTATTTATTAGTATCCAAATAGGTGATATCCAAGTCAAATGAGCATTTATTGATGAGGGTTCTAGCACTTATTTTGCTTCTCTTGATTTCATTTAAACCTTAGATATTCAGAATGCAATCTAATTCTACACATAGCACCTACCAAGGATATGATAGAAGGTAAATGCATCCTCTTAGGTGTTTGTATATTCCTATTACTATCCCACTTGTTACCATTTGTGTAAAGTTGATGATATTTAATTTTCCTCTTTCTTATAACATCTTGCTTGATAGGTCATGGACTCATCATATGCGAGCTATCACTTCTTCTGCCTAGCAATGTGTTAAATTCCTTTATAATGGAGTCATTTATAGGATTCAAGGAGATAATAACCCTTGTAATTTTTAGAAATTATAATATCATGGTGTTTTTAATATTACTACTCTTGAGCCTTTACCTAGTATTCCATTTCATGGATCACAACTTTTTAAATTTCATGTCAACTCAACCAGAGGTTACAATGGGCATCCTGAGTTCATTGGTAACATTCATCCTAACATTTTAGACTTTGATGATGATGAGATTGATGATATTAACTTAAAGATAAAAATTTTTTATCTGACACCTCATCTCATCTCATCTCACAAATTCTAGCCTCATTACAACCTCATTCTTGCAAACCACCTTGCAATGACATTTTCATAGTCTTATCCAAGACTAGGCATTCTATTCACCATGTTTCTTCTGATGACAAAGCTATTCTAAATTTTATCATTGATATTTTTACACTATATTATTATGATGTCTATTATTTATATGATCCTTTATTAGGTAGCCTTTTCCAAGCCCAAGATGTCAAGATTGTGTGTTATCGTTCTTCTTTATTTGAGTCTTTTCATGAATATTCTCATTTTCCAACATTTATAGTTTTTTATTCTTGAATTTTTCCTCTTTATCATAAATTAAAGATGGCACCAACACCTCAAATTTTTGAGGAGCCCTATAGGACTATGATCATGGATTATACTATGACCAGACCTTACCATTTTTCTAGATTCTTTGACTCCCATCATTGGTTCACTCCTGAGGTTAGTGCAACCCTCCTTCGACTTTCTATTGATCTCAATTCTACCATATTGGAATCTATGTTAGAACCATTTATTATTTACTATTGATGATCCTAATTTTACTTCTTCCATTAGTAATCCTTCTATTTAACCTACTTTCATTCCTTCTCCCTCACCACCTTCCCTTGGTGATGGCTTGCTTCTTTTGCCCAAGATGGATACTTTACCCTCCAAATGGTTTGATGATCCATATAATTCTTCATCTATGCCTATTACACCTTATCTCATGAGTGTTTATCCTAAGAATACTCATAATCATATATGTTGCTTCCATGGGACACATAATCACTCTTATACCCATTATCATAAGTTATATAAATATATTGACACATTTCATCCTTCTTCCCCATTAATACCATACCTCCTTCAAATATTTTTCCTAAAAATATACCTAAGTGTGGTGAAAGGTATTATCTATGGCACCAATGTGACACACATCACATTGGTCATTACCATATCCTTTAGCAACATCTTAAGGATCATATTATAGCTCTTCTTGGACCTTATACTATTCCTCCCATAGGTCATTTTCACAAGAAGGATCATTCTTATTCTCCCATGGATACACCTCTTGTGATCCATTCACTACCTTATATGCCTCCACCTATGGTTCCTTCTCCACCCATGGACCCTCCACCTATGGATTCTTCTCCATTGGTGATTCTAGCATTTCCCATAGATCTCATTCTCATAAACTCTCTTGACCATCCTTCACCTAATTCCCCTCTTCAATATGATCCAATGAGTATTCCTACTTTTTTAGTTGAGGAGATTAAAAAATAAGTATTTTCCTAGTATTTAATAAATATTGATGAGACATTAGTAGCAGTTCGTATCTAAGTTCATAGATATTTATTTGATGTATTGGATAATGTGTGTGGATAGATTTAATAGTATTTATGAGCACATGCATGGTGCTTTCTCATTTACATTTGGATTGTACATATGCTTCAATCTTATTTTTATAAAAAAATTATTATATCATTTGACATTATTTTAAATTATTTCTTATCTTATATCATGTTGTCCCTTCTTATTGTACTATAGTTAGTTTTGATTATTTATCTTTCACATTGCCTTGCCTTTTACTTATCCTTGCTATTTTTTACTTATTTTCTTTCACCTTTAGAGTTTTTCTCAAAACTCTTCCCTTGTATATTCATGATTATTTACTCTCTTATCTTTATTTTTCACGGATATTTGTCATAGTGACTTGGTTATATCTACCCTATTCCCTTTGGTCATTATCTCATTTTACCATGTGATCAATTAGCAAACAATATTTCTCATTATTTTTTACTTTCATCAATCCTCCTTTGGATATCCTTTTTTCCTTATTCATTTTCTAAAAATTAAGCATATACATGGTTGAGACTTAAGATCACATATTTGTTCATTATCAAGCCTAAGTGTCCTACTCAATCCTATGTCTTCGGTTACTTAGCTTCTTTTATCCTTAACCTACAACTCATTCATGTGTATCACTATCTCATGATTGGTCATTCCAAATATATATGGAGGAGGAATATTAAAAAGCCTTCAAAAGAAAGTTAAAATCCAAATAATTTAAACAAAAGTCAATGGTATGAAAAAGGCAAAAATATTCTCAAAAGTTAAATCACACTAAAAGATGTGATTCAAAGCCCATCTCCTTCTTATAGTCAAAAATCAAAATCCATAGTTGGCCTCATGATAGAGTCAAGATCCTTTGGGGTATGGTAGGCTAGTAGATTAGAAGAGGAGAGAAAAATATCTTAGTGTTACCTACTTTCTCACACCAGTACCCAATCTTCACAGTAGATTGATGGATCTGTAAGGGGTCCTAAAGAGTAGGGAACATGTCATGAGGAGGTAGGTCCATCTTATTTTTATTTTTATTTTTACTAATCTACCTTCATGAGTTGATCTTAGTATCACACTTATCTACCTACAAAGATTTCTGTCTATAGGGATTAGGATTCCTTTGTATATAGATGACCACTAGTCACTTAGTGTCTTCTCATGTACTTAGTATGCCTCTTATATCCTAAGTTCTTCTCATAAGACACCTAAGTCTTTAATTTTTATACTCCATTTTAAATTCCCTTTCCTCATATTTCATCTTGGGAAATATTGTTGAGCTTTCTGATCACTTCCCATGGGATTTCATTTGTGAGTTGCTTTGTAAGACCACGGATAGGACCCAACATTCCTCACAAATTACCACATTTTTCATCCTATTACCCACATCCTTAATTTATTAGTCCTAATATTTATACTTACCAATGTTTTTTTGGTACCCCTTGGGTTCTTTTGTGAGTTTTAGTGTAAGACTACGAATAAGACCCATACCTCCTCACAAAACAACAAAACAAACAAAAATTTTCCAATAAACAAGTCACCATCTAAATTACATGTGTCAAGTAATAGATGATATTCAATTGATTATGAGGTTACACGTCATTTTACATACTTCCCATCTTGATATTTATTATGTTTTATGCTTACCTCATTTTTATTTTTGTCTTTTATTTTCTTATTTTTTGAATGCATGTAAGTTTACAACCATTTCTTGAATTTCTCATACTTCCCAAATTGAATTAGTATGATAAATTTAAGACCAAATATTTACAAATTTTGTTTATATTTTATACTTCCCATCATGAAATAGTATAATTGATTGACTTAATTTTAATTTGCTTTCATTACAATTCATTTCGTTTTCATCCCTTCCATTTTATTACATTGTTTTTCATACTTCCCAACATGATATTTAGCATTATTTTACTTGTTTTAATTTGGTGACAAAATCTTTCACATTGGTTTAAAAAAAATCCCCCTTTTACCATCTTATTTGATATTCTCTTGGTTCTTTATACTTAGTCATTTTTCATGTTATTACACATTTCCCAGCTTGAATTAGTGTGTAGTGCATTTTTGATTGATTATATTTTTCTAAGTCTTTTCACCTATTTATTTTTAACCATTCATGTGTTATCAATAATGCTAGAAAAGAAACCACATCACATATATTTACTATAGAATATACAAAAAAGTTAAATACATGTGCTATAAAAAAATATCTAAACCATCCACAACCTCAGCCATAATGAAAAAATTCAACCATCATAAAGACAATATACACAACCAACACCAATATGCCAAAATAATACATCATATATATATACATATATATATATATATACATATGTATATATATATATATATATATACATATATATATATATATATATACATATATATATATACATATACATATATATATATACATATATATACATATATATACATATATATATATATATACATATATATACATATATATATATATATACATATATATATATATACATATATATACATATATATATATATATACATATATATACATATATATATATGTATATATATATATATATATACATATATACATATATATATATATATATACATATATATATATATAGATACATATATATATATATATATATAGATATATATATATATATGTATACATATATGCATATATATATATATATATATATGTATACATATATACATATACATATATATATATGTATACATACACACACACACACACACACACACACACACACACACACACACACACACACACACACACACACACACACACACATATCAAGAGTTTGATACAACATATATAATCACATACAATGCCTCTACACTAGGGTTGAGCTCCATCATGTCTATCTCATGGCCTAACCACACTACCCACTGAGGCCTTGATCTGAATCCTCTAAATCATACACTATAATGAGGTATTCCATGATCTCAATCCATCTACCTATACCTTCAAATGTGGCATCTACACCTATGTCTATACCAACTTGGTCTGAGTTGCTACATGTGCCTATGTTAGCTATGTCTAAATCACCATATATGTCTGTATCATTTGTGTCACTATATATTGATGTATATATCTCTCATCAAATAGGGCTTGTTATATTTTCCTCTCCCATATACCCATATTTATTAATGTTTGTGCCATCTTTCTCTATATTTATATTTGCCTCACCACCTTTTTTACTAGTCTGACCAACTCACCTGAGTTGGGGCAAATGGGACACTTAGATCCTCTAATGTCATGGGGTCATATAGCTATAGAGTCTCATCTAAGATGTCATGGAGTGTTCCCCTAACCAAGGACCCCCATATTTCCTCCTTATCCTATGGTATGCTTTCAAAATCATACCAAATAAATATTAGATCACTATCATATCTCATAATATTTATCTATCTAGCAAATAATAGCTTAATCAATAAATTAATCATACTTTTTCTTACCTATCTATGTCTCAGCTCCTATGGTCTCACCATCCACATGATTTCCTAGCATAGTCTCCCCATTTGTGTAGTCTCTTAGTACCTCCTCTATAGGTCACCTCTTCAACTCAAACTTAACTATCAGGGTTTACATCTATCTCAACCTCCATTTGAGTGGTCTCTCTATCCTTTCCTCTAGCTCCTCTATTGAATCACTAGGGATGATGATGGTCTTTGCATTCTCCTCCTACCTTCATCACTTCCATGTCATCAATGGCTATAGCTAATACCTCTATGGAGTTGGTGGTGATACATATAATATCTCCATCCTTGCCTCCACTTCATCTTGTTCTACCCCTCATCATACTTGACTAGTCTATGGTTGCTCTCGATGTGGCCTCGATATTGGTCTCATTATCAGTGGTCTGAGTCCCCTCTTCCCTCATGGCTTTCTCACATGTTGAGTCCACTACTTGAGAATGAGTATTAGTGTCATTGGATGAGGTAAACCCATCTACCCTAGCACCTATACCAATGGATGTGGATCTCTCCACCATGTATAGTGTCATATCACCTCTCTCCTCTATAATGCTAGTCCAACTATGTACCAGCTCTCCCATGTAGTCACTAGCTACTTATATGATTGACACACTATGTGAGTACATCTCACCATCTATAACACTAACATATGGGGCAAAACCCACATTACTTGGTCTTCCTTCCATATCCTCACCTAAGGTGACCTATTATCAACCACATGGGGCAACCCAATTAGTTGATACAAGGAAATCTCTCATATATCAATGGTATTAGTAGTATGATCAATCCCATGGTTTTATTTCTTCTACCCTACATATCAAATAGATTATGAACAAGCTAGACCCAGATGATAAAGCCTAGATCATATAACACTCCTGCATCTAGTATCATCTTCTCAAGGCTACCTTGTATAGTGGTACCTTGCCATCCAAATTGTGACAAAGCACTTACTATGTCACAAGGACTATCACCACCTTTTAGAGATCTAGAATTTATGATATATACACATTATCCATACTCACTCTCCACCCTATCAATATCATCTCTGAGACTATATCCCATATGGCTAAGGCTATCCTCTTCTCTATGCTATCTAATATCCCTATAGTCATTGGTGTTCATACTATGGGTAGTCTAAGGATGGCATGGACATATTTTAGTGTGATAGTCACCTCTATCACATCCATATCCACTTACCATCTAAAGGTGTTGGTCATCCATTCATAATAACCAAGGAACATGACCAAAACATCTACACTTAGGGGGATCATGCACATATCCTCTATACCTCCTAGACCTATGGCTACTAGTCTAGTGTTGTCTTCATCTTTCAACTTCTCTAACAAATCTATAAATCATGACACGTCTAGTAGTCTCTAGAACCATGGCCATCTTTGTAATCATGAAATAACAAAGAATGTATTATTTTTCTCATGTCGTGTATAATCATAATACATTCTTTATACATTCTATCTTTAATAAAAACAAGAATAATCTATTAATTTTTATCCTATTTTAGTCCCTCTTACTCTTTTTTGGTCATTTTGGGCCATTCTAGCCCTATTTTGGCTTTCCACATGCTTTTTTGTGCTTATTTTGGCTCCTTGGTCAACCTAATTTGACCAAAATTTCCCTATTTTTATTTTGTTTTATCATAAATTTCTTAATTTTCCTCTTATCCTCTTCTCCCTAGTATTCAATTTTCATTTTGGCCCTTATGAACTAACTAAACACCTTTTCACTTAGTTTCAACTACTAAAATACACTAGGTCAATCTACACCTACTAGGTTGACCATATGGATTTTCACCCTGATTCAACCTACTAGGTCAACTTGGTTAACCTAGTAGGTTCAGTGTGTCGACCTAGTGTATTTTGCTAAAAAATTGTCTTTTTCTTGCTTTCTCCCTATTTATTTCCAACCCATTTCTCTTCTTCCTATCTCATACCCTTAAAACCTAATTTTATAAATTTTTGATATTTATAAATGCTTAAAATCAAAATTTCCTCAAAATTAACTTAAATCAATGCAAGTTTCGAAAATTGGTTTGACATTCTTGGTTGCATACCTATAGTGCACCTACTCTCACTCTTAGGGTTTTATTTTGCCTAGTATGTCATTCCGTCACCATCCTAGCTTATTTTCTCTCTAAAAATCTTTTTTTCCTTTATTAAAAATCAAAATAACAAAATGATTTCTCTTTTTCCTATTTACAACCACTTTTTCAAAAAAACAAATTCTCAATTCTTTCCTTCAGATTCCTTGTTTTGCTCATATCTTTATTTCTACTGATCCATTTTACAAACCATAAAATGCATTAGATTCATGGTGACATAGAGATTATTTCCACTATCATATGCCTATCTTCCAAAATTTTCAATTTTTGGCTATTTTTTGCACTAATTTCTACAAGTTTTCCTAGTGTTATTTACATTAGATGCCTTCACTTCCTTACAATCTTCTTCTTTATCTACAATACTAAGGTACATTAAAGGTATGTGTTTTTAAATTCAATCCTTTCATTTATCTTATTTTCTTTTGATTGAACCATAATTATCATCAAAATTATGTGTTATCATGTTTTATCGCTGAAGCACCATCTTGTGTTACACTTACATGACACATGATGAGCTTCAGATGGGGCATATGTATACACATAATATTTTCAAAATTTTATTGATTACTGACACTTTGTATCTTATAGGAACTTATTGAGTCTCAATATCTCTAAGTTCATGTCTTAAGGGGTACATCAAGAAATGGGTGAGGATACCATCGATTCTTCCTAAGATTTTTCATCCTCTTACCATTTTCTATCTACACACTAGCTCCTTAAAATCATGAACCCTAGGCTTGTTCTTCTCTTTCCTATCCATTCTAATCATTATCATGCTTTATTCCTTCATTTCTTGACTTATTACCCTTTTTACCTATTTATTACACTAGGTCAACCTCATCAACCTAGTGTATTTTAGGGACATCTTTACTATTTTTACTTGTTTGCATCCTAACCAACCTAGCACAGACTTTAAACATTAGCCTAAAAATATACTAGGTCGACCTAGTTGACCTCGTATAGCTGACATGTTTAAATGGGTTTTAGGAAAGATAATACTATATATACAAGTTAATTTACCACCATTTCATAATATTCAAAAGAGAGCAAAGAATTAAGAGAAGTGCTAACAAACATCTACTTATTGACCATTCTACTTGAGGAATAAAGCTTTAGGGTTTAATACTTTCTTTTGGAGTTCTAATATTGTCTTATGGAGAATTATTTTGGATGCTTAGGTAGGTTATATATCCTAGAGATACTTTATCTTCATTATCCTTACAAGCCATAACAATCTCTTGCAAAGCACCTTGGCTAATTAAGAGGTTAAGACTCAAGAGGTTCATCTTCAAAGGTAAGTATTCCTAACTTTATTTCTCCTTTGTAAGAGTAGATAGATAATGTAGTATGTATTCTTCTCTTACATGTATTAGGATTCCATATATATTGATGTGATTATATTCCTCATATGCATGTTTATTTTAGTTTTTATTTATTTATTTTTGTTCTAATCCCCACTTTGTGTCACAAGCTTTGGTACACACTAGATTAGTTTACTTTTATTGTTATTAGAATAGTTTACTTTATTATTTATTACATAAGTAAACATAAAATCATAAGACTCTTTTAGGGTTGTTTTGTGATTATGTTAGACTATAGGCTTTGGAACCCTTCCTAGCATGATGTGTTGTGATAAATGATACAAGTGATCCCCTAATCGGGTCTAGAAAATTCCCATATTGGTCATGTTCCCACTTAACAAGTGTATACCCAATCAAAAGTGTAGGTGTGATATATCTTATCTGATCCAATATTAACTCATTATGAATCATGAAATTATTATTTCATATATAGGGCACTATTATCCAATAGTCCTAGTTTCAGAATAGACCATATCATTTAGACCAGTACACTAGGTATACTATATATTTGCATGGATATAGTCATAGATTTAGTAGTTATGTTCAGATTTATATTAGATACATTCATTTCATCTCATATTCATACCATTAGATCAAATTTAGGGGCATCATGTGTAGCATGATTACTCATACATCCAGATTAGTTACATAGATTTAGTTATTACATACCCAATTCAAATTCATTATACTTAGATATCAAATTGGGGGCATGCACATGGGATATAGTTTCTATATAGTTAGCTTTAGATAGGTTGATCATATGGAATTTAAAACTCCATGTCATTCTATACACCATATACAATTATTATCACATTCCAAGTTGTCTCTAGATTCATGCCTTACTCTATTTATAGTGGTTGGCATTATCGAGTCGCCCAAAGTTGCCTAATATACTTGAGTGGATACAAATATGAATACATAGTAATAATTACTTAGTTAGATGCTTTTATAACTTTGTAAAATTTAGTTATAGATGTAACCACTTCACACAGGTGGAAAATGATGGATTTATAGACTACTTGAGTTCTTAAGCCACCTACATGAGAGGGTTAGACACACATTCTTATCTAATATATTCATAGAGATTAGGATCCACTGAGTAGGGGTGGGAAATGGTGGATTCAAAATTAGATTGATATATTAAGCTACCCATATGAGGATTAATCAAGCCATCAACTCAGTTCAATCTATTTAATGATATGATCACTATGTACACTCACACACAGAGGTTATCACTAGGTTCATGTATTAGTTTTTATACCTAATGAGGTGTATTCATTCCTTTCCTCTCTCTTTACTTAGCTTTACTTAGTAATTTGATTTCAACATAGTCTTTTTATTTTGATCATCTCTTAAGTAAGGATTGATTTTTGTATGTTTCACTATAGTTCATTGCTTTAGATCATGTTCTACATATACAGATCTAGATTTACATACTCAAACTCATCTACGTGGGATTAAATTCCAAGTATGCTTATTTTTCATTTATATTAGTCATTTAACTTTGCTACATTACTATCATAAAGGGGAGACAATTGTAATCTCTTAAAAGTGGTAATTGGATGCTAAGAGTGTATCTTGAGTTAACCTATCACTAGGCTAGACATAAACCTATCCTTGAGCATTAGAATTACATTTCCAATCATTCAATAGACCATATTCATCTATAAATAGTCAAAATATAGTCCTAAAACTATCATTTTAGACCCCAATCCAACTTTCTCATTAGAATACCAATAGGACATTAGCACCACATTTGGCACACTACAACCATATGGAACTAGTTCCCCAACTGGGTGGTATTGTCTTTAGACATAACACTTCCTAATGGATACTTTTTCGAATGTGTTACCCTTCAAAGGTTGTCCTAAGCATATTTTACTATCCACATAATCAATATAACTCTATAAATACAAGTCTAAAACATAGTTATTCACTATATGGAGAATATATGCAAAAGGCACATTCAAACCAAAGACAAGTTGAGCAAAATTAAGTTATTTGATCCCTATCCTACCCTAATTATATATACCACCATATATAGCTTCCCTAAGCCTAGTTTTCAAAAATTTAAAATATTAAACACATTAAAGGCATCCAATCCCACTCTCATTCTAGCATTCACTCGTACTTTCATCAAGCACTAGGTGGGATAACTACATTGAGCTTGATCCCTCTTCAAAGTATTAGTATGCATGAAAATATATTCACATTAGGGTATTTAGGATGTCCAATCCATCCTACTAACACACATGAAATTATTCTACATTCCTTACTTGTAAGGAAGATTAGGGTTTACATATTACATCAAGTTTTTTAGGCACAACATAGAGCTCTAAGCTTTATACATATAAGAACATGACCTGAAAACATAGCAACATGTTCTCCTAAAATATAGGAATAATCCCACAAAGGGGGAATTAGTACCACATCAATGAAACTACACATAGATCGCACTACTATCCATATTGGGTGGTTCTATCCAATGAGAAGATGAACACTAAAATCCTATTGAAGACACATATAACTACCCAGATCTTAACTTTTAGAACCTAGATCATCCATGACAGTTAGTTTTTAGATAAGTCTCTATTGATGCCTATTTTTTTTTATTATTAAAAATTCAAATAAGGTCAAATGCTATAAAAAATTAGTGTTTAATTATTGTATATTATTTAAATAATTTAGACATCTCATCCCTTTAATCTAAACATAGGTTTTACACTTGTAAAACCCTAAAAGGTTAATTCACACACAAAGACTATTATTGGTACCCAAATCATATTTTTTTGTTCCTTGGACAAAAACACCCTAATTAGATATCAATGCACTACCCTCTATCCAAATCCATTATTCTTGTCCTCTCACCAAATAATGGGTAATTTCCAAAATTGAAATTCAAGAAATGGTCATCCCATAATTTTAGAAAGATCCATCTTAAGGAATTCCAAATATACCACTATAAATCCACATTTCAAACCATTTTTCATACAATAAACTTCCACACTAAAAATTACAAAATTCTAATTGTACATTGATAGCAAATTTATTATTTCTCCTAGTTCTAGTTACATAAAACCCTAGTAGCCCTGAGTTAAAGTTTGAATACACTTCCAAGGTCATAAGTTACATTTTAATCACACTGGGATTATATCAGCATCTATAATTTTTCACCAATATTTCACACACACCATTTTATCATGGGATAATTACATGGGGTTCAATCTCTCTTTGGAGTATTGGTATGTAGGTAGTGCTCAACATAGGGGGTGTTGAGGTCAAGAATGAATTTAAATGTTAACCCCTTTTTACTCTAAGATTTCATTCATCTTATTATGTCATTTTAATAGGTTTTCAAGTAGATACATATTTATTTTTGCATCATATCAGAAGCTCTTGCATAGTCCATAGAACAAATAGGCAAAGGTGAACCTACCCCAAAAAATTTTAATGTCTTATACCTACTAGGCATTAATGCTCCTTAGGGAAAAAAATTCACTTATTTACTGTCCATTTATAATCCTCTTGTCTATAATCCCTTCTAATTCTAGTTATTGGTCCACACTCAATCAACACAGGCTCCCTATCAATTTTAGTTCTAGAAACTATCTACATCTTAATTTTTCAGATATATTTATATTTATTTTTTTTACTTTCCATATTTAGTATATTTCTATATTTATTAAGATCTAAATCATTTTTTTCATTTATTGCATATATGAAGCATCCTAATTTTGCATAACAGTTTGTTTAATTATGGTTTATAATTATTTTAGTTCTCTAAATGCAATAAAATAGTTACAAATAAGGCTAAAAATCCACATACAAGGGAGATGTGAATGTTGCATAAACATACAAGGATAAGGGCCACATGAAAATGACATAATGATTCCATACAAACAATAATTTTAACAAGCAGAGCTAAAGTCCACACATAATAATCAAACAAGTTCAAACTTATCATTAAATAAAGTAAGAGAGAAACATAGAGTAAATGGAACTTAGTTTACATCAACCATATGTATCGATTTCATTATTAGAAAATAGAATTTTTGTTTAACACATGTATAATATGAGTGAGTATAAAAATATTTTTAGATGTGTAGATCAACATGGTGGAAACTTTGTGGATATAGACAAAATATTGAATTTCTCACACATAATGAAGAGATGTCCCCAACTTAGTAAGGTTTTTGGGTAATAAGGGAAGTGCGACGTTAAAACCATGTAAAAGTATGTTTGGATCACAATAAAATACCTAATTAAAATAAATGTGTATTAAAAATTGAAATATTATAACTAAATAACATATATTAAATAACATACAAATATACTTAAGCTAACAACAATTGAAAATGATTTTTAGGTATTGATTTTGAATTTTTTGAAAAAATATTTTGAATTTTTTGAAAAAATATTTTTATTTTTTTTACTTTTTTCCATGTTTGAATTTTTAAATTTTTTTTACCATCTCTAAATATATTTGAATTGAAAATTTCTTAATAATTAAGGCTAAAAAATATAATAATTGGATAGGATTTGATCAATACTCAACATGGTGTAAAAGCACAGTGGGCAAGAAGGAAGGCAAGCCATGTGCTTTCAATGTGTGTGTAAATGAATTGTATACATTTACTTTAAATGATTGATATAGATAATAATTTACATGGTCCTCATGGGAAATGGATATATGTGATAATGTAAGTGAAATTAAATCCATAATATGATTGGTATGTAATAATGAGGATTGAAAACATTTATAAGATAGTTGTTTTAGATTGTTTGAATTAGTTTGAATAGTGAGAGGGCAAGTGCCTATTAGCCAGATTTTATACCTTGATTTAAATCTCCCTTTGGATAAATTTAGCATTCACTTGTCTATTTTAACTCACTTTTAAGAGACTAGTTGTCTTGTTTTCTTTTCTTAAGAGATTTTGTTTGGCCTTTTCAAAGTGTCTTTTCAGTCTTACCCAAAGGAATTATTTCAACCTTTTTGTCTCAAAATTTTTATCTCAGATAATAATTCTAAAAGAATCCTCTTCCTTTATGTTTTCCTAAAATATTTCCCTTTAATTTTTTTCCAAAGGGTCTTTCTCTCTTCAAATTTCCCTTCGAAACTTTTCCAAAGGTTCTTTCTCTCTTCAAAGTACCCTTCAAAACTTATTTAAGGGACACTTTCCTTTCAAAGTGCCCTTCTAAAAAGTTCCAAAGGGATACTTTCCCTCTCCAAAGTGCCCTTTAGAAAAGTTCTGAAGGGAGACTTTCTCTTCCAAGTGCCATTCAAAAAATTTCTGAAGGCACACCTTCTCTCTCCAAAGTGCCCTTCAAAAGTTTTTTGAAGGGACACTTTCTCCTCAAAGTTCCCTTCAAATTTTTTTTAAGGGACACTTTCCCTCTCCAAAGTCCCCTTTGGAAAATTTCTGAAGGGACACTTTCTCCTCAAAGAACCCTTCAAAAAAGTTCTGAAGGGACACTTTCCCTCTCCAAAGTGGCCTTCAAAAAAGTTTCAAAGGGACACTTTCCAAGCCCAAAGGGATCATTTCAAAAGGAAGTGGCCTTTGTAAGAATTTTTAAGGAATTGTTGTAGACTTTTTGTCTACAACAATCCTTTTGACAAGCCATACTCTAAAGGTATGAAAATACATGGACCATTCAAAGGGGAGAGCACGCATGTAGGAAATCCTTTAGGGAAAATGTTTGATGAAAATTCCTATAGGAATTATTTTAGGGAAATTACCCACATGAATTATTCAAGGAAAGGTGCCCAAAGGAAATGTCCAAGTGAAATGATGGTTGCACAAACATCAAATTTTGGGATAATGAGCTAACTATTGGTGTTTAAACATAAGAAGATTCAGGTAGATCCAAGGGCTCACATCCTTCATCCATAAAAATAGTAAGAGAGCCCATATCACCATTGATTGAACATTATCTAAGTAATTCTTTGAGGACCAATCAAAGAAGAAGGACAAACCCAAATAAAATGAAAAAGACAAATCTACAAGTGGACTCCCTTGTAATAACCATTTTGATGCCATGACTCAGCCAAGAATATCCTTATTATATTGATGCAAACATTGGAAAAGCATCTTTGGGAGAGAAAGACCAAATGTGTAATAACTTTTGATGACATGGATAAACCAAATGGCCTGAGAAAGCATCCTTTATAAAGAGGGTTATAGCTTAAGATGTTGACTTCAAACAAATTGATTCCTCTCCTTGGTGATAAAGGATTTCTTCTCTCTCTTCCTTCTTGCTATATATAAAACCCCTTGGATAGTAAAAAAATCACATAGAGTATGACAAAGCCCTATTGGAATGATATTCTGCCTTTAAGCGTTAGTATAATATTTTTCCCTTTCAAGTTCTGAACATTGTCTAAGTGTGCAAGTGACATATATTGACAACAAGTGAAGGTTTCATGCTTATATCCTTTGTCCTTCATGTTTGAGTGAATTTATTGATATAACATGTCATCTAGAGTGTTTTTAAGTGTATGTAACTACTATAATAATTTTAACTATTCTTGAATGTGTAATGTGCCTTTCAGTTCATTCTCCTTCTATTTTTTCATGCATCTCACCTCTTTGCTAAAATATTCATGTTAAAATATATAGAACTTGGAAAAAGGTATTTAAATTTTAATGTGTTGTGCAATAGGATATGGAATTCATGTGGAAAAAAAACCTTGGTGTATCACCATTCTTAAAATAGGGTTCCCTTATGTAATTTCTAATCCTTTTCTTTTCAATCAAGTTGTAGATAGAGATTGTTTTATAGAGACAAATTCAAGGAGGTAGCTCTTTCAATCCAGAGGTCCATTTCCATTATAGGTATACCCACATTCTTGGAAGTTTTCCAATGTTTCCCAAATATATAAGAGGCTTAAACATCCTCTTCTAGGGTGAAATATTTGGAGACAATAGTTCTAGCATGCCTGATGGGACCCTAGTTCCTAGTTATTTACATGTCAAGGTGAATGTTGGTCTTGACAAACTTAAGTTTGTACTCTTAATACATCATTTAGCAACTCCAAAAGGTCAAAATCTCTAGTTTTAGATCAAGTTTCCCACATTATACTTCATGGTCCTCACTAGGTCATCTAGGAATTTTGATCAAGCCCCTCTAATTGAAGCTCTTCTTGAAGAACAATGCCCTGAACCATTCCCAACACTTAGAGATCCTTAAAAAAGAGGTTTTGGAAAAGAAGAATAAGAAGAATTTAAGGAGGTTGGATAAATAGTAGATCAAGATTAAAGAAGATAAGTTGATAGACAACAATGTTTCTTAGCCTTTAACACACAAAATCCAATTGACCTTCTTGCATACAACCCTATATCTCCGAATGCTACCAAGAGTCTCCTTGGTGTTAATGGAGAGGGTCTTATTACCCCATCGAATCATATTAGGGACATTTAAATTTTTTGTAACTTCCATAATGTCACTCAAGCCAACTTAGCCATTAGATTACTTGATATGTCTCTAAAAGGCAAAGCACTTGACTGGTATAGGACTTTGGAAGGTGGTTGTATTACAAGTTGGGATGGCTTTAGGGAATTACTAGTGACTAGATTTGAGAATAAGAGTGACCAAACTTCACTGATCTATCAGCTAAACATGATAAAGAGAGGTCCTAAGGAATATATGGGGGATTTCAATGAAATATTTCAAAGGACATGGCATAGGTTTCCACCTATCATGAGACCTCCTCCAAGATTTGTATTCCCCACCTATCTCAAAGGTATTGGTAATAATGTAGCAGTGATGTTACAATCTATGGGAGGATTCACTCTACGTGATGCATATAAAATAGCTATTAAAGATGAAAATAACTTAATATAATCTAAAAGACTCCCTCCAAGAATTTCCATTCATTTTTGTCTCATGGTTCAGTTGAAGATCCAAGCATAGCTCAAATTTCTAATACCAATGTCAAGACAAGAGCCTTCCCCAAGAAAGTGGATAGTGTTATGGATAAAGATGAATAAATCTAGTCATTATGAGCTCAACTCAAGCAAGCTCAATTGTAGATAAGTGTTCCACCTAACCATTAATACTATCCTCAATAAGGCTATAGATCTTTACCCTAATACAACTACCAAGGAAGAGGATATGGTTATCAAGGTTTAAATAGGCATCCCAATTCATAATAATCTTAATTCCACTCCTACGAATGTTGTTGTTCTAGTACATGCTATTCTAGTCCAAGGAGAGAATAATTTAGACCAATGGGTGCAACCTCAAGGTTAGTTTATGAATGATGGTGGAGAAGGTAGCCAAGCTTTGGTGACACAAGAGGAAACTACTCCTTATGTAACTTTAGAAGAAGCAGACCTTATGCAAAGAGATAATCATGGAGAAGGTAGTAGCCAAAATATAGGCATGATGAACTTTCAAATAAGAGATGATTATGTTTTAAATCAAAACACATGAGTCATAGACAACATAATATCCAATAATATATCATTGGGAGAAGATCAAGAAGCATGAGTAACTCTAAGAGATGCCTCTCCAAGGCTAAAATGTATGACTCCTAATGCAGTTCATGATACAAGTCATGCTCTTAGTAGAATTAAAATGCAAGTAATATTGTCAAACATACAACACAACAAGTTCAAAATACTTCTCTACCTTCAAATTTCCAAGAAAATTTGAATGATCCATCTCTAAACATTATTTATTCTTTAAATAATTCCAAGACAAGCATATCTCTTTGAGAAGTCTTGCATATGCCTGGTCAGAAGGAGTTATTGTAAGAATAGCTTACAAACATTCATATAGCCCCTCAAACTTAAAAGAACAATGGTTTAGCCCTTAAAAATGATCCAAGCCATGTCTTATATCTCTCCACAAAGTCTAAAAATCCTCCACTCTTCTATCTCACCCTCATTATGGGAGACAAGTTAGGCCATAATTGCATTGTGGATAGTAGAGCTAATACTACTGTTATGCCTAAAGTGGTGGCTGATAAGATAGGATTAAAATATGAGACACATATTAAGGGTGTATTTTAGATTGATGGGATTCTAACTAAGATGTGGGACTATTTAAAAATCTAAAGGTATTTCTACATGATTGCCCAAGTTTTCCAAATTTTCAAGACATTATGGCGATAGACCTTCCAACCCATTTTGCTATCTGCTTGTCAAGGGACTTCATGGCTAAGATAGGAAGGTACCTTTCTACTGATTAGTATTTTCTATATTTTAAAAAATATATATGGAACCTAGGTGACTATAAGGACTTAACCTTTAGCAAGGTTTCATATTAAGCCATACATGGAGACAAACTCAAGTTAGAATTATCTAATTAGCAAAGAATCTAAAAGTGTTATGGATGGTGAAGCATCCTCCCCCTTGAAGGTATTTTTGATCTCTTCCTTGATAAATACAACAATAAAACACATGGAATTGATCCATATAATTTCATTGAAGAGACTAATTTGGGAATTTATTATATGTGTGAAGGGGATGTTCCAATCCCTTCATTCACTAATGATGACAATGAACTTGATGGGATATGGGAAATGTTATTTGATGGATCAAGAAGAAAATTATGTGAAAGATATGGAATTTTGTTAGTTTTTCCATCAAATAATCAATATTAATCCCCATACATATTCTACTTTAGCTACACTTGTAATGTGGTAGAATATGAATGCCTAGTCCATGGTCTCCAAATGGCAAAGAAGAGAGGAATCAAAATCTTAAGGTTTTATGGAGATAGTGAGATGGCCATCCAATAAGTAAGAAATAAATATACATCCAAGAATCCCTTTCTTAAATCCTAAAATCATAGGGTATCGGACTTACTTGAAGACTTTGATGACTTCAACAGATAACCCATACCAAGGAATTCCAATAAACATGTTGGTAGATTGGCTGCCATAGGGGCACAGTTTGATATAGCTACTAATGTGGGATAAGAGAAAGACCAATATCATATGAATATCATTGTGAGACCCTCTATTATAAATAATTAAGTGTCATGGTAGGTGTTTGAAAGTGATGAACGCATTTCACACTTCTTGAAAAATGAGGTAGGTTTCTCCTCAAGAAACCAAAGGAGACTACATGATCAATATGAAGAGTAAATCATTTAGCTGAAGACAAACAAGATACCTAAGGGGTTAATTACCTTAGAGAGTGTTTTCAATGCGGCTGATTAGAAGAAAAAAGAAAGAGTGAGCATGTCAACAAAGGTAGAGAACTATGAAAGATTCTTGATTTTCAAGGATAGACTTTTGAAAATTGGAAAGGTATGTTCTCAGCTTGAGAGGCAAGCTTTTACTAAATTGTGAAAGGAGTTTCATGGAATTTTTACTTGAGAGTATAAAGAATTGAAAGGGTTTGATCTAATTCTATCTCATCATACCATCGAGTTAGAACCTAGAGCTAAATCGATCAGGGAAAAGCAAAGGCCTATCAATCCCAAGATAGAATAACTTATGAAGAAAGAGCTAACCAGGTTGATTGAGTCTAGGATTATCTTTCCTATCAAACAATCAACTTGAGTGGCTAATCTTGTACCTTTCCAAAAGAAGAGTGGAGAGGTAAAACTTTGTGTATATTTTTGATATCTTAACAAATTGTCTCTCAAAGATCATTATCCACTACCCTCCATGGAGAAAATTATATGGGTTATTTCAAGTTTCCAATGCTTTTCTCTTCTTAACAATTATTCAGGATATAACCAAATAATGGTAAATAAGGAGGATCAGTTTAAGACAACCTTCACTACAAAGTGGGGAACCTTTACCTATAAGAAGATGCCTTTTGGTTTTTCTAATGCTATAACTACTTTTTAAAGAGTAATGGACATGGCTTTTAAAGGTTTGATCAATAAGTTTCTACTTGTATACCTAGATGAGGTAAATATTTTTTCAAAAGATGTTTTTGATCATATGAAACATCTAAGGTAGGTGTTTAAGGAATGTATGGAGTATGGCATATCCCTTAATCCAAAAAAGTGCATCTTTATTGTTCATAAAGGTAAACTTTTGGGGCACATTATTTCAGAAGGAGGCTTGTCTATTGACCTTGAAAGGATTGAGGCTATCCTAGGATTATCCTTGTCTCAACACAAGAAGGGACTACAAATATTCTTGGGGAAAATAAACTTTGTTAGAAGGTTTATTCTAGACTTTTTAGCTATGGTAAAGCCTATCACATCCATACTAAAAAAGATCCAAGATTTTACTTGGACAAAAGAGGGAAAGAATAGTTTTGAGAAAATCAAGCAAGAAATTGTAAAATCTCCTACTCTATTGAAACTAAAATTTTCCAAGGATTTCATACTATATACCTTTTCTAAACTTGATACAATCTCAGCAATGCTCATGAAAAATAATGATGAAGAGGTATAACAACCAATTGCATTATTTAGCTAAGGATTGGAGGATTATGAGGTTAGGTATACATTTTTTGAGAATTAGGATTTGATATTGATAAGGGGATTGAAAAAATTCAAGCACATGGTCTCAAAAAATAAGATGCGTGTCATGGTTTCTCATTCTAGCACCAAAGAGTTTCTCCTAAGCAAGGAAATCAATGAAAAGAGAGTTAGATGGATCACAAAGGTGATGGAGTATGATGTGGACATCAAGGTGACAAACTTGGTGAGAGGATAAGGATTATGTAGGAATTTAGCTTCAGATCTAAAAGATCCAAAAGAAGAGGTCTTGATCAACCAATTTCACCCCCAACCAGTTGATCACATGCCAATTCAGAGCTAGACATAAGACATCATTAGTTTCCTTCAAAATGGTGAGTGTCCCAATGGTTTTATCAAGTCTAAAGGAGCTACTTTATATTGTATAAAATTCCCTATTTCCTTGTTGATAATGTTCTTTTTATAAAGGACATAAATGGTGTGTTGTTGAGGTGTGTTGATAGTGGTCAATTTGACATACTGTTAGAAAGTTTTTGCAATGATATAGATGGAGGTCATTTCTCTCCTAGAACTATAGTTGTAAAGATAATGAGGACTAGTTAGTATTGGCTTAGTATTTTTAAGGACTATTATCATTGGGATAAGGTGTGTCATTAATGTGCCTTCTTTGTATGAAAACAAAAACTTGTATCCATTCCATTGAATCCTATCCAAGTGGACCAGCCTTTCATGTAATGGATCCTTGATTTCATTAGTATGATCAACCCTCCATCAAGTGCTAGACACAAATGGATACTGATTGATACTGACTACTTCAAAATGTGGTTAGAAGTTGTTGCATTGAATGAGGTAAATGAGCATGCTATCTTGGAGTTCTATGAGAGAATTACAACAAGGTTTGGAGTTCCTCATGTCATCATTTTTGATAATGCACTTGTTTTTTTAAGTACCAAATTTTTTTATTGGGTAGGTAGGAAACTTGAGTACCTCATCCAATTATTACCCTCAAGGTAATGGATTGGATGAGTCACCAACAAGAACCTCATCAAGATTATTAAGAGAACATTAGAGAACAATCAAAGAGCTTGACATATCAATTTGTAAATAAATTTATGGGTAGACAAGATTATTCTTAAGAAATCAATTGATAACTCTCCCTTTGTACTTTTTTATGGGAGAGAATCCAAGTTATCCATATCCTAAGAAATACCTACCCTAGAACACACACAACAACTAGAATTACTTGAAAACACTCCAATGGAAGTTAGGTTTATAGAACTAATTCAACTACAAGAGGTAAGGGATGATGCACACAAGGCTATGGAGTAGCATCAAGTGCTCACGAAGAAGTCCTTTGAATAAAGAACAAGTCAAGAGTGTTCAAATAGGGTGACTTGGTATTAAAATGGGATGAAGATAGAGAAAAGATAGGAAGACATACAAATTTTGACACTTTGTGGAGTGGCCCTTACATCATCAACAAGTGAAAGTAAAGCAACTCCTTTCAACTATCCAGGATGAATGGAGAAGAGTTGCCTATCCCTATGAATGGGATACATCTGAAGTCTTTCTATTAGTCCTGGAAAGCCATGTTTTGTAAATAATAGTTTATATGTGTGTTTCTTTTTGGTTTGTTGTTGTGTTCCCTAAGTGCTTTGTAGCACAAGTCTGTTTACTTTTTTATGTTGTCATGCATCTTTGACTTTTTGTGTTTGATCATCTAGCTTATGTGTTTTTAGACAAGAAGCTTGTTCAAGTTATTTGTAATGCCTTATGCATGACTCCATGTCTAATAGAAGGATTTAGGTGATTAGTCTTTGGCATAGTAGGCATGCCTCCCTTCAGAATCACCAAGAATGTTAGCCAAATTTCCTACCTTATTATGTATCTCCCTTTGGCTAAGTTCAACGTTCGCTTGTCTATTTTAACTCACTTGTAAAAGCCCAGTTGTCTTGTTTTATTTTCTTTGAAGCTTTTGCTTGGAATTTTAAAAGTGTCTTTTTGATCTTCCCCAAAGGAATTCTTTCAACCCTTTTGTCTTATACTTTTTTCTCAAATAATAAGTCTGAAAGAATCCTCTTCCTTTGTCTTTTCCTAAAATATTGCCCTTCAGAACTTTTCCAAAGGGTCTCTCTCTCTTCAGATTGCCCTTCAAAACTTTTTTGAAGGGTATTTCTCTCCTCAAAGTGCCCTTTAGAACTTTTTTGAAGGGACATTTTCCCTCCAATGTGCCCTTCAAAAAAGTTCTAAAGGGACACTTTCCCTCTCCAAAGTGCCCTTCAGAAAATTTTTGAATGGACACTTCTCTTCAAAGTGCCCTTCAAAAAAGTTTTGAAGGGACACTTTCTCTCTCTAAAGTTCCCTTTGAAAAAGTTTTGAAGGGACACTTTCTCTTCAAAGTTCCCTTTGAAAAATTTCTAAAGGGACACTTTCTCTTTCCAAAGTGCCCTTTAGAAAAGTTTTGAAGGGACACTTTCTCTTCAAATTACCATTCAAAAAGGTTTTAAAGAGACACTTTATCTCTCCAAAGTGCCCTTCAAAATTTTTTGAAGGGACACTTTGTCTTCAAAGTGACCTTCAAAAAAGTTCCAAAGGGACACTTTCTCTCTCCAAAGTGCCTTTCATAACTTTTCTGAAGGGACACTTTCTCCTCAAAGTTCCCTTCAAAAAATTTCTTAAGGGACACTTTCCCTCTCCAAAATGCCCTTCAAAAAAGTTTCAAAGGGACACTTTCTCCTCAAATTTCCCTTTAATAAAGTTCTGAAGGGACACTTTCCCTCTCCAAAGTGCCCTTTGAATTTTTTTTGAAGGGACACTTTGTAAGCCCAAAGGGATCATTCCAAAAGGAAGTGGCCTTTTTAAGAAGTCTAAAGGAATTATTGTAGACTTTTTGTCTGAAACAATCCTTTCGACAAGCCATACTCCAAAGGCCTAAAAAGACATGGAATATTCAAAGGAGAGAGCATGCCCATGAGAAATCCTTTAGGGAAAATGTCTAATGAAAATGCTTATGGGAATTCTTTTAGGGAAAGTACTTGCATGAATTTTTTAAGGAAAGGTACTTGAAGGAAATGTCCAAGTGAAATGATGGTTGCAAAAACATCAAAGTTTGAGACAATGAGCTAACTATTGGTATTCAAACACAAGAGGATTCAGGAAAATCCAAGGGCTTTCATCCTTCACCCATCAAAATAGTAAGAGAGCCCATATCACCATTGATTAACGAGGATCTAAGTCATTCCTTGAGGACCAATCAAAGAAGAAGGACAAAGATAAATAGAAGAAAAGAGACAAATTTGCAATAGGTGGACTCCATTTTAAAAACCATTTTGATTTCATGACTCAACCAATTATATCCTTATTCTATTGACACAAACATTAGAAAAGCATCTTTGAGAGAGTAGGACCAAATGTGTAACAACTTGTGATGACATGGATCAACCAAATGGCCTAAGTAAGCATCCTTTGTAAATATGGTTACAAATTAAGATGGTGAATTTAAAAAAATTGATTCCTCTCCTTAGTGACAAAGTATTACTTCTCTTTCTTCCTTCTTCCTATATATATAGCTCTTTGGCTAGTAAAAAATTAACCACATAGTGTATGGCAAAGCCTTGCTAGAATGATATTCTACCTTTAAGCATTAGTACAATCCTTTTCCCTTTAAATTTTTTGAACATTGTCTAAGTGTGCAAGTGACATATATTGACAACAAGTGATGGTTTCATGCTTCTATCCTTTGTCCTTAATGTCTGAGCAAAGTTTTTGATCTAACAGTTCATCTAGAGTGTGTTTAAGTTTATGGAGATATTGTAAGAATTTTAACTATTATTGAATGTGAAATGTGCCTTTTAGTTAATTCTCCTATTTTTTTCATGCATCTCACCTTTTTAGTGAAATATTCATGTTATAATCTCTAGAACTTGGAAAAAGGTCTTTATATTTTCCTGTGTTGTGCACTAAGATATGACATTCATGTGGAAAGAAAAACCTTGGTGCATCACCATTCTTAAAATATGTTTCCCTTATGTAATTTATAACCCTTTTCTTTTCAATCAAGCAGGTGTAGATAGATATTATTTTGCAGAGACAAATTCAAGGAGCTAGACCTTTCAATCTAGAGGTCCATTTCCATTATAGGTATACCCACATGCCTAAAAGTGTTCCAATGTTTCCCAAATATGGAAGAGGCTTGAACATCCTCTTCTAGGGTGAAAGATTTGGAGACAATAGAGCCCAAAGTGAAAAATGAAGAAAAAGGCTAGAATAATTATTGGGTAAGGGATATTATAATCATAAATGAAGTAAAATCAAAGAGAAACTATGTACAAATGTAATATTAAAGTAATTTAGTTGATTATATTAGTGATGGGAATGTATGCATAACCCATGGCATCATAAAAAGTAGTGGTTCCCTCTAGAGAAGTGTAGATCGTATATGCCTTTAATTTTGAATTGGAATCATATGTTGTAATAAAAACATCTAAACCACTACTTATATAACCATGTGTACATATATCTACATTGTATTAGGAGAATATGTAACAATTTTTACATGTGGTGAAACTCTCTAAATAACTTATTGTGCCTTAGGAGATGAAGGCCTCTTTTTATGTTCCACTTTATACTTAGGAGGATATATCATGTTTTTTAGAACTAACTAAATATTATCATGTGTAATTGTATCATGTTCATAAGCATATGGAGAAGCTATTTTTGTAATATGTTCATGCTCATAAATAGATGGATAAATTGATATTGTAATATGTTCATGATCATGAATAGATGAGAAAATTATAATGTGATTTGGAATGTATAAATCATGATCTTGAATAATTTTTATACTATTTAATTACCATGTTTCTCAATTATTATTCTAGGAAGCTATTATATAAGATAAGTAAAGATCATTTGATACAAAGTATATTCATATCAGATCCTTAGAATTTTGACCACTTGATTAGCATGAATATATTTGAGATATTTATGCACTATAGATGGTACTTCTCTAATATTTTATATTTTAGGGCATCATAATATCATATCAAATACCATTGTGTTTGGTAGAACTAATAATAGAATGGGAACTATGAGAGGATACAATTGTAAAGGTATCATTATATTCCCAAGAGTATCATGTATATGGCCATAAAATTCTTGAACAACTATATAATTATCCTATAAATATTTATTTTTATAACCAAGATAGTAAAAGAGTGTTATGGTGCACACATTTCCACTTGATCCATCTTCTATCATAAGACTATGTATGGATTTTTATGAACATATGCTCGAATAAAGAGTACATATATATATATATCTGAATAATCATCAACAAATTCACTATAATCAAATTTAAGCATATGAGTTGAAGATTTTTTTCTCGTAACTATACCAATTATGTTATCAAGTGGATGTCTATATGTAGAAAGAGGAGGATGAGCATTATATGCATAATGTATTTCAAAATTATCCTTGTTATTTTTTTCATGATTTAGAAAAGGATATTTTTACACTTTGAGCTTTATATTGTCAATATTTTTGTTTCCTAACCTCTTCATAAGGTGTAACAATATAAATAATTTTCTCATAAATAATATATTAAATCTTTTACTTAAGCCTAAAACATATGTTTGTATAATGCTCATTACATCTATGGTAGTGGCAATAGACATTGCCAATAACAAAATAATATTTTGGTATAGATATGTCCACTTCCATTATTGGAGGAAGAGTGATTAAATTACATTCAAGTATAATTTGAAATAATATGTGATGAGGTGAAGGTATCCCTAAAAATTTCCTCCTTGGTGGAGTTTTTAATTGAATCATTTATGTTGGTTATGAAATAACACCAAATCTAACCTTAACTTCATTCTTTATTTCAATTGGTTTTATATTATAAATTGGATTTATTTAAAATTTAAAATTTTAAGTATAATCATAATTATAAATATACCTATCTTAATCAAAATAAGCATCTTGATTGCATTCTCTTTGATTGTATCACATAGTTCATCAGAAGATTTCAACTTATCAAACATAATTGACACTTGAAATGGAGATAGAAAAAATTTAGTAAAGATATTTTGGAGCTCATTATAAACCATTTTATTTATTTTTATCATAGTCTTGTATCTTATCACATAGTCAATGATTGTTTCATTAGACCCTTGTTGGAGTTTTGAAATTTGAGCATATGATAGTTTTTCACCAATGTTGATTGAAAGGTATGTTAAAAATGATTCTACAAAGGGTTTAAATATTATAATTATTGAAGAGAAAAATCATATAATGATTTAGGATCACATTCTTTGAGACTTATTGGAAAGATATTTGTTAATAATTTATCATTATCTACATAGTCTAGACATGTTACATGGAATCCATGCATATTTTGTTCAGGGTCACCTTTGCCTTCATACAAAGGAAGCTTATGAGCCAAAATAATGGATAATATGAAAATTTTAGGTGTCAAATGGTAATTAAATAAGTAACATGAGTCCATAGAGGGTCAAGCATGAGAGATAGATTTATCGATGCAAGATAACTTAGCTTGTAAGGTAAAATGCATTCTCAAGAGCAAAATTTTTATAAGTATTTGAAGGAGTGTAAGTAACATGAGATAAAAATTCATGGATATATTTTAGAAACCAAGTGATGTTCCCAAACCAAGAGATGGTGATATAGAAGTATCTAAGAGTGTAGGAATAATAATAAATGTAATGGTAGAAGTAGAAACATTGGAAATACTATCTTGGGATCCTTTATTTTGTTCATTTATAGAAACATATCAGAATGAGTCAACTTTATATGGATGTTAAAGAATATATTTCAAAAAAAAATCCTCATCTATTGGACTAGGTTATCCTTGAGTAGTTTATTCTCAAATTATATTCATGATTCACCATTAAGGAGGATGTGGAATATGCAATGGAAGATCTCTTGGATTTTCAAATTTGAGATAATTAATAGCATATGATTCCTCTTGTTCCAAAGTAATTTTATATTTGAAAAAATTTGTGGAAGAATAAAATTGGATGATATAGTAGTGCATGCATTTTTAATAAGAATATATTTAGATTAAACATTGTTTATTATAAATTCTTGATTGATTCAAGAATTAATCCATGTAAGAATATAATGAATAGTAATATAAAATGTAACAATAAATTAAATGATTCTATGTGAAATTTATTAAATAAATATTCACTCTTTGATCCCATTATAAATATAATACAATATGAATCAAGAAATACTAATGAATATGAATAAAATACAAGAAAAAATAAAGGTATAGTGGTGATCTAGGCAATGGTTTGAATGATTTTGTGGGATCTCAAATAAACTTGCTCTTTCATTTATTAGTGTCAGACGAATGTTTCAAATCACTAACTATAAATTCAAATCCATGTATGTATCCCACTAATCTCATTTCTAAAATTACAGTGGGAGTAACTTCCTTGGGTGATACACTCCTCTTAGGTGAACCACAAATCAAATGGTTAAAAGAGGATTCTTATGGTATAAACAAGGGATCCTAGGTGTTTATGATATGCCATGAGATATGTGGAAACTAAATTAAGTGTTAAGTATTTTAAAAGGGATACGAGTATTGGGTTAAACCCCTCATGATATGATTTTTGTAAATAAATAACCATGTATCCCTTCATGACAATCACTAAGTAGCTTGAAAACTACAAGAACATAGTTTCTAAAATAAGCACAAGGAAAATAGAAAATAAAAAGAAAGTAAAATTTTAAAGATTTTTATGTATAGATATCAACAAGTTTCAACCAAAGGTTGAAATAAAGATTATCTATGTTATATTTATCCAAGGTTAAAAGATTGAATTCTTTAGTGTCGAATTAAATCCAAGATCGAAGAAGTTAAATTATTATGTGTCAAATTTTATCCAAGGTTGAAGTTTGTTTTATTTTAGTGTCAGTAATTTATATAAATATGTATCAAATACTATGACAAAAATAAGCAAATAGTAATCAATTTTTTTAAAATATTAGGTTCACTATAATGTTTAATCTATTTTGAATTGAATGAAATCAAATGAATAGATATAAACTATTGAAATTGAAATTTTAGAATATACAAATCAAATAGTGATATAGAATTTTAAATTAGTTAAAAATAATAAATGGGCCTATAGATATGCAAACCTCCTTAAAATAGATCTTATGATGACTATGTAGGTTGATTGTGGCTATAAACTACTTGAAATGGCCTATGTACTATGTCACAATTGAATTCTAGAATTTAAATTATGATTAGACAAGTTTGTAAAAGGAGGATAGAGTTGATTGTTAGCCTTAACTATTGATTGTAGTTATGTATAGTTTGAATTTGTAATTGATTTATTGATCAAGGTTTGTGTGAATTATTTTAAGGGTTTCCTAATTAATGATGTGTGCCAATTTGATGCATACAAGACTTAAAAAATAAAAACCATTGATCCTACACAACATACAAAATAGAGATAAAATGCAAAAATGGGGAATAGGGTTAATGGAATAGCTAAACTACCCTCTATTAACCTTATGTAATTTGAGTTATGCCTGCATATCCCAAACGGGCCTGAAGCTGGTGTAGTTCTCCCTCATATGGTGATTATGTAATCTATGATTGATCAAATATATGACTATATCTATAGGACTGATTTAAATGCCTAATAATGGTTTCTCTTGACCTACAATAAATAATTTTTAGAATTATCCTATTAATATTAGAATGTAGCATAATTAAAATTAGAAGAAATAGTGATATTTTGTTTAGTGTGTAGTAGAATTTCCAAGTGATTGATTATTTCATTTGGAGAAGCATTGATGTGGTTATATAGGATAATATTTAGAATATTTTTGTTAACTAAATTTATAAAATACATGGGAGAGACTTTTTGAAATGTCTCAATCTTAAAAATTAACCATTAGAGTGTGTTGGACAAGGTCATGATAGTGGACAAGGTCTTAGTTTAGCCTTGTTTAACCTAGCACAAATGTGTCCAAAAATACTAGAGACTAGTGGGTTATGCTTGACAGGAGTATATAAGATGAATAGGGATGAATGTGACTAAAATAGGGATTTTTATATGATATTTATAGTGTTTACAAGATAGTGAGGGATCTTATATAGATTTCAAGTTAGGGAAATGCTAATTAGAGCAAGTGAGGTAAATATGTAAAGATTAAAAATTGTCAACACTTAATGATTAGTTTTATATGTTATATAAATGTGTGGGCCAACACATTAATAAAATTTGAATTTTTAAAAATTGTTATTTTTGGAATATGAATAGATCCAAAATGGTTAAAAAGAAATGGTCATAGGTATATAAAAAGAGAGGAAAATGACTTAATGATAATTAAATAGTCTAATAAGGGTAAGAATCATATTAGACATAAGTAAGGTAATTAATGTAGGTGACTAATAGAAATTCAAGCCCATAAAAGGTAAGTGGACAAGATAGAAGGGATTTCAAGATCCATATTTGTGTACACAAGTTATGTATGTTAAGAATAATTTAATACTAACATTATCAAGTGTGTAATACTAGATTTTATTATCTAAAATTATCCCCTTTATATCATAGTATTGAAAATTCTAGAGTAAAAAGGATAAAGACACTATGCATCTTAGTTTGTAAACATGCTTTGTCTTTGGAAGAAGGTTTCAAGTATGTATCTTGTTCTATGAAAACTTATAATGAAACATGCAGTAATCAATGTCCCTATATGAAATGAGATATTAAATAAAATAAATTGATGAAATAATTTAAATTTAAAGAGAATGGAAGGAATAAACTTGGAAGTGGGTGAACTATGTTTCCCTTTGAATTTTTGGAGATTGGGTATTTATGCACTAATTAAGAATGTCATGTATTTGTTTCAATTGTGGGTATGGAAAGTAAATTCCCCAAACTTCATGAATAATGAGTAATTATAAGTTTTTATGTAATGTAAAACCTTGATGACACTATCATTGAACTAATCTTAAATCTCAATATGAAAATGGGAGCCTATATTAGGCTCACAAGAGGAATGTTAGGCCATTGAGTGATATTTAATATCAACCACACAACTAATTTAACTAATCATTAAACCTCAAGACAAAAATTGGAAACTATATTAGGCTTGTATAAATATGGATAGATTGTATCAACTATTGTATACATATTTTAGATTCATAATGTTCATTTAGTACCATCAATGTTAACTTGAAAAAATAGAAAATTGTAATCTATGAGATTGAAAAATGTTCACACCCCCAATTTGATCTAATTAGTGCCAATATGCCACTAAATATATCTCAATATTTATATAATTATCCCATAATCTAAATAAAATTGATAATCTGATCCAATATAAACCAATGAAACCTGTAATTTGTCCCAAAAATATGAAATCCTATGTGTGAAGACATAAATATCTACTATAAGCCAACTAATATTACCCACTCTAAGGTGAGGAATGTAGCCTTTGATTTACTCATCTCAAGAGAACATAGTTAAAAATTCAACATGTTATATTAAAAATGCAATCATGTAAAAACATGTGCTAGCATATGGAGAATATGTCATCATATTTTGATTAAATTATCAAATTCATATATGAAACATGTAACCTAAGGAATAAAAGTTGTATATATATATATATATATATATATATATATATATATATATATATATATATATATATATATATATATAATGCATTCATTTATAACCATAATATATATAAGCACAAAATAGTGAAATACAAATTAAGGTATATGATATGGATCATGGCACCATACACAAGTAGGGAGGTGTGTGATATGCATCATGATGCCAAAAAATAAATAGAATGTCATATATTTATCAACTCATAATCACAAAATGACATGTTCATGATGCACACAATAAAAACATACATAATATATCTCAATGAACACATAATATCATACAAGGCAAGAGCCACACATAATGGACTATCAAATGTCATACAACAAAGGCAAGTATCACCCAAATAAATGAAAGCACCAAATAAATAAAAATTAATTTAATGGACTCAATAAATCAATATCACACTTTAAATCAAGAGACACACAAATCACTATCAATTATTAGCCTATATGAAATGGAATAACATCAATGAAGCATAACAAAAGTCAAACTAGTCTATATCATCAATCCATGCCAATGTCAAAACTTATAAGTTTATCATATCCATGAAATATATCATTAAAGTTAAATATAATAAATATTAATGTATCTATAATTAATCAATATAGCTCAATATGATAAATGGAAAGGTCATAAAAAGATATAACATGTAGTATTGTAACCTATAGAATGAGATGTAATCAACATTGGCATGTTCCCTAGGTATAGTAAATATCTTGCATATATGAGTCCATGTATCATATATAAATTTCATGTCATGTATATATTCCATCAAATTCATTTTCATATTAAAAATGGGATGTGTAACCCACCAAACATGTGATAAGTTAATAATGTCATATAGCAAACATGCCATGCTTAGGTCTTAATTTTATGTTTTTTGGAATATTTTTATTTTCAATATTTTTGATTTATTGTGATTTCAAAATATTTTCATTTTTTTTTTTTAAATATTTTAATTTTTTTAATTTAAATATAAATACCTACTATCACATCCAATGGATGTGGATATTCAAGTTGTGGATCTAGTGGAAGATTTTGTAATGAAGGATATAAAATCGTGCCAAATGCCCACATTATCATTCCATTTTTCATCTATGACTTTCACTTTTTATTTTTATCTTTCTTTAGTATTATTCATATTTATCAAGTTTTGTTTTAATTTATAGGAGTATTAATGTTTTTTCTTAGGAATTAGTTTAGTTAGACTTATTCTTGAATTCATAATTCTATGATTATCATAATTTTCATCATGGTATATTTTGATTGTACTATCCTTAAATTTGATTGTAATTCATTTATTAGTTGCATGTACTAGTGATTCTATTTTTTTAACCATTTCCCCCCTAATTTAGCATGGTGTTGGTCTCCTATAACCATCACAAATATAAGTGTATCCACATATTTTGGGCCATAAGAAATTGGTGATGTGATATGTCCTATTGAATCATCATAATGAATGGGATGTTTTATCTCATTTGTATCATGACTTAGTTATTGTATAAATGGAACTGTAAGGTATTTGGCCCTTAATTTTTATCAACTTAAATGTGTTTCCAAGACTCATTCTTAATGAAAATGTGGATAATTAAATTGCCTTTTTTTAGATGTTTCTATTTTATATGTGATTTATCTATATACAAAGTGTTACTACAAATAATTATTTATTGGTTTTGAATTATCTTAATTATCTTAATTTTTTCTTATTTTTTATATTTTTGAATCTTTTTTTGTAATGCTACATAATCATCTATTTCATTCCTAATGATTTTATGGTATTCATAATTTAAAACTGCCTTCTTAATGTGATAAATGACCCATAACTCTATGGTTAATAATAGGTAACAAAAAAAATAGTAAAATTTGTAATATAATGCTTGTTTTAACTTAAATTTTATAAAATTTTAATGTTATGGAAGGATCTACATCCATTAACTCCAAATTGTTGATTGATTTATGTTCTAGCTTTTGATTTTTTACTTCAGATACACTACACAACGTAATATTATTCTTCTGCCTGAGTCATTCTTGATTTTATAAAAGTTTACCTTAAAAATTCAATTAATAAATGAGACTCATAATTTGAGATAACATTGCAACAAATTTTTTAATTATATTTTTATTATTATTTTTAAATATTTGTTTAAATCATGTTCTCTATATTTTTAATATTATTTACATATGAATTATCTTGATACTCTTCTAGGCCTACATGTTTAAATGTATGATGAAAAAATTATTCATATGGATCAATAGATGTAAAATTTGATTTTCCCAAATAACCATATATTCCATTACATCTAATTATCATTTCCATCACTACCATCATCTTTTGTATATATGTGATTTGGATCTAATAAATTAACTAAAAGAGAAAAAAATGGAATTATCTATTTTTGTTGTTTAAAAATAGTGTGATGCCTTTGTTTTTGTTGATGGTGAAAATTTTCATGTCAATTAATCAACCCATTCTCTAGTCATCAAGGCCAAGGTAGAATCATACCAATTTAATGATAAGGGGCCTATGGATGAAAATCAGTCCTAAGGCATTTAAGGGCTCTTTTAAGTTTTGGAGATTAATATGTTTAATGATAAATCTAAATCAAGATTATAATTATTTCATAAATCAATAAAAATTCAATACTATTATCAATATGTCTAGGTTAAATATTCTTATATATAAAACCTAATCAAATATGTTAATTACTATTTCATTGTACAATTTAATCAATCTCAAATCTGATTTACAACTGTTATCTAACATATCCGATAGAGAAAAGCCGATGGACTAGGCAATCCCTTGAAGTACATAATATCAATATTTATGAAATAATATGTATCCCATATGTATGCATATTCACACTACAATAATGAAAGGAAGGAAATGAATGAGAAATAAATAAAGAGAAAGCGAACATAGCACAAAGAACAATAAGAAAGCAAACCAAACTTAGAAGTAATTCTAGGGACATATTAGAGATTAGATAAGTTAGATAAAGTATAAAATGCATATAATCTAAGAGATAAGAAGAAAAAAATTAAATATTACACTAAGAATAAAGTCAAATACTAGACTAAGAAAGATTGTATAAAATAAACCTTTAGAAAGAAACTAATCAAAACTAAAGTCAACTGCAAACTAAGCTAAGAGAAATTTAAAAAAATAAATAATAACTAAACTATGAAAGGGGACTTTATTTTTAATTAAAATATAAATTTATCAATAAAATAAATATTTTTTCATGATTTATTACAATATCTGAGAACATATGTTGAAATTTCTACAAGACTTTACAATCTATCATACTAGGTATGAAGTATTCATCATTATTCAAGTGAATTTATATTAAATTCCATGCATATGATTGAGTTATTTTTAGTCACAAAATAATTAAAATCCTTTTCATTTTCAAATAATTAGTTTAAAAACAATAAATTAATATAGATATACCTAATGTACCAAGTGAAATCACTTCACCATCAAAAAATATGTTGGTTGGTCTTCCTACAAGTCATACTTCATCTCAGAGATTATTCACACAAAAAAAACATAGAATGAAACTAAAATTTAAAATAAAAATATAGGTACCTATACATATCAGTTCCTCCTTTTAAAATTGAATTCCTTCAATTTTTTATACTTTGTTTTTAAAGTTGGTTTTCAAATCATAACCAACTTTTAGGTTAAATATAAATAAAATCTAATTAACTTTATTTCAAGAGTTAAATAACTTTATGTTTGGTCTTTAATAATTTCATAAAAGAATATATAACATCGAGAACTTTAAATATTCAAAATATAAAACTAATATCAATAAATTTCAAGGTTGGGGGACCATTCAACTTAAAACACCTTAAAAAATCACCTACAAGTCACCATGTAATTTAAACAATCATAATGACTAAGTGAAAATGATTAATTACATATTTCACATTTAATCATTTTAACTTTTTCTAGTCTTGAAATATAGCACAACCATAGCAACACATATAAACATTTTAAAAATCCACAAAAACTAAACCACAAAATATTGAAAGATCAAACTAAAAGAAAACTATCTAAAATAAATTTGGCAAGATATCACAAAATGTCATTAGATACAACAATTCATGAACCTTACAAATTTCCACAAAAATATAAATAATTTTATATTCTAAAAATCTATAAAAGTTTGTATATATCACTTGGTTTTAGAATGAAATTGAATACAATATTAAACTTATATCCATAGTTTAATTATGGGTTTTGAATGAAAAATGGATTTTCAAAATACAATCAATGGACAAATATATTGTCTTTATATCCAAAATACCATTTTTTTATTGAGCATTTATTCACAAACCTTAACATATCAACCATTCTTGGAATGACATTTAAATCTAATGTCAAGTATAGACCATCCTTTTTATTAATTTTATGCCTTTTCATTTTTAAAATAGATATTTCAATTGAAAGATCTGAAAGATGACACCAATATTAATACAAAACAACCTTAATTTTTATTTAAATGAACATTTTAAAATATTAATTGACATGTTAAATTTGACATCCATATGACTGTCAAACTACATAATTTTTGGTTGAGAGTGAGTCATTTAGTCATCAATTTTAACATAGTAAAAAAATTATAGGTGAAAAAAATTAAAAAAATTACACAACATATGACATTTCTAGAATGCAATACTTTGCCATAAATTTTAAAAAAAACACAATTTATAAACAACTCAAAGACTAGCCTAAGAAATCATATACATGCAATGTAAATTAAAATATATTACTCATACTCCCTTTACATTTATTTGATTCAAACATAATTTTCATATATCTATTAGGATTTTAAAAAATGACTTCAAGCCACAAATTTATCAAATAAAATATTATAAAATGATATACTTCAAATTGATACTTTGTTATCTCAACAATGTTTTCTAGGGTTTCAATACCAAATAAAATTTTAAAATTTAAATTTGTATGGCATGCATATGAATACCCAAAAATATTTGAGTTTAAATAAATCCACATATAAACACCATTTTCATGTATGTATTCTATATAACTTATTGCCTCTGTAGGTTAATTTTAATATTACTTCAACCTTAGCTCTTTAATAAAATATATTGGATCATGAATATTTTATATAAATTATTTTTAACTCAAAATTTCATCACAAATGTCAAGACATACCTGTAAAACATTTTCAAAACTTAGGAAAGCTTTACAAACTAAAAAATTACATGTTAGAGTCATATTGGTTGTTCTTTATACATGGATTGTTTTGAAGAATACCAAACTAAAATATATAGGGTTATACTAATATGAAGATCTTGAAATTTTAAATATCAAATGAGGATCAGATTAACTAATTATTTCAACCCATACACCAACTCCACATTCAATGCAAGTGTGTGGACTTTACACCATCAATCACCATGCATGCCAAAATTGGCGGTCAAACAACACTCTCATTTATTAACTTCATTTACCCTTCACCAAAGTGTCCTAAATTCATGCCACTAAAAGCACATTAACTTTGGAAATACCAAAATCCATTCACAAAAGTACTAAATATGATAGGCATTTGAGTTAAATTTAAATTACATTAAAATTTATTCAGGCCAAACAAATATTTTATGCTTTGAATTATTTTATCACACTATAACCAATGCATAAGTGATAAAAACTTAGACAAAGGTGATCTAAAATACATTTTAGTGTCCCATTGAACCAAGAGTTATTTGATACACTAAATTCCAAGCTTTCAATCAAAAATTATGTTTCCAATGCATTATTAATGCAAACATAAGTCAAAGGGGAGGGATCATGTGCTAGTGTTACAATATCTTAAGTTATTCAACCATATAAACCATTGTCAAGGTATTAAAATGGTAATTATATTTGTATTCAAAAGTAATGTATAGGTATTTTAAGATTCATAATATTATAAAAGGGAAGACTTTAATAGTAATGATAGACCATAACGAAGCTTGAAAAAAAATGGCAACAAAAAATGACTGGATGGAAATATTAATGAATCCAAACTTGTAATTTAAATTATTGATTTGTGTTATTATATAATTGAATAATATTAATTTTTTTAAATGTGTTTCACATATTACTAAAAGCTTTATCTTTTGATTTATGGGATTTAGACCATGATTTTAGCTACATTGTAAAATCATATGGTATGATGTTGAACACTTATAAGAATGATGTCCATGAAAATGTAATATTAAATTGATCATTGTATCTATAAGTATTCTTCTTTTTATTAATGATTTAATGTATGCATTAACTTAAAATAATTCATACCTAATCAAATTCAATGGTCAACCACATGCAATAAATAAAATGAAAATTAAGTTTCTCTAATAAAAATGGCCCCCACCATATGATGAAACTAGCATGACACAAAAAATAATTTATAAATGTTTAAGTTTTTGATAGGACAAAAAATTTCATGATAACATAGGAAACCTAATGGACCCATAGACTCTGAAGTTTTCAATTTACCTATATGTTTAGAGTTGATTCTATGGTGTTGAATATGAGAAGGAAAGGCATAACTACTATAAAACATGCACAAAAAATGAATACACAGTCTTAACAACCTACAAAGTATCAAGATTTTCCTTTTGATTAAAAATATCTTAGATACATAGAATCATCTAAGTGAATTTTTTTAATAAAAATATAAGACTAAAATCGGATTAGGGATAAATTATCCTATAAATAAGTAATGAAAATGCATAAGAAAAAAATATCTAATTATCTATGTCTCTGTTATAATTTATAAAGAACTAAATATGCATAGCATGCTCTAATTATAAAAATGCCAACCTTGAACAAATATTTTGAAGTACTATAAATAGAATGAGAGAGGTTGAAAATCTAAAATTCAAAATGAGAGGAAAATAGGTCCACACATATAAATAACTAAGAATTTAATGTAGGATCAAGAATGCAATTGAAAATTTTAGCTAGGCCATGTTGCTGCAAGCAATGGGAGAAAATTATGTTAGCCAAGGGTGGCTAGAAGGGGTTGGAGATGCATTGGGATTGAAATTTATATTTTTAATATTTAATCTTGTAATAAATACACTCCTTTCCAAGGCTGATTTTATCTTTAGCACGATTCTTTGTGCATTCCCATATGTGCACACCATTATCACATTCAATGCTACCACCCAAATTACCTTTTAATTTTGTATTTTATTGATCAATTTTTCATTAAGGTACACCTACAATTCATATTTAATGGCTAGTTTGGACACATGGTCCATTCTCAAGATTTTTTACAACTATAAAATACATTAGAAAAACTCATCTTAATGACTCCATACACAAAGGTTGGACTGGGTATTTAAAATGGAAAAACCATTCAAAAAAAACACCTTTAGTGACTTAAAAGTTATCATCTATCAAATGGTTAAATTGAACAAGGTTTAAATAGGTAGACCATAGAAATTCTAAAGGGAAGGATCAAGTAAAAAGAGGGTCTCCATTTTTTTTGAAAATGGGGTGTGTTTTACAAGAAAAAATAGATGAGGACTCCAATTGGGAGATACTCCTGAGTATCTCAATAATCCAAAATCTTTGGTCTTTATCCAAACATAAACATTAACTTCAAGAAAACTTCCAAAGTAATGTGAACAACTTAAAGAAGAAAAAATTATATTAAACATATGACATATTAAAATTCAATTCAACCCAAATAAAATCCATGTGTGAGTTTGTGTGATTGATTTATTTATTTAGCAATCACACATAATAAATAAAATTTGACTAATTGATGGGAACTACTAAAGGGGAAAGGATTTTACAACTTTGGTTGGAAGGAATGGCATGGGAATTGTTATACTACTATCCAAGTATTAATAGACACAACAAATATACCTTTGGTCCCTTCCTAAGGCCTTTTTCTATTGCCAACCAGGCTAAAAGGCTTGTGGTGGAGTTCACCAAGATCACCCTTTCAATGAGAAAGTGTAGATTTTTTATTTTATCTCAATTATTTTCAAAGGAGATTTTTATTTGTTTTTATCCATTAAAGTTTTGAGACCAAACCATGGGTTTAGAAACAACTAGTAAGTATATAATCAATTAAAACAAAGATGAAAAAATTCAAAGCTACATTAAGATTCATATTTCTTGTTATGTGCATTTGATGATCTCTAGAATAAGAAACATAATATTTATAAATATATATGATATATTATAAATCATAGGCCTTCAAAAAAAATTAAAAATACCATGAAAACACCATATTTCATGAAATTAATTTGAACAAGATATTAAATATTTTACATATATAAATTTCATTGATGTTACTCACAAACAAGCCACCATTTTCATTCCTTAATCAAAAAAGAGAACCTTCAGGTCAAAATAATAGGTTTAGCTAAAAAAGGACACAATGAGGCTAAATCAAGAGAGGAAGAACAAAAAAATAGAAAAAAAATGAAATAAAACCTAAACTAAAATAAGGAACATGAAGGAAAAGTAGAAAACAAAAGAGAAATTATTTATAGGGGCTCCTAAGACACTCAAAATTAGAACTAGTATTTGAAGAATTATCCATTGAAAATAAATGGGACTTCCTCACCAGTAAGACACCTTAGGTGAAAATCATTTTCACCCAATATTTCAAATATTTGGTATTGACTGAGCCATAATGCATTAATTTTTTCATGCAACCCCTTCTTTTCATGATCCTTGTCCCAATAATAACTAGTTCAGAGATCTTAAATGCCTTCAATTTGGTTCATCCATCACACAAATGTTTGAAAACCTCTTGATGTTTAATGAAATGCATCAAATTTTCATCCCTTTTTTATTTTAATTGCATGAGGTTCAAGAGGTGGACCTATATTTGATCATTGATTTCTAGGTAATCTTTTATAAACAATAAGGTAGGTATTTTTAGATTGGTTGGGAAGATAGGATCATAGACACATACCAAATGATAGGAAGAAGTACATAATTCATATTTTATCCTAGTTATGTCAAAACATAAATCAAATTTAAGCACATTATACCAATCCCTTGGGATTATTTCTAAGATATTCTTAATTACAATAAAAAAATGTGTTTGTTGATTCAACTAACTAGTTGCCTTGGGGTTAATAATTTAAAGAAATTTTAAGAGTTACCTGATGATCATAAGCCCCTTCAAGTAATTATAAGGAGGAAAAATCAATTCCATTATCACATATCAACATGGTTGGCATATCAAACCTTATGGCAATGTGTTCCTCAAAGAATTAAATGACTACATCAATGGTGTAATTTGAGAATGGTTGGGATTTAACTCAACGAGTAAAATAATTGGTCACTATAAGGATGAATTTATGGCCTAAAAAATAATTGGTATTAATGTCTCCCATTAATTATAGTCCCCATTTATAAAATGGTTGAGCCTCAATGACTAGAAATAATGGCATAGTGATATAAGGGCATCATGCAAACTATGTACAATTAGTTATAAGAGAGTGTGTTTTTTCATCATTTTGTTTTAGTAAGAAGTTATAAGTCCAATAGGGACCTTGGGAGGTTGTTATAAGTATTTAAATTTCCTTGTGGTGAGTTTTATTTTCTTGGGAAAGTTTCTCACCAAAACACAAATTTGAAAATTTGAAATTGTGTTAGTATGTTAGAAATGTTTTGAGGTAGTGGTCAATGAAATTCATGTTATTAAGTGTGTATAATGGTTCCTAAGTGAGTATATGAATGTGATAAAGATTAATTTATGTACATGAGAAATAATAAATAAAAAAATATGAATGGAAAGACCTTTTTTGGTAGTTGTCAAAAGTTGGTTATTTCAAGAAGGTAGTTTCATATGTTTTGCAACACATTTTTGGATTGATATAGGTGTTAGTCTCATAGAGAGAAGAGGTATGTAGTTTATATTAATTTATAATTTTAAGGTAAGGTAGTGGTATGGATAAGGAATAAACATAAATAATATTTTGACTCTATAATCTATCCTCAAGACAAAGTTACCATGTAAATACATAAAATTAATAAAAGTATTGAATAGACTAAAATGATGTATCTATTTCATTGGGTTGACAAGTTTTATGAATGTAATATGGTACTTTGGAATCTTTAAAAGTGTTTGGAAACCATGATATGGTAATGCATTTTTATAGATAGACATTTTTAGGTTATATTCAAAGTGCTTTGTGTATTGTCATTATGGATTACAGACTAACAAAGAAGGAAAACCTTTACAAACATGGTGATTAGGTTCATATTATTAGATGATTGTAATATTTAAAATAATAATTATTTAATGAATTTAAATTTTTTTTGAATTCCAATAAGGAATTATAATGCAAAGATAATTCTATGTGTATACTCTATTTACAAAACTCAAGCAAGTCACTTTGATTGAATGATTGAACAATGCATGAAGCAGAGTCTACTATGATAAAAGGAAACTATAAAATGTCATTATTAAGTTACTATAACATTTAATTATCCATTTATGATATATAATAAGTTTAAATACATTTTTAACCTTGTTCTAGTTGACACAGTCAAATTGTGTTAACAGGTTTCTTGCACGATTATTGGTCTACATGTGATGAGAGGCTATCAAGATAATTTGATGATTGTGAAAGTTGTGTTGGGGTCAACTAGACCTTATCAAGACTATTTGGATGTTTTAGAAAATTTTAAATAAATGAAACCATAAATGAACCCTCTCAGGTCTGCATAACTATAGGAAATAATAATTTAGGGTCATGAAACTAAAAGTGGAATATTAAATGTTTCCACTAATAGAATCAGATAAAACTCAGTATTAAGAAGGAGTTAAACATGATGAAAGATATTTTTAATTTTTTATACTAAAATTACATCTATATGTATGGATAACATAGATTGTGTTATGAAACAGAGGTAAGTAGGCCTAAAAGGTCTAATTTACAAGGAGGCTAAAAAGTGGTGAAACTAGAGGAGTTAGTGCATGAAATTTTATGGATAATTCAAGGAGGATAGAGGGTGTTGAAAAATGCATTTTTTTTTCCATTATTGATCTATATCAATATGAACATAAGGAAATAGTAGAAAAATGCTACAAACTAATATGATGAATAATGGGGTTTGAGGAGTGTAGTAAGTAGTTGATATTTTGAGGGATTTTAATGTGGAACCAAGTTTTTTTAGACTAAAATAGGTTATTAATATTTAATATTAACCTCATATACCTAGAACAAGAATTAGTGTGAATTATGTATTGAGAAGCTACAAGCTAGTACAAGCAAGTTGTGAGATTATAGCAAAGTGGGAGTGTATATATTAAAAGAAAGATATGAATGGATAAGTAATAAGGGTTCATAGTTTCCAAGGATAGATTAAAATTAGTATAATTAAAATATACTCAGAGTATAGGTCATGTAGGTCAAAAGACAAAAAACCTTGTGAAGGAAGTTGACAAGTAAGAGGAAGATTGAGTAGATTGAAGGTAAGAATTATTGATTGTAGGTATCAAAGCTTGGTATAATAAAGTATGCAAGAGTTACTTTGCATCACATAGTTGGGATGAATTTACAATGTGTATTAATTTGGTATATGTGACAACTTTAGACATGCATATGTGCATCCTTAAAAATATGTGGCCAGTAGTATCCTACCCATAATATTTGATGATCTATAATACTTCCTAAACCATGCATGATTCCATATTTCTCATGGAAGTCTCTAAGTACTTCAGTTGCTTATTATTTATTCAATCATCTCAAATACATGCTTTCATGATTTATTTGATAGAGTTCTAGATTTGATCATGAAATGATTTCTTCTCAGGAACAACATTCTTCATTATTTGTAATTTAGGTGCCTAGGACACTCATTTTTTGGTAGATATCCAACTATGTCTGAATACCAATCATCATTTGTGATTTTATATATTTAAAATTGTTGAAAAGTGATTTGGGGTTCCACTTTGGCCATGGATTTGTAGAGTCAACCTCTAACTATTTTCATTGATTGTAGCTCTAGGTCAAACTCCTTGAGTATGGTCATCCATTTACCATACCTATCCTCTAATTCACTCTACATTAGCAAATCCTTCATATTTGGATTAGGTACTACAAAAAACACTTTGTTTCAAAGGATATAATTCCTAAACTTTTAACAGCCTTAATCAAAGAAAAGGCTTGCTTATCAATCATGGAATATCTTAGTTTAGCATTTTTGAGTGGGTTGCTCATGAAGGACACCAACCTTTAATCTCCCAATTATTTCTTTTATGTTATCACAATAACACTAGAATGCTTTGAAGCAAATGAATATAGGTATAATGGATGTGCATAATCTAGATTGATAAGTACTATCATGTCCACAATGGTGGATTTGGTTTGTTCAAAAGATATTTGCACCTCAATATTACAGCTAATCTTGGCAACATTCTTCAGTGTGTTATTTAGTAGCTTGATTATTTCATCAAAACTAGATATTATCTTCCTCATGAAGTTATTCTTATTGAATAATGACTTCATCTCTTTCTTAGTGCTAAGATATGGAATTTTCAATATTGCATCCACTTTGTTTGGGTCTATAGATATGCCCCTTTTAGAAATAATAAGGCCTAAAATTTTGCTTTTAGTTACCCCAAGTATTCATTTTTTAAGATTTAAATAAATTTCATGGTCTCTGTATCTTTATAATAATTTTCTCAAGTCCTTTATATAATCTACTCTTCTTTTAGACAATATTTCCAAATCATCCATGTATATAACTATTCACTTGCCCATAAGGTATTTCAATACAAAATCAATTTCTATTTGAAAGGTATCACATGTATTGATCAAGTCAAAAGGCATTATATTGTATGAAAAGGTCCCCCATTTGTTATTAAAATTTATCTTGATTCTATCTTCATAATTGACTACCCCTTGATTATATTTTGAATACATGTATCAAGGAATACATCATTTGGGTACCATTCACAATATATAAAACTTCATCTAATAAATTAAATGGGTACTTATCCTTCTCAGAAGCTTTATTTAGATTACAAAAATCAACACACATTTTGATCTCTCCATTCTTTTTCTTCACTGGCACCAGGTTTGTAACCCATGTAGAGTGTCTCAATAGGAAGAGGATCCTTATTACAAGTAGTTTTTTTACTTCTTTGAAAATTAGTCATTATAGGAAAAAATTAGTAGGCCTTTATCTCTACCTAAATGGCTTGACTCTAGGCTTTAGGGGGATAGTATGTGTCAAGATAGAAGTATTAAAGACCTTGAGATCTTTATAACTCCATGCAATCATGTCCTTGAATTTATTGAGAGTTTGTGAAAAATATTGCTTCTCTTTTAGGGTTCATGTGGTGCCTAGTAGCATGTTTTTTAATTCATTTACCTTACCTAAATTACATTGTTCATGTTTCTTAACTTTGATAGGGTCATGCCTATATTTATACCTAAAATTTTCCATGTTAAATAGTCTCTCAAGCAAGACCATTTTCTTAGGTATGATATTTGTTTCCAAATTTATAGTCCCATCTTCATCTAATTCAAAGTCTTCTTGACCATATTCATCAATTATTTGATTTGTATATAATTTAGTATTGGTGATGAAGTCTAATATATGTTTGTCATCATTGAAAACTTTGAAATTATTGGTATCATCTAGCACTGAGGGAATAGAGACTAGTTCTACTAAGAATATTCTCATTCTTGAATAGGCAATGGTCTCTAAAGTACTCATAGTGGTGGCTAATGCATCTACTATATAATTCTTATACCTAGGTAATGTTTGGATTCCAAAAACATGAAACTCTTTTATCAAGTTATAGACCCTATTTTGATATACATACAAGTTTTTGTCATTGTAGGAATATTGGATTCACACTTGTCTAACCACTAATTTAGAATCACCCAACACTTTGATATTTTTTACTTTCTTTCCAAGGGAAAATAGGAGTCTATGAATTAATTATTCTTAGTATGACACATTATTTTTATAGAAAAATTATATGAAATAGGTATCTAGATAATATATTTCCCTTGGATTTATCAATTCAATGCCAATGCCACATCCATTTTTAGACTTGGAACCATCAAATTTTATGGTCCTATTGTCACTCAAAATGTAGACCCATTGAATTGGAAGAATTGGTTTAGTGTAATAATGGGATCATCCCCAAAGGTGTGGGACACTTTCACTCCTTAGGATGAACCTATAGAGAAGGTTAGATTCCTTTGAATCTGAATACATCTAATTTAAGATCAACATGTAGGCCTAAAATATCTGAATGGAAATCTATAGCTAATCCTAAGTCTAAAATCTTGAGGGGAAAAGAGAGAGGGGTTTACTAGAAAGGAAATAATGGTGATGCACCAAAACTAGATAGAACACCTTTATAGGCCTTGAAGAACACACTAAAAATCTCAAAGGATGAGAAGATATCACATATACTCTAAAATAAACATTCTAATTTTATGAATATTTTTCATGGAGATGCATGACATAATAAAACACTAAGAGGGATGACAAACGATCCACGAGTAGCATCTATATATACCTATGTGCACATAGCATATAATCTATCTAAAAAATCTAAGTTATACATAGAGGTGTTGGGAATGGATGATAATGAAAGGGATAAGGATCATTCACAAACAAAGATCAACAAACCATAGGATGCACACAAAATGAAAGAAGAAAGAAAAGAGGTGAACTCAATTCTTGTTAAAATTTAAGGTTCAAGTAGTAAAGGGATTGTGGAGGGTAAACTTTGGAAACATTACTATGCTAAAAAAATATTGACCCTTTTACAATGTAAGACCTAAGATTTTTTAGGCAATGGGAAGCCCACAAATCAATGATCACAATCATAAATATAGTTGAGAAATTGAATTGAATATCAAAAATCAAGACACATAATCTCACTATAAATCAGACAAGGATGGCCAAAGGTAATCATTACTCTATTTTCATCCCTAAGGTATGGTGATGATTACCTCAGGATTAAACCTATCATCTCAACACACTCTCTCATTAGTTGTAAAACAATAATTATTTAATCACCCAACGACCATAGATTGATTTGTAAGCTTTCATGTTCAATAATACAACTATAAATCTTTTGGAATTACTACCTTAGAGGATTTTGGAATAATTTTTTAATTTATTCTTTTAATGTTGTTCTTTGAAGACTTTAATGCCATGATTATCATTAAGACACTTCTTTGTCCTATATACTTTATTTATGATCTCATCATTCTAGTCTCATTCATTCCTTAATGCTCCTAGATATATTAGCATTAAATTATGCAGATTTAGGTTTAATCTAGTCTATTGTGCCAACTTAACATCCTCTTAAATCATTCATCTCATAATCCTATGATCCTCAAGCCATTGCATTTTGATTCTATAGACATTGCTTTTGATAATCTTTATGGTTGGATGGGTTATTAACTTTAGGATGGTGTACTGATGATGTGGCACTATTTCATTTATTATCTCCTTTATTACTTGGTCTTAGATTTAAATGTAGTGTTAACTTGTTCCTTCTGTGGTGAAATAAGATTTTTCCATGTAACACCATCCCACCCAATGATATAACACAATATTATGCTTACACAGACCACACTAGGGCCATAGAGAAGTAATATTATGCCATGTGGCACCATCCTACTCACCTACTAGCTTAGAGGGTTTTAAAATGTGTAGATGGTTCTAGGTCATTAGGTCTTCAAGATTATGACACATGGAAGCATCTCACTCACCCACTATTTTAATGAAAAGGCTTGGAACCATTAGGAGATTGACAAGTTCAAAAAATCAACTGAGTGTCAAAGTATTTCTTCTTCTAAAAAATTTTAACAAAGGAAAAGACTTTATATATTCTTCATGAAGTTGTCATAAACTTTATTTGAAAAAAAAAATGACTAATCTTTGCATGATTTTCTTTAGCTAATTCACTACAAAATATGCAAAGACCAAACCTTTCATAAAACCTACATAGTATTTATTTTACCTAAATAAAATGGACTATATTTCAACATAAAATTTATTTTTTTGTCTTTGTTAAGCCCTTGTGGATACTCACCTGATTGGATAAAATCCTTCATGCTTTGAGTCTAACAACTAAGATAATCTTGATCACCTAGTTCTTCTTCTTGTAGCATATGGACTATTTTACCTTTAGCTTCTAGTTCAATTATGAAATATTTGTAAAATCCTTTTCCCCTTATGAGCTTGGTGATTTTTATGTCAATAACATATTCCATCACCTTGGTAATCTAACCAACTCTTTTTTTATTGATTTCTCTACTTAATAGAAACTGTTACACACCTAGATATGAGACCATTACTTGAATAATTATATTGGAGAGCATGTGTCTAAATTTATTCAATTCTCTAATCACAAACAACACTTAATTTTACACAAAGTTTATCTCAATCCATAATCTTTAAGTACTTGATTAAAGAAACTAATAGGTTTCTCCATTTTGTCACCGTTTTGTTATACTAAGATTATTGAGATGCTTTCATCTCCTCCAAAAGCATAGAAGATGAAATCCTTGTCATAGTGTGGATTCACAAGTGTGAGGAATTGGGATATTCCTCTTTTCATTGCTTCAAATCTATCCTTACCTTTTCTTATCTAGTTGAAAGCATCACTCTTCTTTAGTGTCAGGATCCTCCTTAGAGTACAATTGATTACCTTTGTATAAGCAACTAAACACGGAATTAAACCAAAAGTAATAAGTAACTAGAAATCAGAAACATCAAAGAATAGGTGATACAAGAAATAATACAATCTTGTATTACACTCTTTCAGAAGGAAATACAATGAAGAAATCTCACTCTTCCCACACCTCTTGGGTGTATAGTAATTTTCCCTCAAGAGTTCTCTCTCTCAATCAATTACAACCACAATCAACTCAATACTAAGTTGTTGTTCCCTCTAATGGCAATCAACCCAATGGTTGTTGTTGCCTACTTCCAAGTCCTTGTGACAATCAACCCAATTGTTGTTGCCACCAATCCTTGCTAGCAGATCTTCTTGATCTTGCACCCTTGCAGATCTTACTTGATCTTGTTTGCACCATGTGTTATAGATCTTCTTGATCTTGCTACCCCGTAGATCTAACTAATCTTACACACACACACACCCGTAGATCTTATTGATCTTGATACCCCACAAATCAACTGACCTTGCTTACCTATAGATCTTCATGATCTTACACTCTTGCAGACCTTCTAGATCTTACACTTGAGGATCTAATCCTTCTTAGTCCTTATTACAATACAGCCCCATGGGTCTCTTAAATAGATCCCAAAACAAACAATAATTAGAAATGCAGACTCAAGACTAATATTAGTCTTTACATGCAAACTCACTATTCGTCTAAAATTAGAATAGTTCTGGAAACACACAAGTGACCAATGTCGATTCCTGTCTGACCAATGATGGCTAACCATAACCAATGCCAGTTACTGTGTAGCTGGAGATAATCGATGTCAGTTGGAATGACCAATGTCAGTTACTTTGTAACTCAACAACCTCCACATTTGCATACCAGTGAAGCTTTTAGCTCCACAACTTAAAAATCTCCCACTTGGAGATAAACAACTGCACCTGTACCTGTACCTGTACATCCTCTAATTTGTTTTTGGCTTGTATCTCCATCTTCAAGTTTAATCTTGAAGATCAACCACCAACAGTGAACACATATCATGTGGTGCTTCTCCTACCATCTAAGTCACCTCCCATATCCGAATCTACATACCGATGTAGAGAAGCACTTGACCCTGCATAGCATAAATACCTACTACTAGTCCCTCTCAGATATCTGAGAATCCACTAAACTGCTTTCCAGTGCTCCTTTCTTGGATTGGCCATAAACTTGCTAACAACTCCCACTACTTGGGCAATATCAGGTCTAGTACATACCATGTACCCAACCTCATCATGTGATTTAAGACACTATTCATAGCTCAACTTGAATTGTCCAACCATAGGTGTGCTTATCAATTTTGCATCCTGCATATCAAACCTCCACTACCTTATTCACATAATCCTCTTGAGACAAAATCAACCTGTGATATTCCCTGTCTCTAGAAATACTCATGTCAAGGATTTTCTTTGTTGCTCCTAAATCCTTCCTAGCAAATGTTTGAGCTACTTTTACCTTTAGCTCAATAATTCCCTACATGTGTGACCCTACAACAAGCATATACACTACATACAATAATAGGATAATGTAGCTATCATTATCCAACCTGGTAAAATAAACACAATGGTCACATTGACATTGACTAAAGCCATGCTTTGTCATAAACCTGTCAAACCTCAAATACCACTGTCCTGGAGCTTACTCAAGACCATATAACCTGGCCTTCTATCTCACCTATCCATTCTCTCCTTTATTTAACCTATGAATCCATTTGTCTTTTAGTGCTTTCTTTCTAGCTGGCAACTCTACCAAATCCCACATTTGGTTCTCTTCCAAGGAATCAATTTCCTCATTCATGCCATGCTCCCACTATTTCCTAGATTCTACCTGCATTGCCTCTTAAAAACTTCCTAGTTTTCCACCATCAGTGAGCAACAAGTAGTATAAATAAGGGTAATAATCAATTTGAGGCTTACTTACCCTTTTAGACCTCCTCATGGGAGTTTGAGACTCATTAAAAGCTTGCTATCTACCCAAATTTTGTTCTAACAATGACTGATCCTGATCATCTCTCGATCTGCACCCAACTGATGTCAGTTCCACTTGATTAACCTAACCAATGGTTATTCTCTCCTGACTGACGTCAGTTTCCACCTGCTTGAGATCATTGACTTTGGTCTCCACTAAACTGATGTCGGTTCCTGCTTGAGTGATGTCGGTTCTCACCTGATCGATGTTGGTATTTGTGTTTTCCTATGAGTGATGATTTTTACCTGTGAGCTCATTTTGGATCATAACCTTGTCCAAATCAACATTGCCCTACTCATAATTATTCAGCTCTTGAGCTGATCATTGTCCATCACCTTCTCCTTGAAAACCAAGGCTTTCTAGTTCTTAAATTTGTCAAAAACATCAGATTTTATCTTTATGCAATAAACCCACACCTTTATTATAGCATAACACTATGATCCTCTAATAGAAGCTCCCTGATTTGGTCCCCACAAGTCTGTGTGAACAAGCTCCAAATTTTGCTTCTTCTTTGTTGACCTAGTTTTGAGAAACCTCACTTTCTTCCCAAAAATACAATGCTCATAGAAATCTCGATCTATGCTTTTCAAATCTGAAAGATTACCTTTTGACTTAAGAACATCCATTCCCTTCTCACTCATGTGACCAAGCCTACAGTGCCACATCTTTGCATCTATATCTAAAGTAGATAAAACAGAAGGAGAATCAGTAATACAAGTAGATAGATAAAGTGTACCTAATTTCCTACCTCTTTCTAATACAAGTGCACCCTTGGAAACTTTCCAAGATTATGTTGTGAGAGTTAGTGTGCAACCCTCATCACCCAACTTTCCTGTAGAAATTAGACTCCTCTTCAAGATGGGAACATGCATGACATCCTTCAACACCCATATGTTACTAGTCTATAATTTTAGTTGCACTTTCCCTTTGCCAATAATTTGACAAGGCTCACCATCCCCTAAATAAACTTTTCCAAAGTCTCCACGGACATAATCATGGAAAAATTCTCTATTTGGGGTTGCATGGAAAGATGCACTAGAATCTAAAACCCAAGATTTTAGTTTATCTAAGGAACATATAAGAGCATCCTGTGTAACAATACCTGCATCATTGCTTCTTTATTTCCTTCATGCTAATCTTATACCAACCAACAATCTTTCTTTACATTCCCTTTCTTTCCACAATTCCAGCAAGTTATACCTCCATTTTTGGATTTGGATCTACTGCCTATCTTTGACCTTGATTTCCCTTGCTCGATCTTCTCTCTTTGCTTTCCCCTACTTTTGACACTTAAAGCATTCCCTGATGTTTCCCCTATGCTTTTCTTGCGAATTTCTTCATTCAAGATTACACTAACAACATCATCAACTTTCAAGATATTTGAAGCAGATGCAGTATTACTAACTGCCATTACCAAACTATCCCAACTTTTAGGTAAAGAGCATAAGATTAAGAGAGCCTTAATTTCATCATCAAAAACTATTTTGACTGAAACTAATTGATTTACTAATCCATGGAAATCACTAAGATGACCATATACCGATCCACCTTCCTGCATTTGCAAATTAAATAATTGCTTTATAAGAAATACCTTATTCGAAGCTGAGGGTTTTTCATATAAATTTGCCAAAGATTCCATTAACTCTACTATTGTCTTTGCCTGTGATAAGTTGGAAATCATAGATGATGGCAAGCTCAGCCTTATAGCGTCAAGATCCTTTCTATCAAGAACATTCCATTCTTCATCTTGCATATATGTGTGCTTACTTGAAATCCCACCCAATGGTAAGTATAGATTTTTCTGATATAGATAATCTTCTATCTACATCCTCCATAATTGATAATTCTTGCCATTGAATTTCTCCATTTTTAGTTTACTTTCTTCTACCATTGCTTTACTCCCATTCAATCAAAAACCCCTGAGAGTGAACCTGTAATCAACAAACAGTAACCCACTCTGATGAACCTTGTTAGTGAACCAAGCTCTGATACCAACTGTCAGGATCCTCCTTAGAGTACAATTGATTACCTTTGTATAAGAAACTAAACACAGAATTAAACTAGAAGTAATAAGTAACTAAAAATTAGAAATAGCAAAGAATAGGTGATATGAGAAACAATACAATCTTGTATTACACTCTTCCAGAAGGAAATACAATGAAGAAATCTCACTCTTCCCACACCTCTTGGGTGTACAGTAATTCTCCCTTAAGAGTTCTCTCTCTCAATTAATTACAACCACAATTAACTCAATACTGAGTTGTTGCTCCCTCTAGTGACAATCAACCCAATGGTTGTTGTTGCCTACTTCTAAGTCCTTATGAAAATCAACCCAATTGTTGTTGCCTCCAATCCTTGCCAGCAGATCTTCTTGATCTTGTACCCTTGTAGATCTTACCTGATCTTGCTTACACCGTGTGTTGTAGATATTCTTGATCTTGCTACCCCATAGATCTAACTGATCTTGCACACACACACACACACACACACCTATAGATCTTCTTTGTCTTGCTACCCCATAGATCTAACTAATCTTACACACACATACCCACAGATCTTCTTGATCTTGCACTCTTGCAGACCTTCTAGATCTTACACTTGATGATCTAATCCTTCTTAGTCCTTATTACAATACAGCCCCATGGGTCTCTTAAATAGATCCCAAAACAAATAATAATTAGAAACACAGACTCAAGACTAAAATTAGTCTTTATATGCAAACTCATTGTTCATCTAAAATTAGAACAGTTCTGGAAACACACAGGTGACCAATGTCAGTTCTTATCTAACTGATGTTGGTCGACCATAACTGATGCCAGTTACTGTGTAGCTAGAGATAACTGATGTCAATTGGCCTGACCGATGTCAGTTACTCTGTAACTTAGCCACCTCCACATTTGCATACCAATGAAGCTTTTAGCTCCACAACTTAACATTTAGCATAGAGGTAAGTGGCTTGAACAATGAAGTAAAGTTGTGTATTAACCTTTTCACAAAGATTATCTTTCCCAAAAATCTTTAGAGGCATTTCTTGTGGCTTGGTAGAGAAAGGGACCTAATGGATTCTACTCTTTTAGCATCAGTGGCCAATCCATCCTTAGAAACAATGTGCCCCAATAACTAACCTTCATAGATAGAAAATACACATTTGTTTTGGTTTAAAGATACCCCAAACTATCTACATTTGTCAAACACTTGCTTTAAATGATCTAAATAATTAGTTTTACATTTGGAGAAATAGTGATATAATCAAGGTAAAATAGAATCATATCATCTATTAGGCCCTTAAAGTCCATTTTCATATCTCTTTGGCAGGTCACACTAGCATTGTTCAGTCTTAAAGACATCTTTCTACAAGCATAGGCCCCCATTTGGTGGTAAAAGATGTCTTAAACAAATTAGATTCTTTCACATATATTTGATTATAGCCTGAGTAGCCATCAAGAAGTGAAAATATCTCAATCCCCAATACTATTTGTAGTATCTATTCCATACATTGAAGGGGATAGTGATCCTTGAGGGATGCTCTATTTCGGTCCTTAAAATTCACACACAACCTGATCTCTCCACTTTTCTTTCTCACTGAGACTAAATTGGCTACATAAGAGGAGGGTTTAATTATAAATATGACATTATCCTCTATGATCTTGGTCAGTTACTTTATCATTAGTGGTTCTAATTTGGGGTTTATAGGCCTTTGCTTCTACCTAGCAAGATTGGCATCAGGGTCTAACTCAACTGTATGTTGGGTCAAAACTAGGTCAAAACTTTTTAAAACTTGGTAAGTCCATATAAATATATCATCATAGTTTCTACAAAGGTGAATAAACCCTTCCTTCTCAAGATAAGTGCATACCTTTCCATCTCTCATGAGTTTATCATTGTGAAATGACCTCTTACTCACAATTCTCTTTCTTTATCATCATATTCTTATTCTCATCTTTGAACTAATCATTAGATTTGAATTTTTTATCTAACATTAACAATACTTTGGGTATTTTATTTCTTTTTAATTGGATTATTTGATCCTAATATTGTGTCTACAACCCTAACTAGTTTTTGGGAAAAAAACTATGCCTCCTTTTGTATAAAATTGATGATCTACTCATCATTCTTGAACACTTACCAATTAACATCATTATCAATAACTATAGGTCTAACTATAACTTGATAAACTATCATGAACTTATCATAACATTAATAAGGAGGTCATATTGACAACATAATATGGAAATCCTATATCCATCTATATTTTGCTTCCTCAACATAGTTTGTATGTTAAAATCATCGAATCTTTCAATGAGATCCCATAATCAATGTTTATAAGCCTTTAATAGGTTGTTTTTGGATGCATTTTGGGTTCTCATCTGATTTATAATGATATCACTATCCCAAAACACTTTTAGTTTCCTAATTCCTTTATTTTTTACCAATTGGAACTTTAGATTAGTGCCTCATATTAGACCACATTGTCGGTGTAACTAAATTGTATCTTATTTGAATGAAAGTATTTCTCCTTTTGAGGAGAGATTAACACAACACCTACACCTAAACCATTTTTTCTTTTAGATCCATCAAAATATAGTTTCCATATGCCTTCGAGGTCTTCTTGAGTTTTTATGAGGTTCAACACAATAGAGTCATCCTCAAGGATGTAGTAGTTTCCAAATCATATTTCCTCCATACAGTCATATGGATAAAATCCATAATGCTCATTAGCCCATTCATCTAGTGCTACATCTAGGACTTCCTCTAGAGGTATTTTAGTCTCATATAGGATTGAAATATGTTTAAGGTCATGCATAGTATAACTCATATCGATGGGATTGGGTGAGTATGGATCTTTATGATCTCTATAAATAGGCTCAACCTTGATAGTCACCTTGGTTCCATATCAATTATTTAGTAGCATGTGTGACCAATCAAAAGATAAGTAACCACCCATTTTTTTAGTGAAGTCTCTCTAAATAAAAATGGGTTAAAAATGGAGGTAGGTATATCAAAAATATGTCTTGGGTAATATAGAGTCTATGACGTGCATGTAAGGTTAGGTTTAATTCTTTAATAACCCCTATAGTTTTGATAGTTTTTCCATTTAGTTGAATAATTCCTTTTACAATTGTGTTATACTCTATTCCTATCATATCGTCTATCTTCTTAGGCATGACCAAACTAGTTACACCTAAATCAATCATACAATGATGGATGATATGCTTACATATGATCAAGTAGATATATAACAGTGGTGGATTACTACTTTTAATAATCTCTCCTTCCCTTGGTTGCCACAAGTTTATGGAAATAGATGGAGAGGCCTTTGCTTTCTCATTAGAATGAAATATCTTTAATTCTTCATGTAGAAAATTCCTTTGAGAAGGAAAGGATAGGGCCTCCCGCATAGTCACATTCAAACTTGTTTTCTTCATTTATTCCACTATGTTTAAGGGAATTTGAGTCCTTTCATCTGAAACTTTGGGATAGTAGCCTCCTTATTAGTGTGATGACTAGCTTTTGGTTAATTTTCCTTCTAAATAGGCTAATTTATTTGTGCTTGGATGGTATTATGAGTCACTATCTCTTTTTAAACTTCTCATGAAACCTATGGAGTATAAGATTGTCCTGTTAGGGGAGATTTCTCACCCTCCATCACCCTTATTTTAAACCTTGTATTGTAGGCCATTGGATTGTTGACTACATTTGGTACTTGGTTCTAATTTATGACATTGAACTCATTATCCTACCAATTTACTAAAGTTTATTCATCCAATTTCATTTGGGCCTCTTCACACACTTCTTACCTCTGTGAAGTTGATTCTTTTGGTTATTCTTGAGGGTGTGCTATACTTTACACCATCAAATCTTGATTTAGCACTCCATTTGTGCAAGTAGCTTGATTATGTGGTTGATTTCAAGGAAATAACCTCTCATAATCTTGGTAAATATTGTTTTTAATGGGAAAAAGGGCCCTATATGTGATAGTAGTATTAATATTTTGTATTAGGTGGTCTAGAGTAAGTGAGCTAGCCTTAAGATTGTATATTACTTTGGTAAGGTGGACTTGTAGGTCAGTGAGATTGATTAAATGGATAGTAAAGTATAGAATATTTGAATTGATTCCCATTTAAGTCTAATATCTCATTACCAACAATCTACAATAGTGATTTAACTTCATTTAATTCACTAAGAGGAGTGACAAATGTAGTTAGTGGGTTGAATGCAATAGGGAGAAGTTCCAATGAAGATTGAGCAGTAGGTTGAATGGGTGGTGGATTTAGAAAGAGTGGAATGAGAGGTCTAAAATCAATCTTTCTATCCTAAATTAGACAACTCTCATCCCTTATATCAATATCATATGCATCATGAAATACTATTCCTCTCATAGATTGGACCATGAAAACTATATCACTATTTAGAGCCCTTAGATAATATAAAAATGAAGTATTTATAGATGGCTTGAAAAAGAGTGGTATTCTTTCCCAAACTCTTTGGAATATAAAATTAAAATCAACCATTAGTTCATGTGCATTTCTCTTAATGTTGGTAAACTACTTCATCAAAGATTAGTGGTCACTTTTGTCTTCAAATTAATTGCACAATTTTTGTCCTAGTTCATCCCAATTATGAATAGAGTTAGATATCAAAATCCTATACCATTGGAGGACTTTTCCTTTTAAAGAAGAGTTGATTAACCTAAACACTACATTATATTTACTAAAATTATGGATTAATTATATGTTATCAATATCTTTTATGTGTTATACAAGGGTGGTAGCATTCTCACCATTAAAATATGACAAGCTCTTAAGTGTTAAAACTAGAATGCCATAATATTGAGCTAGATCTAAATGACTGCATCTATTAAAGGGCACAAACCACTAGTTTTTTTAGGCATACATGAAGGTAATATGAAATAACCTTCCTCCAGGTAGGTGAAATCTACCAAAAGGAGGGGTAGACTAAGCTCTTGGGGAAGATTTATTTAAATTTCTAGCTATCCTAATAGGAGATGAGGATTCTCTAACTCTTATTATTCTATAAGGTCTAGGTAATTTAAAAGAATTTAAGACAACTCTAATTTTGTTTGTCATGGCATATAAATGAGTCAATGATCTTTACAAACCAAAAATAATTAGATTCACTAGGTGTTTTGTAGATTATCTTCAATACTATTGACAAAGAATAATAATGAATTCTTAGTTAAATCTTTGGTATGGTCCTACTATGCATGATACAAACTGTTTTCACTATTAACTATCTACCCATTGAATGGGAAGAATTTGCTCAGTATAATAATGGGATCATCTCCCAATGTGTGGGATAGTTGAGCTCCTTAGGATGAACCTCTAAATAAGGTTTGCTTACTTATAATTTCAATGCATCTAATTTAGGATAAACATACATTCCTAAAATACTGAATGGAATTATACAACTAATCTTAAGTATAAAATCTTTTGAGAGGATAAGATAAAGAGGGGGGTTGGTAAAAAGGATATAATGGTGATGCACCAAGACTAGATAGAGCACATCTACAAGCCTTGAAGAACACACTAAAAATCTCAAAATATGAGAATATATCACATAGACTCCAAAATGAATATTTTAATTACATGAATATTTAACATGAAGGTGAAAGACATAATATAACACCAAGAGGGATGACAAATGATCCACAAGTGGAATCTATATAGGCCTATATACACATAGCATACAACCTAAAATAAAAATCCAAGTTTTGAACAGAGGTGTTGGGAATGGATTCTAATGAAGGGACAAAGATAATCCACAAGCAAAGATCAAAAAACCATAATATGCACACAAAATGAAATAATAAAGGAAAGAGGTGGACTTAATTCTCAATAAAATGCAAGGCTCAAACAATAAAGGGCTCATGGAGGGAAAATTTGGTAACATTACTATGATAAAATAATGTTGACCCTTTTACAATGTAAGACATAATATTTTATAGGAAATGGAAAGCCCATGGTTCATTGATCACAATAAGAAATATAGTTGAGATAATTGAATTGAGTATCAAAAATCAAGACAGATAATCTGGCTACAAATTAGATAGGGCTGGTCAAAGGTAATCAAGACTCTGGCTACATACTTGAGGTATGGTGATGAATGCCTCAAGATTGAACCTATCATCTCAACACACTCTCTCATTGGTTTTTTATCAACCAATATTTAATCATTCAATAACCATAAATTAATCTAAAAGCTTTTGTGTGTAATAATGTGGTTGTATATCTTTTAAAATTACTACCATAAAATCTTTTTTCCTAATTCTATCACTTTTGATTTCAATGATGCTCCACACAGACTTCACACCATGCTTGTCATTAAGATACTTATTTTTCCTATATGATATTGTTATAATATCATCATTCTATTCTCACTCATGCCTTAATTCTCCTATCTATAATATTATTAAATTATATAGATTCAATTTTAATCTAGTCTACTATGCCAACTACAACATCTTCTTTGTTGATGTAGGTTTTGACACACAACCAATAATTAAGTAATATGGTTTTTAATCCCTTACCTTTTCTAAAAGGAGACTTTTGTTAAAAAATCTCCCCAAGGCATTGGTACCAAGTATTGGTATGCCTATCTTCACCTAGTTGGATTATGTGGACTATTCCATGTTAGGTTTTGATCTTAATGATTTGAATCAAAGAGTTTTAACTCTAACTAAAGTATCCAATGGTTTTTAGGCTTCCAAGATTTGATTCCTTTCACAAATTGACTTGTCTCATGAGTTTATCATGTCTAAGAATGCAATAATGCAAAAAACAATGATAAACTTCTGAGACAAAATGATAAAAAGCAACTAAATAAATAGTTTAATTTAGGTTTCTATATCCTTAGATTATACTAATTATAAATAAAATGTAGAAGATTAGAGTTAAAGAGGTAAAAAAAATTGTTATAAACACAAGTGAACTCTAAGCTATTTGACTAAATAAATATGTATTTAAACCTATCTCCGATTGAACCAGACTTAACACAACTCTAGCTAAAGATGGTGCAAGAGTCTAGGAGAGGGAATGTCTATAAGAAAGAAGGGAATCATACCATAAAAATGCACAGAGAATGACCATTTAGACTTGAAAATATTATAGTTATTTAAATTTTCTTTTTAATTAATAATATTAAGAGACTCATACAATCATCAAATACTTATAAAATAACTATGTAATTGCAAGATGAAATAAGAGAGGAAATAAATTATCTTAAGAAAGTAAGAAAATGTCTAGTTCAATATGTCTCCTTTCATAATCCACATAGATCCAACACCTACTATGATATAATAGCTAGTCTTATATAGGCATGTAGGCTAGAGGAGTTTGAAATTTAAATTTAAATTCTAATTCACCCACTCATGGGGTAGTTTTAGAAATCATTAATGTGGCATGCCCACTTGAGGTCCATTAGGGGTGAATCCCACTCTGATATATCATGGAAATATCAAGGGCCATACTTGAACAAATCAATAATGCATGTCGATGGTAATTTAGTTGAGATCACATTTAGATAGTTAGCCACCACATCTTGTGTAGTTAGAACTATGCCTCATTATGGCATATATTTATCTTAAGTGTTATGTGTTTAATCCTGATGCACATGCCACATTCTTTTAATGATGTTTTTCATATTCCCATCAAATTATATCATTTTCTTTAGCCACTTCATCATTTAGGACCAATATGTAATTGAATATGCAAATAAAATCAAATGCATAGTCAAATCCTGGCTTTTTATAGTTTTGACAGGTAGATGGACCATCAAATTTAAACTCATGCCTTATTGGTTTTGTATTCAGTGTGTCCTTTGATTTTATAGGCTACTACCACATGGATTATCCTCAATTTCCCTATAGTTTTCCTTTATTATGAGGTTGGATTTTATGGGTCCCACTTTGACACTTGGTATCCTTCTCACTCTCTTAGGCCTTTTGATGATTTTTATGGTTAGATGGGTTGTCAAATTAAGACTCATGCTTTGGTGGTTGGGTAACCAATGTGTATTTAACTCTGATAGGTTCCCTGCCATGTAGATTCTCCTTGCTCCCTCATTTCTCATTTTAATATTTTAGTGCATAATTCATTTTCTCTCTAATATGAGGCAATATTTCTCCATGTGTCACAATCTTACTTTCTCAATCTCTAATAAAGTACAAGGCTTGCATAGATTGTCTTCAGGTTATGGTGTAGCAGCATTTCACCATGTGGCATCATCTCACTTGGTGGATTTAATGGGGCTCTAACATCATTTTTATCTTATACAAAATTTATTGGGAGAGTTGGGTAGTATCATTACACCACATGGCATCATTCCTCTCAACTATAGGCTTTATGTTCTATACAAACATCTCTAGATAGTAGAGCAGTGTGATGATTCCATGTGGCATCATCTCACTGACCTACTATCCCAAAGGCATTACACTGATATGGATACCTCTAGGATAGTGGAGCAATAAGAATATGCCATGTGGCATCATCCTATTAACCCTCTTATCTGAAGCATCATTAATGTCATTTCCCCACTAAGTCAACTTGAAGTAAATAATTGACTAAGTGTCAAGACACATTTTACAATGGGTCTAAAACTACTTGGATATTGACACATGGCTCTATGACTTGAGTTATAGAATCAATTTCTTTTGAAGTAAAAGAAATGTGTCACATGTCCCTGGGAAGCTTTAAATAAATCAACTAAGTCCTGAAAGACTTCCTAGATATATTTGGGCCATTTACATCTATATAAAGGTGCCACATGGAATAATAAAAGTTTCAAGATTTACTTTAAGTACCTTCAGACATAATATAAAAGGGTACAGTTAATGAAAATAGATTTAAAAAGTAATGGCTAAATATTTGACTAAAAATGGCAAAGGCAAAAGATGAAAAATGAATAAGTGTAAAACAAATATTTGAATAGATAACCATTTCAATCGATTCAATATCTAATTTTGTCCATTTACATGAGAAGTGAATAAATAATAGAAATAAATTATATGAATGATTAGTCATTTAGATCAAAATGAGAATCGAAATGGACTAAATAGCTTAGGAAAAGGAGATATAAACTCTAAAATAGTTAGATCATTTGCATAATCTTAAGGAAAAATAGTTTGAAATGAATCTATCAAATGTGTTTCAAAACACAATAAATAAGTAGATCGAGGCTTAGTAAAATGATACAAATTTAGATATTTAAATTAATATAGATCACATGCAAATTAGACAAACAACCACCATGGAATCCTTGAAGTATAAGACCAAACTCCAAAGTAAATCAAGGAGGTTTCCCATTTTTAGTTTAAAAATGAGGCATGTTGTGCAAGCAACATTGGAAACTTCTATTGGGAAATACTCATGAGTATTTCGAGAATCTAGAATCCTTAATTTTAGAAGAAGGAAAAATATTAGTTGTTAAGCAATTACTTATAAAAATATAGAATTCAAAGGCACTAAAATCAATAGGAACAAGTGACATACTATGTTATAATAATGCTAAAGCCATCTATGTGTGTGATTGAGTGATTTATTCATTTCATGTGTATTCCCATACAGGAATTCAGAATTGCATAAGTCCATAACTATTAAGGAAATAGATTTTATAATTTAATTTAGGGGAAATAGTTTGGGTATTGATCTACTTCTATCTAGGTATATACATCCCTAATAGAGATTACCTCTCGTCCCTTTCAAAGTCCTTGATCCACTACCAACTAGGCTAAAAATCCTATGGTAGAGGCTACCAAGATCACCCTTTAGAGGAAAATTTTAGATTTTACATTCTATCTCAATTCTTTTGAAAGAATATTTTTCAATTCATCTATAGAGGGTTCAGGACCAATCCATAGGTAGAAGGATATCAATAAGTTCATGATGGCTTATTATAAACTAGAATTTAAAGTAAAATTACATTTTGCTTCTGATATTTCTTTAAGTTCTTTAAATGGATTCGAACAAGAAAATAGATGTTTTAAATTCATAAGTTTTTTTGTGAATCATTGGCCTTCAAATTTTAATAAATGAAGCTGTTGTACCCAAACATACCCTCATTCCTTCTTTTTAGAATAGGGACCCACTATCTTTCATAATTGGTTTATATCCCTATATTAAAAATATTCTAAAGGGAAATGCCTTATGTATTACACTAAATTTTTATCTATAAAACCTATAATCATACTTATGTTTTGACTAAACTTCTAATTATTTTTAAGAGTTGTGTGTATGTAGGTCTTGGATTATCTTATTTGGAAAAACTCCTCAAGAAAACTACTTGATGCAAAAGGGTATTCAACGATTTTATTCAGAATGTTTAGTTAATGAAAATTTTAGACCTATTTTGGTATTAGGCTATATTATGTAGATAATTCATTTTAGAAAACTTATTCATATATATGCTTAGTATAATTGGTTATTTAGAATAATTGTTCATATACCTATCTTTGGTAGTTTTTGGCACTTCACATTTATATGAACTTCTATAGGAATTTATTCTTTGGTGTTATCTTTGGAGGAATTATTTATAACAAGTGTTTAGGATTACTATTTATATGACCTCCAAATCTTTATTTATCTTGTATCGAACCACTTTTCCATTTACTCTTTGGAACCTATTCTTCAGGAGCCAAATTTCTAAATTTTTACGCTTTGTTTTATTTTGGTCTTTGGAAAATTTATTCATCAAGACCCTTTGGCAAAATTACTCAACATGAAAAGGTCTTCAAAAAAATTATTTAGTGAACCCATTTCACCATCAAGGTTTTTAGTGAAATTATTTAGGGCTTTCATCTGATTCATTTTGGTCTTTAGCAAAAGTGTTCAAAACTTTTGCTCAGAATACTCATTTGCCCTACATACATTGTTATATCCTGACTCTTAACTACCAAAATCCTTATGGTATGGTGAACCAAAGATGAAGAATCAATGAAATGGAACTTGAAAAAAGGAAATGATGTGGCACACCTACTAAATATTAATAGCACCTACATGACATACCCACCAAATTAAGTGGCAAAGTTTGAATTGAATAAATAAATCAAAGTTATAGACGTTAGAAATTAATGGCACATAAATTGGAAATAAATTCCAAAGATATATCAAAGTAGTTAGAATGATGACATATCTATTTGATCTAAGGATTAATTTTGAACTTAATTGACCCCTTTCGATCAAGCCCTAATTACTAGTGTTTCTAACCTAACAACATACTCAAGAGAGCCGAATGATTATATTATAAATCAGACTAGTATCAACATAATTAGATAACAATGACATCCTCATATAGATAATTCTAAAGAAATATCCCCCCTTGAAGGTTTTACATCAAAGATTAAAATAAGTACAAGGATACATTATTTAAACTTGCAATATTCAATAATGATTATATCAACAACTCAACATTGTGTGAGATTATACACTAGGTTGACACACATACGCATGAAGAAAATTTCACTCTGGCTCAATCCCTATTGGATACATACCTATCAACATTCAAAAATCAAGGGATATACTTTAAATTAGTGAATTTAGATTTCATGCCTTGTATTGACCTCTTATGAGACTTATTATTCACTAGAAAGATAATTAGAGGAACATTCCTACACCATGTGGATCATAAAATAGTTGTGGCATGCATCTATAGTAACACATTTCAAAGGTACCTTTCCCTCCCTATTATATATTTTACTTATACTTTTTATAGGGTATTATCATGAAATAAATAAAAATAAATTGAGAAGACACTTAGCAACTAGATAGTCCATGGAGAAATCATCAATTTGAAGGATAAACATCCCACAATAGTAACCAAATTTAATATGGGAGTCCAAATTAGGATGGCCCTCTTGAAAATGTTATTTAGTTATCCAAGTATCAAATTCCTCCACTAGGTGTGGTTTCTATTTCTTGATTTTATAAATACCTTGAATTTAAGATTCACTTTGGGTGAAGTGATTGGAGCAAGGCTATGAGAGAAGATATTGCATAATGACAAGAGGCCTCTAAGATGTCATTTGTACATGATGGCCTATGTCCTTGACATATTCAATGGCATAGTATACATACATAATGGGTCACTCTATAACCCTACTCTAAACTGTATAAAGAATCATATATGTGATTCTTACTCTTTCATGCATGTATACACATACACTTGCAACATTGTCTACATCTTAAAGGATGTCTACCCCCATGTATGGATGGCTATCCATGAGTCCCTCCTACTTAGGATATCAAATAGCATTATATATACATTACTAATTAGGGGAGATTAATGGTTATACCTTGATTACATTGTTATCATGGTTATAGGCCATAAGGTATCACCTTTATGCCTCACCAAGTATGTCCCTAATAAATTGGAAAATTTTGAAATGGCATACTAGTTATAGTGGGGTATTAATTAAGACATGTTTAAGAGTAAGAAATATTACTTTTATGGCTCCCACTTGATGATTTAAAGGATGTGATATAAAAAATTAAATCACTTCTATGAGGTAGGTAAGTACAAAGTATACTATTCCTTAGCTACATTACCACACAAGGACTAGGATCCCCATGGTTAGGTATAGAAACATATTAAGGGACTTGGAATTAAATATCAACATGAGCCCTATGATCATGATTTATTACTCCTTAATTCTAAAAAATATGACCAAGTTAGGGTGAGGTCATAATTGATTAACTTGAAAGAATACCTCTTGAAAATTATTCAAGGGGAACCTTCCCTTTATATAAAGGAGGCATAGACTAGATGAAGGATGGGATACATCAAACATATGGACTAATAGACCTTCTTAACCAATAAGAGATCAAGGAAAACCCTCCCAGACACCCCCTTATGACACTCAAGGTAGGAAAAATGTAATCAACGTTGTCTAATACCTCATTTAGAGTAGAATAAGATAAACCCATTTGTCTTGAATCTTTAGATTCTAAAGGGCCTACCCAAGAAGATGTTGCATAAATTCTAGAGGTTGTTACTATGATTACCTTAACCACACATAAATCCTCTTCCATATTTGATAAGATAACCATGTGATATACAAAGCATCCAAGGACTTATCCCCCTCCATAAAACCCAACCATTAAAGTACCATCAATAGAGCCAAACACATAAGAGGTAGTTAGAGGAGAGTCTACTAATGAGGAGGCAAAATTGTAGAGAGATAAGATCCTAAAACTCTAAGACATAAAGGGGAAGGTATCACTTCATAATCAACCATCAAGTGAACAAGTATCCCCTTTAATTTCCATTACCCATGCATTTTATCATGTTTTTATTTATACTATTCATACATTTGATCATATTTTATTCAATCCTTGTATCCCCTTCACCTCTTGGTCCCTAAGGTGGAGTTTGATCTTATAAAACCCATTTCTCAACTAACCATGCTATTTTTGAAGGCAAAGTATCCTTCTTTTACCCTTATTATTCTTATTTCCCTAGTTGGTCTTATTCCAATCACAATTCCTATTTTTGTTCTTTCCAATACTCTCCCAAACCCAACAAAAACCAAGAAAAATAACACAAAAAGGAAACAAATAAAGAAAGAGGAGTAGTAGGAAGTCCCCATCTCCATGTCTCATCTACAAAGCTAGGTCTAATAGTTCCTTCTCCTAGTTCCTCTCAAGATATATCTATGATAATAACCAAGAAGGCTAACAAGAAGAAACCAATTTACATAATCCATCCACTACCATAGTATGGTGGAGTGGAATGGTCTAAGATAATTTGACCTTCACTTCCTAATCCCCTTCTAGAGAAAATTCTTAGGTAGACATCAAGATAAATATTGGGTGAGACTACATCTTTGGACACTCAACCCATGGATCCAGCCCAGCTAGTCCTCCCATAGTGGGAAATAAACATGCAATTGAAGGCTTACAAAAGGCCTAATAGATTAATTATATAATTTCCCATTGTAATTTTAGTATTTGAAAAATATATCAGGAGTGTGCAGAGGGTAATAAATAAGAATTTTGAAGATGAGATTGGGAGAGTAGTCATAGTATAGGAGAGGTAAAAAATATTTACCTTATCCAAGAGGAAGGATATAACATTGGGGTAGTCCCCATACATAGAGGATTTTAAATCCTATTTTAAAACATAAAAGGATGCTCTAGTAGAGATACATGAAGGGACCAAAATGGCAAGGAGAGAATAAGAGCAAGAACTAGAATAAATAAGAGATCAATAGCAAACTATGCATGTTCTAGTGAAAATAGAGATGGATGCCTAGATTTTTGTATCTAGGTTATATAATATTCTTGTGGCTATTAGTGAAATCAGGGGAAAATTAATACCTTATCTAGTAGAGACTACTAATTTTTTTAATAATTTGAAAATAGATGAAAATAAATTGAAATTTCTTATTCTTTTTATAATTGGTAAAGCATATGCACACCTAAATATGATGGCACCATTAGAAGCTACCAATGCCCTCAATTTGGTATTCATTAGGACACAAGATACTATGGAATGGATTGTTGTAGTTGAGGTAGTAATGCCTAAGTACTCAAAACATGAAACTCTCATCTAGAATATTTTGGATGAACTAAAGCTTTCACAGACTAACGATAGCATAGGAAGGCTTATCAATAAGGTCAATTTTGACCATCTCTTACAATAGGTTTCAAAAATATTCAAATATAATATATAAGGGAGTTCCCTAGATGAAATAAAAGTTGAGCTCAATTTTATTAGGAAAAACATCACAAAAATTGAGAAATTTATAACTAAATTTAGGACTACAAATATTGAGCATGTAAGGCTCCTAAAATAGATAAATATGGTGCAAAGATCTCCTCTACTTAATGTGGACATAATCAAATACCAATATGACATAAAATATAAAAACTATCAATTTTTTGAAGCAAATAATAATGTTGGTGCTTCAACTCCTAGTTTGACACAAACATCCACTTCATCACCTCTAACAACCTTCCTTGCTATGTAAACACCTAGTTAGCCTTGAGTTGAAGGATAATTTTGTATGCATACATGTAAATATTAATTACTTTTGTACTTAAAATTTACTTACACTTAGAGAATAAATGTAAATTTGCCTAAAATATTTATATACATGGACACATTGCATTAATTTGTACAAGCCAACAAATTTTTGCATAATTGTAGTTATTTATAAGCATACAAGCATGCAATTTTGAGGCTAAATTTAGAATTGAGGTTCTAATTATGTAATGTAACCATGAGTTAACATTCACTTTGAAGATGAGGCATACCCTTCTTGAGTTTATATATTTATGTAATTTCACATTATAAAGGGTTGGAATATTTTATCAATATAGGAAGAAATCAATTGTGATTATTGTGAAACTATGTTGGTGTTCTCTCCTTCCATTCTTGTGTTATTAATTTTTTGTTATTTTGGTTGTGATAATACAATAATTTGAAGTGTTCAAAATCTACAAATAATTTTGATTATTTTTTTAATGTATGCTAACCTTATAAATACAAAAGCTTTTTAAAGTTAGGAAATTTCATTGATTAATTAAGCAATTGGTCCAAATTATGTTAATACTCTTAGTGTACATGAGTTTTTTCTTTATGGTATAATTTTCCAAGTGTGTGAAACAAATACCTTAGATGCCTTCTTGGTCCAAGATGTAATCTTCCAATTAAGGGTGTGTAATAAAAACTCTAAAGGGAGTAACCTTCAGTTGAGACCATCAAGTTTTTTATATTATTCCTCCCTAGAATTCAAAACTATGTTTTCATGTAAGTGTGCAATAGCTACAAGTAATAAGCACTAGTTCTAAAAGCACTTGTCCACCTAGAAACTAGATTGAAAAGTGACCTCTTGATATCATGTAGCCTTATTTTTTTCTCTACCCTTCCCTCTTTTTGAAGTTATTTCATTGAGATCTACCCACTGTAGATTAGGTATCACCCATCCATCCCACTCACTTAGGTTTTGTTTCTCCACGAGGATTCATTTCACTACAATTAAAACTAATTAACAACCTGCACTCTCTACTTGTTATTCCACCATAAGGTTGTTTAACCCATACCTACAACTCATTCCTTGGAGTGGAGTTTACCTCCATTAAGATCCTAAAATGTTAGAGGCTACTTAATTTAAATTTTAAAATATGCATAAGACCCACATCAACATAAAGAAAATAAATTGTCACTAGGAGGAGGGCCACTTGTGTGCCTTCCATAGTGAGAGGTTATCACCTACATCAAGTTGTACTAGAGACACCTAAGAGAGTTACTAGGTCTAAATACCAAACGGGTCTTTTGGTTTCACCCTTATCATCACATTGAAGGCCTAGATATGCACCCATTATTTCCATTATACCTAGGGATAAAAAACCATACCTAATCATAAATATCCATCCCATCAATCATCCTATGGACCAATAACACCCTTGGCTAGTTGGCTTTGTCATTTTCATCCTAAGGGACATGCACAATTTACCTAAAAACCTAGAAAAATATCTACCTTTCTTCTCCCCTTCAAGAGGAAGAATTATATAGGAACACATCAAGTATTTCAAGGATTTTCTAAGATTAATTAATATCATTGATGAAGATGTTGCATATAGTATTTTCCTATTTACCTTGAAAGATGTTGCCTATGAATGGTATCTCAATCTTCAAAATAACTCAATCACTTCCTAGAATGGATATCAGATCACATTTCTTGCCTAATTTAGACAAATTACAAGCCTTGGACTAGTGTATCAAAATTTTACTAGAATGAAGAGGGATCCTAATGAGCTAATTCAATATTTTAACACTAGATTACAAAATATGTACACTTGGCATAACATGAAGTATAGACGAAGTGGACCATTAGCATTGGAGATGTATAAAAACACTCTAGAACCAATCACTATTATGTTCCTATGGAGATTTATTACTACCAACACTATATATATAGCATATACATAAGCTATAAAAATTTATAGACAGCTGAACCCTCAAATAATTATCACTCCTAACATCAATTCTAATTTTTTAGCTTTGAATCTAGTTCCTCATGTTAATCAAAATGTCCCTACATTCAATCAAAGTCAACTATATGCAATACCTTCTCTAATGCATCAAATGTCCAATTATAATTATGATTATATGAATAACTAGGTTTTAATGAATAGTCATCAATAGAACCAACATTCAATTCTCTTTCACACTATAGTTGCATAAGGAACCGATTATACCAAAGTAGAACTAGATTCCATCCAAAGAATGGTCTAGAAATTGAGAAATGACTTCCTAAATATGCAAAGTAAGATGGAAAACACCACTAACCAGAATAAAAACAAAAATTTTAGGTTTCAAAGATACAATAGGCCCTTCAATAGGCCTATGAATAATATAAAGCAATAACCCAATAGGTTTCTAGAGATCAACATAGTAGAAATGACTCTGCCCAATCTATGGGGAGTCCATAATACATCATGCATCGTGAACTTGAATGTGTGGAATTATATGCATAATTTGAGATCTTGTAGATGGAGATGGTAGGTGAATACTTGATGAATAATCCACTAGAGTTCCATCCAAAAAATAGTTCTTCAAATACTACAATGGTATTTAAAAATCATGAGTCTTTCTTAATAGAATAAGATGATAATGAACCAAATGATAAATATAATTCTATGTAGAATTTCCATAAATATAAAAAGGTCAATTATAATCTAAGGAATAAACATCCCTTTAAAATGTCTACTCCTTTAAACAACACTACTATTCCATCAAATCTAAGAGCTGAAAACAATCCACCTCCCCTAAAAGGAAATGAATAGTTCCAAAATAAAGAGGAGAAAGGAAAATGAGGGTATAACATTATTGAAGACATGAAGAAGATTAAATCCAACATTAATCTTCATGAATTAGCCCAAATTATAGAACAAAATGAGTTCTTATGGAGGTCTATTATAGGGAAATTAACTACTGAGAAGACGAAGGCTACTAACACCAATGTCCTATGCAAGAGCAAAACTGAAGTTCCACCTTTATTATTAACTATCTAAGAATTTATAAATAACATCCATAATTGTTTATTAAATTCTAGAGCTTCATCCATGGTGATGCCTACTTCAATTTTCCAAAAGTTAGGTTTGACTCCAAGCCCATCAAAGATAATAATTTCATAATTGGATAAGACTATGGTCCATATAATAAGAGAGATGAATGATGTACACATCCAAGTAATAGATAAACCATGAATATAAGTGAAAATTGACATACTGGTAGTGGATATTCTAAAATCATATAGACTCCTACTCAATAGAGACTGGTCTAAGACATTGAATAGGTATGTAGTAATAAACATCTCTCACATTTGATTACCATGGAGAGGTATTACAAACCAGATTTTAATCAATCAAGAGCCAAGAATTAATCATTTTATTATTGAATATAATACAACGAATGATTAATTAAGTTAAAAACATCAAGCCCTTGGGATTTATACCTTCACTTCAAAGCATGAAGTGTACTAACCAAAAGTATAGGAACCTTCCTAGTTGTGAACCCTACACTTCAACGGTATAAGATCCAAGTAAGGATCAAGTGTTGTCACTGAATTGGTGGATCCACAAAGAAAGAAATACTTAGTTACATATATAATACACTCCCCTTGCACTAATAACATAGTATAATCTGAGGTAATAATCTTGGGACTGCATTTTTCTCTCAAGAATAATGTCAAACAACTACTAATTTATGGAGACTCATAATTAATAGTCAATCAAGTCAAGAATAAGTACTAGTGTAAGATATCATATCTAAAAAGGTATAAACATAGATCCTAGGATTTAATTGAGTATTTTGAAGCCTTCAACATAATGGTTATACCTAGAGAATATAATCAATCTGTTGATTCATTAGTTGATTCAAATACCAACTTGGCACCCCTATAGGAGTTTAAGGTACAAATATTATCCATCGAGATAGTACATTTTCCATCAGTTCTAGACAATGTGAAAAAAATCTAATATTTTGATGATGACTAGTAGATTTTCTATTTATTGACTAACTTGATAAAATTTGAGTCTAAAATCATTGATGACAAGGAAATTAGTTACCAATGCTAAGAGGAATTAGGGGGAGAAGGAATTATTTGCTTGAAGGAAACTACCTCCCTTTGGGAATGGTTTCCTTAGAAAGGACATTTGATTTGTATCCTAAATCTTAACAAGAAAGGAAACCAAAATTAAATGAATCTAAATTCAAAAAAATAATCTAGGAGATAAGTATGAAACACGTTATGTTAACATTGATCTCAACTATACTCTAGAGAAAATGCAAAGAATGAAGAGTTTACTCACTCAATACATGGATGTGATTGTATGGACATACAAAGACATGAAGGTTCTCAACCCAAAGGTAATCACCCATAAAATTCCATAGAAGTTAGACCATAAATAATTTATGAAAAACTAAAGGATATTATATTCTATCCTATAACCTCTTAATTAAAAGGAAGTGGAGAAATTGTTGAGTGTAAAAATAGTTTTTCCTATTAGACATTCTACTTGGGTGGTTAATTTAGTTCTATTCAAGAAGAAGAGTGGAGAGATTAGGCTCTGTGTTGATTTCATAAACTCAAATAAAACTTCTAATAAATATAATTATCCATTACCTTCCCTAGATGAAGACATCCATATAGTGAATGGCTTAGGAATGATGTCTTTATTGGATGTATTTTCAAGGTATAACTAGATGCTGATAGAATTAAAAGATATAATGAAGATAACATTCACCACAAAGTGGGGTAATTATGCATATAAGAGGATGCCATTTGGCCTAAGTAACATAGGTGCCATATTTTAGTGAGTTATGGATCATGCCTTCCATGTGATCATAGGTGAATGTATAATTATTTAGATGGGCAACCTCACAATTTTCTTAAAAGCAAGGATTGATCATGTAGGTCACCTATAATCAATCTTTGAAAGATGCAAAAAGTTTGGCATTTTTTTGAACCCCAAAAAGAGCATATTTGGTATCACAAAATACAAGCTCTTGGTTCACATCATCATAAAAGACAAAATTAAAATTAACCTATATAAAATTTAATGGATATCAAAAAAATGATTTCCTAAATAGAAAGAAGGAATTCAAATCTTTCTTTGGATATATAAACTTCGTAAGAAAGTTTATATCAGGTTTTGCAAAAATCATTAGACCTCTAAATGGAATTCTTAAACAAGATTCTAAACTAGAATGGACATCATAGGCTCTAAAGTCTTTTCAAGATATTAAAGATACAATATTTTAGGTCCTTATATTTATAATTCTAGACTTTACCAAAGACTTTTTATTGTATTCATTCACCTCAGAACATACTCTTATGGTTGTGCTCACCCAAAAGAAAAAGGAGATCAAGCATCCTATCATGTTAAAGAGCACAAACTTGAAATAATTATAACTCAGGCATTCTATGATATACAAGCAAATATTTTCCCTCATCAAAGTAGTAAATAAACTTTGACATTACATCCTGAAGAATAAGATAATTTCCATTGTATCAAATTCTATTGTTAAGATCAATTTAGCACAAAATTAATTGGGAGAACACAGAAGAAAATGGATGGAAAAATTATAGGAGTTTGACATAGAAATCAAACCTACTAATATTTTTATAGGTTAAAGCATCATTCAGCTCATGATTGACCCTAATCCATGCATCACTATTTAATTTTTTTTTTCAAAACCAAGTATCTAAAAGAGACTAGAATACTTAAAACATTCAATACTTACTCATAGGTACCTACTCCCTAGAGCACAAAAGAGAATAAATGAGAAATTCAAGGCTTAAAGTGGTTCATTATATGATAAAAAAGGTATGTTGTATAGAAGGAATTATAAAGGAATCTACCTAAGATGCATGTCAAAAGATGAAGCTCAAGAATTTATAGAAACTTTGAACCAGAAGATAGGCAATGGTCATCCCTCCAAAAATCCCATAACCCATAAAATCTTGAAAATGGGTTATTAATGACCAATATTCTACAATGATGCACATGTTCATGTCTAAATATTTCATAAATGTCAAGTGATATAAAAAAGAGAAGTACATGTGGTAATGCCTCTATAATTTGTGATTGAAGGAAGACCATTCACCCAACGGATCTTGGACTTCATTAGAGCCATTAATCCTGATTCTTTAATTGTCCATAAGTTTGCTCACTAATATAGACTATTGTACATGATGGACTGAAGTTTTAGTTACCAAACATTCAAGAGCACAAAATGTGATCAAATTTATAGAGTAAAATATCACAACTAGATTTGGTGATCCCCTCTCTCTAGTTTGTGATAATGGGCTAACATTCCAATTAGTTAAATTTACTGAATAGGCTGAAGATAATAGAATCACCATCTGATCATCATCCAATCATTACCTGTAAGTAAATAAGTTGGCTAAATTGATAAATAAGAGCTTAATTGATGCCATTAAAATTTCCAAAGTAGATAAACCTAGAGATTGGCACAATATACTAAAGTATGCACTATTAGTTGATTGAATAAGATACAAGAAAGTATTCAAAATCTCACCTTACTAGTTTATGGGAGATAACCTATTTTACCAATCATACTTAAACTTACAACATATAAGTTTATGCAAAAGTACATGGAACCAAGTGAGAAGGCGGAGTATCAATTTCTAGACATAATAGAGATAGAAGACTCAAGGACTGAGGCCTTATAGATTTTTAGTAAACATCAAGATAATAAAAATATGGTTTGACAAAAGATCAAAATTTAAAGAATTTAAAATATCTGACCTAGTACTTCTATGGGACAGAGCCCATGGAAAGAAGGGAAAACATGACAAGTTTACCCCATTTTAGAGTGGACCTTATCATATTTTAGAGATCTTGGGTAACAATTCTTTCCATGTAAAGGACCTCCAAGTCAATGAGATGACATACCCAATCAATGAACATTTTTTGAAGCATTACGTCATGGTTGTACCATATAGGGATGTCCCTAAGTAACAATAGAGGTGATGGTAAAATTATGATTAGGGTAGATTTATTAATTTTTTAGAATAGTTTTGGATTTCATATATTATTTTCCCTACTTCTTAGGATAACATCCCCATATTTGAGTAGTTCATTTTATAGATTAGCTTCCTCCTTTTTAGACTAGACATTTTTATTTTAGAAATTTAATTGACTTTTCTTAGTATGATCAAAGCAAGTATCCAAACTATTAAGACTTCCTTTAACATGTTCAAAAGCTAAAGGATTAGCCTATGGTAAAATAGGAAAAGAAGAGGTACACCAATTTGTTTACTTACAATATTTTTCACCCTTAAATTTTAGATTTTTAGAATTTAGGTGTAAAATAGGAAAATTGATCATGAATAGGCTAGCATTAAATGCTTCAATCAGGTATACAAAGGTTTTTGTTATTACTACATAAAAATTTTAGAAATTTATTTTCACTTTCCCTAGATAAAATGCACTTATCATATTAATACTTGTCTAAGAAAATAACCATTGACATAGATATAGCTGGCAAGAACAATATGGTAAATTTATGCTTTCTAGATACCAACTCATTGTGGTTTTTTCTCTCCCTCTTCCATCAATACTCTATTAAAAAATATATAAAAACAAGGTTCAAAGCATCCTTAAAAGAATCCAAAGGTGATCAAAAGCTAAAAATTATGAAATAAGGTCAATGTACCATGCATCATGTGAGAATATAGGAGGAGGAAAGAGAAGGAATCCATGTTACCTATGTCAGGGCTATAGACATTAGTTTGCCAGTAAAGTAATGCTAGAGCTTCCCTAGTTTTCAAATATTTTTTCTCAAAACTAGAATGAAACCTATAGTTATCCCAATTCTCTACTAAATTCCTCATAATAAGGAAAAAATTAAGTCACTCAATCCCACATAGATATAGGGTAAATGAAAAGGTAAGTATGTTATATGTAACTGTTTGGTGTCTCTTTTGTATATCTAATTCAATTATTTTATGTGGAAAGGTTTGTGTTTGATCTAAATGTTGTTAATCAAAGGTTATAAGTTATAAAATACTTAGGATTATTTCCCATATGAATCACCATTTATTGTATCCAACATACCCCCATTCCTTCTTTTTAGAATAGTGACCTAATATCTTTTAGAATTGGTCTATAGCCCTAGCTTAAAAATATTCTAAAGGGAAAGGATTTAGGTATTTCACTAACTTTTTTATTCATAAGACATATGAACATACTTATTTTTGGACTAACCTAATAATTATTTTTGAGAGTTATGTGTATGCAAATCTTTAATTATCTTAATAGGCAAAAGTCCTCCATAAAACTACTTGACACAAAAGAGTCTTTGGCAATTTTTTTCATAATGTTCAATCAGTAAATTTTTTGACCTATTTTGGTCTTTAGAAATATTATTCAAATAATTCATTTAGAAAAAATTTCAGAGATCTACTTAACATAACTAGTTCTTTAGGATAATTGTTCAAAGGCCTATCTTTGGTAGTTTTCAGTGCTTCACATTTATATGAACTTCTATAATAACTTATTCTTCGATGTTTTTTCTCAAAGGAATTGTTCAAAAAAAATTTTTGGGATCATGTTTATAGGACCTCCAAATATTTATTAATCATATATAAAATCACTTTTCCATTTACTCTTTGGTATTTTTTCTTCAAGAGCCATATTTTCAAAGTTTTATGCTTTGGCTTATCTAGGTTTTCAAAAAAATTGTTCTGCAAGACCCTTTGGCAAAATTAATCAACATGAAAAGGTATTCAATAAAATTATTTGGTGAACCTCTCTGACCCATCAATGTCTTTAGTTAAATTATTATTTGATTTCCTCTAACTCATTTTAGTCTTCATCAAAAGTGTTTGTAACTTTTTCTCATAATACTCATCTACTGTGTATACATTATTATATCCTGAATCATAACTCTCAACTACCAAAATCCCCATGGCATGGTGAACCAAAGAAAAATAAGAGACAAAATGAAACATGGTAAATGGTAATTATGTGTCACTCCTAATAAATTTAAACAATGCTTATGTGGCATACCCACTGAATGAAGGGTCAAATTTTTAATTGAATACACAAATCAAAGTTATAGATGTTAGACATTTATAACACATTAACTAAAAATGAATGAGAAAGATATATAAAATTAATTTTAATGATGACATGCCCATTTGATCTCAAGTTAAATTGTGAACTTAATTTCTCCCTTACAATCAAGACTTGGCTACTAGTGTTTTCAACCTAATAGCATACTTAGGAGAGCTGAATGATTAAAATGTAAACTAGAATCATATCAACATAATTAGATAATAATGGCATCCTCATCTAGAAAATTTTGAGGAACTCACCCCCTTTAATATTTTATATCAAAGATTCAATTGAGTATAAAGATATGTTCTTTGAACCTACAATATTCAATAATGATTACATCAACCACTTGGCATTGTGGGAGGTCATACACTATATTGATACGTATACACATGAAGAAAATTTGACTCTAACTCAACACTAATTGGTTACAAACCTCATCTCATTTAAGCATTAAGGGCTACACTTTATAGTAACAAATTCAAAGGTCATGCCTTGCATTGACCTCCTATGAGACTTATTATTCACTAGGAAGAAAACTAGAGGAACATTCATGCAACATGAGGAACACAAAAAAATCATCACATGCATCCCTAGTGATGCAATTAAAAGGTACATCTCTATGCCTATTTCAGATTCCACTTATGATATATATATGGTAGTAGTTTGGAAGAAAAAAAATAAATTGAGAAGACACTTAGTAGCTGGATACTCCCTGGAGAAACCATCAATTTGAAGGATAAGTAGCCCACACTAGTAACCAAATTTAGGATGGCAATATGAATTTAAATGGCCCTCTTGAATAGGTTATTTTTTCATCCAATCATTGAGTTATTCCACCTAAAGTGGGTTTCATTTATTGATTTACTAATGACCTTAGATTTTATATATGCTCTAGGTGAAGTGATTAGAGTAATGTTGTGAGAGTAGATATTTCACAAAGATAAGAGGCCTTACGGAGGTCATTTATACATGAATTCCTATCTCCTTGATTAAGTCCTTAGCATAGTATACATTCATAATGGGTTACTTAGGAACCCCACTCCAAAATATATAAAGAATCATATATGTGATTCTTAATATTTCATGCACATATACATGTATACTCACAACATTGTGTACTTCTCAAAATACATCTACCCCCAGGTATGGATGGCTATCCATGAGTCCCCACTACCTAAGATATTAATGAAAATTGAAAATACATTATTGATTAGGTGATACTACTAGTTATACCCTAGTTACATTTTTATCATGGTTATAGGTCCCAAGGTAGCACCTTTATGCATCCCCAAGTATGTTCTTGACAAATTGGTGGAGTAGGAAATGACCTACCATTCATAGTGGGTATTGATGAAGACATGTACAAGAGTAAGAAATATTACTTACATGGCTCCCACCTAGTGATTATAAGGATGTGTTATACCAATTGAAAACACTTATATGAGTTAGGTAAGTAAGGAGAATATTATTCCTTGGATACATTAAAACACAAGGACTAGGACCCCCATAGTCAGGTATAGAAACATATAAAGGGACTTGACATCTATTATCAACATGAGCCCTATGATCTTTATTTATTGTTATTCAGTGCTAAATATGATGACCAAGTCAGGGAGAGGGCACAATCTATTAACTTTAAAGAAGATGTCTTGAAACTTATTCAAGTGGAACCTTACCTTTCTATAAAGGAAGCATAAATTAGACTCCCACCAGTTAAAGGATGGGATTCATCAGACTTCTATATTAATATACCTTTTTAGTTATCAAGGGATCAAGGGAAACCCTCCCAAATACCATTTATGACACTCAAGGAAGTTAAAAATGAACTAAGGGTGCATGGTACCTCACTAAGGGTGCATGGTACCTACCCGAGAATATATTCCATAAATTCTAAAGGTTTTTATCATGGTTAACTCAACTACATAAGAAGCCCCTTCCATAATTTCTAAGATGACCATTTTCTATAAAAAGAATCCAAGGGCTCAACCCCCTCTATAAAACCCATTCATTGAACTACCATCAATGAATCCATTCACATAAGAGCCAATTAGAGGAGAGTCCAATAATGAGAAGGTATAATTACAAAGAGCCAAGATCTTGAGATTCTAGAACATAAAGGGGAAGACAACATTTCATAAGAAACCATTAGGTGAGCAATCATCCCCTTCAATTTAAATTACCCTTATTATTTCACTTTATACTATTGGTACATTTGATCCTATTTCATTCAGTTTTCCTAGTCCCCCTCTCCTATTTATCTCCAAGGTGGAGGTTTCTCCTATTCAAGCCATTAATAAAAAAACCTTTCTATTTTTGGAGGTAGAGAATAATTCTTCTACCTTTTTTATTCCTATTTCCCCAATTGGTCTTCCTCCAGTCACTTTTTCTACATCCATTCATATAATTCATATTATTGTTCCTTCCACTACTCTCTCAGCCCCTAGAAGAACCAAGAAAAAGGCCACATTAAGGCCAAAAAAATCAAGGGGAACATTATTAAGTCCCCATATCCATGTATCATCTACATATCTAGGACTACTAGTGCCTCCTCCTAATTCCTCTCAATATACAACTATGATAACAACCAAGAAGGATAACAAGAAGAATCTAGTTTACACAGTCTATCCACTGCCACAGTATGGTGGATTGGATTAGTCTAAAATCATCTAACCTTAACTTCTTTATCCCATTATAGAGGAAAATATAAGGCAAAAATTAGGATAAATATTGGGCTAGACTATAGTTTTGAACACTTAACCCATGGATCTAGCCTAGCTAGTCCTCCCACAGTGGGAAACAAACATGTAGTCAAAGGCTTCCAAAAGGCCTAATATAGTAATTACATAATTTACCATTGTAGTTTAGTATTTTAAAAATATATCAAGAGTGTGTAGAGGGTCAAAAAAAGGAAACTAGAATATGAGAATGAGAGATCAGTCATAGTGGAGGAGAGGTAATAAATATTTACCTTGTCTAAGAGGAAAGACATAAAATTGGGGTAGTCCCCATACATAGAGGATTTTTAATCCTATTTTGAAACACAAAAGGATGATATAATAGAGATACATGAATGGATTGAAATGGTGAGGAGATAAATAAATCAATAATTAGAATAAATAAGAGAATAGTAGCAAATTATGCATGTTCTAGTGTAAATAGATATGGATGTCCAGAGTGATGCATTTAAGTTATATAATATTCTTGAGGATATTAATGAAATGAGGTTAGAATTAGCACCTCATATACTGATATTAATAAAAAATTTAATTATTTGAAAATAGGTGAGAATAAATGGTAATTTCTTATTTTTTTACAACCGTAAAAACATATGCACACCTAAATCTAGTGGCATTGTTGGAGGCTACTAATGCCCTAAATTTGGTAGTCACCAAAAGATAGGAGGTCAAGGAGTGGATTGATGTAGCTAAGTTAGTAATGTTTAAGTAATCAAATCATGAAACTCTCATCTAGTATATTTTGGATGAGTTAAAGCTTTCACAAGTCAAGGATTCCATAAGAAGGCTTATCAACAAGACCAATTTTGACTAGCTCTTATAGCAGGCTTCATAAAACTTCAAACAATATATACTAAGCATGTAAAGCTCCTAAAATAGGTAAATAAGGTACATATAGCCCCACTATTTAACATAGACATACTTATATACCATTTTGACATCAGGCATAAGCATTATCATGTTTTGGAAGCAAATACAAATGATGGTGCTTTAACTCCTATTTCAACATAAGCATCCACTTCAATTACTCCAAAAACCTTGATCATCATGCAAGCACCTAGTCAAATTTGAGTTGAAGGCTAATTTTTTATGTATACATGCATATACTACTTAATTTTTCCTTATAGTTTACTTACACTTAAAGCATAAATGTAAAATTTCTTAAACTATTTGTAAGCATGTACGTGTTACATTACTTTGTACATGCTAACTGATTTTGACATAGTTGTAGTTATCTAAGCATGCCATTCTGAGGTTAATATTTGAATTGAATTTCTAATTAGGTAATGTAACTGTTTCTATCGCTAATTCGCTTTCTACATTCAAAAGATGAATAAAGAAACTAAAGAAATGGACAAGGCTAGAAGTACCTGGATATAGACTGCGCACCGTAATCTAGACGTTTGTGAGCACCCCTCTTTGGTTGTGGAGGAATGACACCTGCAAGGAAAAAGAAACTTGGACAAGAAAATGTTAGATGGATAGGCAGTGGGTTGCCAAGCGAGAGCTTGTTCCCAGAAGTGTGAAAACTTCCTCAAGGGAGGTCAACCCACTGATAACAGACAGATAAAAAGACTAAGGAAATACAGAATGCCAGAATAGAGAAGTGATAAACAGATTAGAAAGGAAAGAAAAGACCAATGATTACCTGAAAAGAGTTGTCAGGCTGATGACAGTCGCTGAGGTCGGGAATGTTGCCATTGTCGGTTTCTTGGTCTACCGACTTCGGTTATCCTGCCGACGTCGGTCGGGGAAGTAACCGGCGTCGGTCGGGGCAGTGGCCTGTAGTCGGGTCTGGTCGGGTTTTTGGTCTGTGGATGGGTCTGGTTTGTGGACAGGGTCGAGACAGAGTTTAGGGATGACTTTGAATGGACTGGGAAATGGTCAGGTTCTGATTAGGTGCCCTGTACAGGGTCTTTGTTGGCAGGAGGGATGAGGGAGTTGTTCGGGATTGTATTGAAAGGATGACAGGTGAAAGGGAGATGGACAGAGGACAGGGCCTGAGAAGGCTTTTCAGCCTCTCAGGGGGTAGGATAGAGGGAGTGGGAAACAGCAGATACCAAACAACTGAACACTAAAGAAATGAAATGAAATGAAGTAACAGACTGTGCTTACCTTTTAAGCTTGTTGAATGAAGAGTGGAGGAGCTGTTGTTGAGGCCACAGAAGACTTTGCAAGAGGAAATCTCTGCTCAAGAATCCCTGCACCTGTTGCTACTATTGCACGAGGTCCAGAGGGAGAAGAAACGAATGCCAAAATGCCAAGAGAATTCAGTTTGTGAGCTCAAGGGGCCGGGGGTGGAATGGATGCAGAAAGGAGTCTTGAAGGCTGTCGACGCCGGTAGTTTCGCCGATGTCGGCCGAAGGGTCGCCGACATCGGCGGTGGCAGAATGGGGACAGAGACTAAAAATAGCCTCTGCCCATTCTTGCACGCCGCCGGGTGAGGGATTGTGGGAAGAACGGTCATGAGGATGCTTAAATGGGCGCGGGAGGAAGATAATGAGAAGATTTGGCATAATAAAGGCTAAGAGGAAGGTGGAGGGATTCAAGGGAGGATCCAAGGTAGCAAGGGTGAGGTGGAAAGGGGGCCACTTAATTGAAATATTTAAGTGATTTTAATCAAATAAGTGGAGGGGACTAAGGCCAAGGGTTAGGATATGGGTTTGAGGTGGACAAGGGGGAAGAGCCAAGGTGTAGGCACATTTGTGGTGTCTACAGTAACCATGAATTTACATGCACTCAGAGGATGAGGGATCCCCTCCTTAAATTTATATATTTATGTAATTTCACAATCTAAAGGGTTGGAAGATTTTATTACAAGAAGAAATCAATTTTGATTGTCATGCAATTATGTTGGTTTTATCTCCTTCCATTATTGTGTTATTAAGGTTTTACTGTTCTAGTTGTGATAATATAGTAATTTGAAGTGGAAAAAAGCTAAATATAATTTTGATTGTTTTATTAATGTATGTTAAACTTATATGTGCAAGAGATATTGAAAGTTATTAAATTTCATTGATTAATTAAGTAATTGGTCCAAATTATGTTAATATTATTAGTGTGTAAGATTTTTTTATTTTTGGTATAGTTTTTCAAGTGTGTGAAATAGGTTCCTTAGATGCCTTCCTGATCTAAGTTGTAATCTTCCAATTATGGTGTGAAATATCAACTCTAAAGGGAGCAAAATTTAGTTGAGATCATCAAGTTTCCTATATAATTCCTCCTCAGACTTGATAATTATGTTTTTTTGTAAGTGTGTAATAGATACAAGAAGTAAGCACTAGTTCTAAAATCACTTTTACACAAATAAACTAGCTTAGGAAGTGACCTTTTGAGATCACATAACCTTCTTTTATACTCTACCCTTCCCTTGTTTTGAAGTTTATTTGATTGAGACCTACCCACTCTAGATCAGGTAGCATCCATCCATCCCACTTACTTAGTCTTGATTTATCCATTAGCATTATTTTCATTATAATTAAACCTAGATAATAACTTGCATGCTCTACTTGTTATTCCACCACAAGGTCATTTAACCCATGCCTACAACTCATGCCCTGGAGTGGAGTTTACCTCCATTGAGATCCTAAAATGTTACAGGCTACTTCATTTAATTTTTTGATTGTGTAAAAGACCCACATCAATAGAATGAAGAAAAAATAATAGTTTACACTTGTTATTAAATAAAATATTTATTAGGTTCTTTGAGTTCCATCCATGTTACTTTTATAATAGCCTTATCACCCAAATCCCTCTAATTAAGCAAACTCCTATAAACAAAAGTAAACCTAAGCTAACAAATAAGGGATAAGAAATATAAATATAAATCACAAGATAATTTATTTATATGGGATTCCTATTATGAATTCAAAGAGTCATACACAAAAATCAACAGTGCATAGAGAAAATTTTAATCACACAAATATATTTTTCTGCTCTATTGTGATTAATAAACAATATAGGACATTACATTTATATAGGAACATTATTCTTATATTTATGGAGAACATCTATACACCAACTTATCACCCAAATCCCTCTAATTAAGCAAACTCTTATTTATGATATATTGTTATAACTCATTAACAATATATCTCAAAACTATAATATTCTAACCTATTATCGTAATATTATTATAAAACAATGTTTTGATTAACCAATTACTAATTACTAACTAGATTACTATTTACCTCTCAGTAAATACTCTGACTTACATAATATAAAAGATAAATTTCCTAACATTCCCCCCCCCATAGTTTTTACATGGTGTAAAAATATTCACACTCTTATTTGTGGTATGCTCACCCCTTATAGCATTCCCTAATTGGCTCATGACCATGATATAAAGAGAGCCTCACTCCTCCCATAGTTTTACATGTTTACCACAAATATTGACATGAATAGGACCCATCAATTGTCAACCTCATGTGGTTTTCTAGGTCTACCACAAACCCTTTCAATATCCATGAATTGGCTTACATTAGTGCTTTCTATCCTTTCACAATGTTTTCACATTAGGGAATTATGTTTGGAATTTGCACATAAATTACATAACTTGAACAACCATTATTATTATGTTCTTATTTTTAAAACACTAAATAAAAACTAAAAAAAACACCACATAAAAATGCCACCAAAACATTTTGAGCCCCATCATTGGTGACTAATGAGAGGCTCTAGAAATCTCCTTCTATGTGTATCCTCTAGCCTCTAGTATGTTGTTGCTCACTCAGCTAGTATGTCAATGTAGCTCAGGTATATGATTTTTTTTGAGGTAAATCTCCCCCCACAATTTGGACATCACATACAAGTGATAATACATCCTTTATACATTTAATTTTATCTGACATACTTGGCATTAACTCAATGACAAAATAACTGTTTAAAAAGACACATATTTTTTGACATATGGACACTAATTAAAAAAATCTTAACTAAATGAATTTTTACAAATGATGTCATTATTTTAATACTTAGACTTTTTGACATGACACTACTATTTGAACAACAAACTTTTTATCCTAGACAAAACTTAAAAAATAAGACAACCCTATGACAAACCAAATACAATGACTCAACAAAATAAAAATTCAATTCCTAATAACCTTTAATATTTATTGTCATGAATTTAAATAAATGACACTAAATAAATAGTGAGAGATGATAATAAACCCAAGGATTAAATCAAACTAATACGAATATTAAATAATTTGAAAATATTAATACTGACTCATTAAAGTCTTTTCACTGATTCTAAAAAAGATGTGAATTAAAGACTCTTAATAAATATAAGACAAAATTTTATAGATATATATATATATATAATATTTGACCTTATATTATGTGTAGTACATAGAATCCAGTGAATAGAAATGGAATGTGCAATAATACTCAGTTCATGCAAAAAAAAAATTAGCTAAGATAAACCATTTAAGCATAATAGAACAAAATAAATTTGATCTTGGACTTGATCCATCTCCACACATGAGTTTAGATTTGGATGGAAATAAAAAATATCCTATAATCAAAACATAGATTTGATGATCAGACAACAATCGAATGCATGCATCAAAACACATATTTTGTAAAATGTAGTGGTGAGGACAAGAATAGAAATGGACTAGATAGGTAGCATATATGGTGTATGGATGAGATTAACCATATACATTAAATATTATCACCCTATCTTATTCTCCACTATAACATAATACTACTTTTGATGTCATAGATAGAGTCCCTTCGATGTTGATTTGGATTTGTTGAGGTCGTAAGTGAGCCATTATGGAATGATAGATCTGTAGTAGATTGAAATAATGACCAGATTTAGGGTTATTTCTTTGACTTGGTATCTAGATCCATGACGTATATAAGGAAACAAAAAAAAATGTTGTAAATAATCCAATCCCAAAAGGGAGTGCATGTATCTCTTGCTTCATCTTGTTAAGTCTACTTCGTAGACTGTTTCCTATACAAAACTAAACTTATGTAGGAAAAACTCAATATTTCATACATAAGGACAAAACATAGTGTAAATGCCCCTTCACATGCTCTCACATTCCCATAGCCACAACTTCTTTCATATCACTGTTGTGAATTCAAAGAGCTGAACACAAAAATCAATAATGCATAGAGAAAATTTTAATCACACAAATATAACATCCTTCTCTATTATAATTAATAAATAATATGAGACATTACATTTATATAATAAAATTATTTCTATATTTATGGAGAATATCTCTCCACTAACTTCTCACCTAAATCCCTCTAATTAAGTAAATTCCTATTTATGATATATTGGTATAACTCATTAACAATATATCTCAACAATTATAATATTCTAACCTATTATCATAATATTTTTATACAACAATATTTCAAATAACCAATTACTAATTACTAACCAAATTACTATTTACCTCTCAGTAAATACTCAGACTTACACAATATAAAATCTAAATTTCCTAACACTTCCAAGCCACTCAATCCTAGAAGTAGTACTTGAGGAATTGTCCATTGATATGCAATGGCACATCCTACCTAGTAAGACACCTTAGGCATAATGCATTTTCACCTAGGATTTCAAAAATTTGGTAGGGATCAAGCCATAATATATCAAATTTTTCATGTTGTCCCTTTTATTCATGAGTCTTATCCCATATGAAGACTAGATCAGAGATCTAAAAGGCTGTAAATTTGGCCCTTTTTTCAAACCAACATTTGACTACCTATTGATGCCTATTGAAATTCAACAAGGTTACATCTCTTTTTTATTCTAATTGCATGATGTTCAAGAGTCAGGCTTATATTTGATCATTAGTTTCTAGGTACTATTTAGTGAATAACAAGGTAGGGATATTCAAATTGGTCGATAAGATCAAATCTTGGCCATATACTAGATGATAGAGAAAGGACCCCAAGGTAAAATTTATCCTAGTTCAATCCAATCATAAAGCAAATTTAAGCATGGTATGCCAATCACTTGGATTTCCTCATAAAATCTTCTTAATTAAATTCAGTAAATTCTTAGTTTTAGATTCATCCAACCCATGACCTTATGGATAATGATTTCAAAAAAACTTAAGAGTTACCTAATTATCATAATCCCATTCAAAGAATTATAGGGAGGAGAAATCATGACCATTCTCACATACCAGTGTGGTGGGTATACTAAACCTTATGGTAATGTGTTTTTCCAAGAATTGAATGACCACATCAATAGCGCATTTATGTAATGGTTGAGCTTCAGTCTAGTGAGTGTAATAATCTATCATTATAAGGATGAATTTATGGATGGAAGAAAAAATGGCATTGATGGCTCCTATGAAGTCCAATCCCCACATAGTGAAGGGTATAACTACGATGATTGACAATAGTGGCATAGCTAGGTTACATTCATGGGAGTAATAACTTGGCATATGTTTAAATTCCTCATGTGTAGAAGATCATGTTTGAAAAGACATGGATAATAATATATTTATCATAGTATTTGGTGAGTGTTAGTACTACCTGAACCATGCCCAATTTTATTTTTCCCATGGAAATATTATAGTACTATAGTTTCTTCCTCTTTAATCAAGAATCTCAAATATATGCCTTCATGGTTTCTCCTATAGAATACACCAACTTTGGTCATGAAGTGGATACTCTTTAATCATAGTGTTCTACACTAAGTGGAATTTAGGTTCCATAGACACTCATTATTCATCAAATATACAACTATGTCCATGTACCAATCATCATATATGATGTCATGCAATGAGTATTTTTGGAAAATAATTTGGGGATCTATCTCACTGATGGTTTTATAAATTCCTTTCTCTTGAAAAATCTTCATTGACTGAAGCTCTAGGTCAAACTCCTAGAGTATGGTCATCCATTTACCATGCCCCTCACCTAATTAATTTTGTATTAATAGGGCCTTCATGATTGGATTAGGTACCACATTAAACACCTTGTTGTGAAAAATGTAATGTCTAAAGTTTTTGATAGACTTGATCAAAATGAAGGCCTATTTATCAAGGGTGGAATATTTGAGTTCATAAATTTTGAGTGGGTTGCTCATGAAAGGAACTATAATTTCATCTCCCAGTTCCTTATTTTGAGTTAACACAATAGCCATAGAGTGTTTTAATGCATATGAGTATGGGTATATGATTTAGGTGTATTTTGGGCTAGTGAGTATGGGTGTGTTAGTAATGATAGCCTTGATTTGGTTAAAATCCTTTACTTTAGTATTCCAATTCAAATTGGTGTCCTTTAAAATCCTATTAAGTAGTTTGATTATCTCAGTAAAACTTGAGATGAACTTTCTTATGAAGTTGATCTTGATGAAAAACTCTTCGACTCTTTCTTACTGCTAGTATGTGGGATCTTCAAGATCACCTCCACTCTGTCAATATTGATACATATTTCCATCTTAGAGATAATGTGTCCTAGAAACTTACCTTTAGTTCCCTTGAATATACATTTCTTGGGATTTAATCAAATTCCATGATCTCTACATCTCTACAACACTTTCCTCTAGTCATTAATATGATTTGATTTCCTTTTGGAAAAGATTGTAAGATCATCCATATACACAACTATGCACTTTCCCATTAAGAATTTGAATGTAATTTCCATATCCATCTGAAAGGTGGTAATAACATTGATCAAGACAAAAGGCATTCTTGTGTATGTGTAGGTGCCCCACTTGGTAGTGAAAATTTTCTTGATTCTATCTTCATAATAAATCACCACTCAATTATATCCTAAATACCCATCAAGAAAGGACATCATTTGGGCACTGTTTACAATATACAACACTTCATCCAATGAATTCAAGGGGTAGTTATAATTTTCATAATTTTTTTGAAGGTTACATAAATCAACACACAACATGATCTCCCCATTTTTTTCCTCATTATTACTAGGTTTTCAACCCATGTAGAATGTCTCATTGAGAAGAGGATCCTTACTACCAAAAGTTTATGTACTTATTTAAAACTAAAGGGATCTATACAAAAATTCATAGGACTTTGTCTTTACCTAAATGGCTTGACTCTAAGCTTGATGTTAATAGTGTTTGTCAAAATGGAAGTGTTGATGACTTTGAGATATTCATATCTCCATACATCCTTGAATTCTTTAAGAGTTTGTGTAAAATATAATTTCTCTTCTTGGGTATAAGTGGTTCCAAATAACATGTTCTCTTTATTTACACCACCCCATTTTTGTTCATCATGATGCATACCCTTGATAGGGGTGGACTCTTTATTGTTGTCATAATAATCCGTATCTCATAACAGTTCTAGTGAGATCATTCCTTTGGGTATGATGTTCATTTTCAAATTCATCATATTGTACCTATCTAATTCAAAGTCCTCTTGGCCATCTTTATTAATGATTTGATCCATAAATTATTTATCATTAGTGATGAATTATAATATGTGTTGGTCATTATTAAAGACTTGGAAATTGTTGATGTTATCTGAGACTAATGGGGTAGAGACTATCTCTACTAAGAATCTTCTCATTATTGAATGGGTAATTGGTTCCAAGGTACTTGTATTAGTGGCCAATGCATTTGCTACATAATTCCTTTATCTAGGTAATGTTTGCATATCAAAGGCATAAAAGTCTTAAATCAGGTTCTAGACTCTACTATAATAGATAGACAAACATTTATCATTACAAGAATACTAACTTTTTACATTTCTAAATACAAATTCAAAGTCACACAATACTTTTATATTCTTTACTTTCTTGCCAAGAGAGAATAGAAGACGATGGAATAATTTTTTGTATTCAACCACTTTGTTGGTGAAATTAAACTACAAATGTTAAGTGGTCATTTAAGACTTACCTCTTAGATTAATTAATTCTACCCTAGCACTACATCCACTTTTAGACTTTGAACCATTGCATTTTAATGTCCAAAATTCTAATAGTGTTTATTGAATTGGCACCTTGGGTAGGGGTAGTGTTCTTGCAACATTTACCTCATAGTGAATAGATGAATTTAGACTATCATCCCCAATTGTGTTGTGGATTTTATTCTCTTTTGAATAACATAAACATTATTAACTTCTATTTAATTCATCACATCTCATTTTATCAGTTGTGAAGGTGATAGATATCCTAGAAAGATACTAACTCATGCACTTCATATAAGTCTTATTCATTTATTAGATCTAATTCTTCCACCTCTAAGGTATACTACACATTGAGCATGTTGATAAAGAGAGTGTTGTACATTCCTTCCTATTTATTTAGAAAATACACTTCCATTCCATATTCCTCATAGAGGATCTCATTTTTTTAATTATAATTAGTGATCATATGAACCACCTTGGGTTATTATATTATCTTGATTTGGTTGGGAAAACCACAATAAGTCAGACACATGTGGCTGAAATCAATTTCCACATATCCATTTAGAGTCCTCAACTAGTCATTAATTAAAAACATTACATAGGCATCTAGGATATACACTAATTGGATATTGATGAATTATTGAATCCTTGGATCAAAATCCAATTACATGTGGACATTGTTCAGCTCCCTAACTACCTTTATGTTTGACTTCACATGTGTTAGGCCCAATTGATAGCAAATGGCATAAGACATGATGTTCCCTAAGGCACCTAAACTAACCAAATAATTATGTAAGTTTTTTCCAAATATTCTAATTTTAAGAGGAAAGGAGTAGTTTCAGTCTTATCCTTTTAGAGAGTAGCATGTGCATGGGAAACATTAGCAGATTATTTCCCTTTGCTATTAGATAACTATTTTAAAATCAAATTTTTATATGAAATTTGAAGCAATTCATACATAGTTATATTGGATTTACTTTTCTTAATATCTTTGACCATATCATAACTAAGTTTAATCTTTTTTGGTTGTTTATTATCTGGAGGATATGCAATAGGATTTTTGAGTGGCTAAGTAGTTAAAGGTCCTTTGGGTGGAGGAGGATTATTACCTAAATGCACATCAAATAGAACATAAGTGTTATTCATAAGAGTAGATGTGGTCAATGGGTTGGTCAACTTAATCCTTAGTAATTATTCCATCTCTAGAACTATTTAAAGGTATGGATATATTCTAGATTATCCTTGTAATCATTCTCATCTTAAAAGGTAAATTCATAAGTGCCTAACATAAAGGTTATGACTAGGTTCCCCTTTCTTAGTTCTAGTTATCACCAAGAGTAATCATGATTTCCATGTTATCCAACTAATTTTGGAAGATGTTTAAAGCAATTATGAATTCCACATAGTTGTTTTATTTATGGTTTATAGTATTGTGCAACCTACACCAATTATTTAAGGTTAGGTCCGTGAAATTCATAGAATGGGTGGCATTATATCTCTAATTACCACCATCAAATGGACTAGGTACATTCTCATTGTTAAGCCAAGAATTGCATTTCCTATCTTTGGAAATTAAAATTTCTACCTTGAGATTGGTTATTAGCATTTTGATTGGAATTTTGAGGCCCTACCAACACAAATTACTAGCATAGGGTTGGTTGGGAGATTGAGGTTATAAGCTAGTTATAGTTGCATGGGTATGAGTGTTGATAGCCTGAACCTAAGGTTTTAAGTAAGATAGAAGGGACTATTGGGTACTATAAATGCAATATGTCCACTAGTGGTTGGTGCAATAATATTTTTATTGTAATCCATTAGGATCAGCTACTGGTTGCTCATCTAGGTAATTACATGGTTAAGAGACATATAAGATAGACCATTAGGTTGATAATTCATTGGAGTTAGATTATAAATTAGATTAGGGCTTATATATAAGGATCCTATAATAGGATTCATAAATGAATTATGTTGTTGTAGGGATTTATTAATCATTTTTATTTGGTTATACACACCTAGCTAACCCAACAAGGGTAAATGGCCAACTCCATATAATAATTGTACTTCTTGTGACCCTACTCCTCCCTATGATTACACATTAGCTCATGTGTAGAATACCAACCCTACTCATCAAACTTTGAAACATATTCCACCTAATTTTACCTCTCTCACATCATATTCCTACCCTCTATACATCCTTAGTCCATCTTGGCCCTTTCTCATGCAAGACAGGCCTTCTAGGGACCCCCTAGGGCATTTGTGAGCTTTTTGACCAGCCTAGGCCCATGTTTGACCATGGTTGTGGCTTGAGTTAAGGAAACCTATGGATTAGGCTATATTTTTCCTTCAAAAAAGTCATGTCCTAGGTAAAATGCATGGAAAAGTGTCTGTTTAGACCCAAATGGTCAAAAATGACTAGTTTTAGGTCTTTTGGTGGATTGGAGTTGGGATATGTGCCTCATTATCATTCATTTGAGAATATATCTTGATAAATTTATTTCTCCAATCCTCCCACTTGATCAATCCATTCAAATCTTGGCTACCTCTTTGAATCTTTCTTGATTCTCGCTTGGCACAATAGCTTCCATTATGACAAGGGATGCCCTATATTGTTGTAGCTATTATTGGTGATTCTCATTGATATTAACAATGTTCCTAAATATTTTGGGTCTCTCCTTGCACCCTCAAGACTCAATTTTACCTATTTTGTGTTCCTTTCATTGGCTTTTCCACAAACTGGTGGCTTCTCCTTTACCACCTCCATAGATTTTGGCTCTTGGTATAGACTCAGCTTACACACAGCCTGATCTTCTTCCTCTCTTGCCTCTTATCTTGGAAAATAATTTGTAGAATGTATACACATATCTTTAATATTTATATGAGGGAAATTTTATTTTTAAAGTGAATCTCTTTGTTTATTTATTGTAGTATACATGCTAGGGTTTGATTTGTTTTAGTAAATTAGTTATTTTGTGTATTGCTAAGAGTAGTTTCTAAAGTTTATCACATTTGTATATGGTTAAATAATACTTTAATTGCTTGAAATATTCATTTATTACATGTCATTTATATATTTGGAATCATTTTTCATTTCATATTATAAATATACATGCTCAAAACAAACTAGACAACTTGCTTAAATAATCTCCCTCTCTTGATAAACTAGAACATTGCATTGATAGAAAATAGTAGTATTGATTTGGAAAGATAACTCAAATATAGAATAGGCATGATCTTGAACCCTTTATTGGAAACATAATTATTGCTTAAAGCATCTTTAATTTGGATTTAAAGTATCTTAACTTCTAAATTTACAATTAAGTTATTATCTCTTTCCATTTGGTATTGTTGATATCAATTTATTTATGCAATCGATAGTCTAGTCTTAACTAATTACTTTACTATGGTTGGATCTATAAGAGGTAATCATGTACTTTGTGCACTTGTTCATGCTATCCCCAAACTATTTTATAAGCCTATCTAGAGCTTGATACAAGTTAGAAAATCAGATAGCCATTGTAGATCTCTTATGTCCCATAGAACCCGTGAACCTTCTAGCCTCTTAGTGGTTTGCTTTATCACCCTACCAAACATTGGTGGTTCCATTCAGATTCTTGGAGCTACATTCTAGAACACCTAGTGGGACCTCACATATAGTTTCACATTAGTTTTATCCCATTTAGAGCTCTCCTAGCCAATTCCCCTCTATTAGCTATTAGGCTTTAATTTTAGTTTTGTTTTAGCTCTCACCTTGGTTGTTTTCTCCTACTTTGGTTTTGTGTTTTTCTCCCTATTAGTTCTCTATCAGTTTGAATTTTCTATTGTCTTCCATGTTGCTCTTGATTCATTGTATCTATGGCTGATCTTCCACCCTTGGAATGCTAATCTTGGTGGATTTAGGGTCTCATCCCTTAGCTCACTCATGAACAAGCCACACTTATAATGGAATTACATAGACACTGTAGGATCCAAGAGATTCCCTCAACCCATCATGGTAGTCCACACCCTCTCACATTTGAAAGGGAATACGATTGGTAGGAATATAAATAATAGTCTTATTTTCCTTCTCACTTGTCTAAGCTTCATTCATTTAAGGATGTTTCATCTTAAACCCATGCCATGTCTTATTCACCCATTCGAGGTGATGAGGATACCCTTGACCATCTGGGACCAATGGTCTATAAGTGATCATTGATAATTTTTGTATATGCCTTCAAGTAAATGAAGTACATCATTCTCCCCTTAGAATTAGGTGTCATAATTCCTATGGAGATAAAGATTGCACCTAGTCTGGTTTAAGTTCCTCAACATGTTATTGTTTGAATCCCACACCTATTTTGTAGCAAGAGACTCTACATAAAAAACCCCTTCATGTCCATGTTATGGGTCATAGGCATTCCTCCTCAATGAGGTATCTCTATCATGAATATTTTTCCCATCCCCCTAGCCCTTCCCTTAGATTATTTGATGAGAATGATAATTTTGATCATCATCTATGGACTAGAGATCTATGAGATGCCTATCATAAGCATCAATGCCCATTAATTAACCCTCATATAATGGCACATGATCATCATCATGGGTAATTTGGTCATCATAACCACTTCCATGAGTATACCATGTCTTCTCATCATCCTCATGAGGAATGTCACCAATCTCATGATCGTTCCCAACCTTGTGGTAGGATGATTTCCACCATGAACATCCTCCCTATAAAGAGCCACCTCAGCATCATCCTCTCTATGTCCATGGTTATGGTGATTTTTATGGGCATAGGAAACATAATTACCATCATGAGGCCCCTCTTGAAGCTCATTACCATCCTAATATCAACTATGCTTATGAGGATCTCTATTGAAATCCTCTAAACCTTTGGGTGCATGTTATTCCCCTTCTTACTCATATCCTTGAGCTGCCTAAGTTTAGTGTGAATCAAGACTCCAAACTCATGGAGCATATTATAGCATTCATGATGGAATGTATGTATTAGTGTTATGATGAATGTATAGTTTTTAAGTTATTCACTCATTCTTTATGATTTTAAGCTCTTGTTTGGTTTTATAATTTGCCTCCAGATTCTCTTTAATTTCTAGCTCCTTCTAGATGACTTCCTCCAATACTTTGATATTTCCAAGCCTTTCAACCTAGGCATCCAATCACTTACCTCCATGGCTCAGGCCAAGGATGAGTCTAACTTTGATTTTGTGTGTAGGTGGCATTTAGTCATTCATATATGCAGGACTAGGTTCGTAGATGACCAATTTTATGATATATTCACATGAGCATTGAAGTAGGAGGTTCACATTAAGGTCCTCAAGTGTGATCCCACCTTATATGATGAAGTTGTTAATGAGTGTCTAAAGATTAAATCACTTGAGGTGTGTGTATGCATACAACCTATACTAACCCAAAATTCATCCTCTTCATGTGATTGCAATCATAATGTGATCAGTGATGGTGTTAATGATTCTTCTCCTAAGAATAAGGATAAGGAAATATATGAGGTGAATGCTTTAAGAAAGAAGCTAGTTGGAAAGAAAGCTTATGAATCAAACATAGAAAACCAATAAATGGTATTTGATTATGATCCCACCAAGTTTTATAACTTCCATTGGATGAGGGGGCATGATGATAACAATTGTGTTGCCTAATAGTCTAGTGTGTAAGACTTGCCTCCATATTAGAGTTATCCTCTTGTGGAACCCAACCATAAATTTAATGTGTTTAAGGAGCCTCTACCTAACCATGAAAAGGAGAAGAAGAAGAAAACAAAGGCTAAGGCCCCATAATCTCCTTCTTACTCTTCCACCTATTTTTACTCCCCTTCCTAGCTTGACTTGATAGGGAAAGCCAAGTGAAAAATTAGCAAGGTTTTTATTGATATTGACATAGCCTCTTATGGGTATGATTTCTTTGTCAACACATGCTCTAGTCAGGACACTAACCCTATTAGAGAGACTAGTGGTGTTGGCCCTCTATCTAGGCCATAAGGGTAGGGAATCCTAAGGTTAGATTTTAATTTAGGTGTAACATCCCTCCATAGGCTAGACAACATCCTTATTTCATCATATAGGAGTTATAAGGCCTCTTAGCTATGATCTCCATTTGGGACCTTCTTCACCATTGCCCTAAGAAAATGGACCTCATCTTCAATGAGATTAGTCTCTCTTGTGAGGATCTATTTCATGATGATGTTGAAGTGTTTTTAAACTCTAATGCACATGAATACCCTCATCCTCCCATCTTATCTTTTCACCCAACCTCTTTTCTAGATGCTTTTATTCTTTCAAAGATAGCTCAATTCTCTTTCTATATAAAGACTTGTATTAATGATTTTCATGTTAAGTGATGAATGATCAATGAAGGAGTTGCATTGAATATCATTCCCCTATGTGTGTTTAATGATCTTAGGATCGGTCAGAAGAAGCTCTCTAATTCTTTCCATAACTATGTTGGTTTGAACAATGACATAGTTATGATGGTGGGAACATGAAGCTCTAGGTCAAGTATGGCCCCAAGATAGTCAAAATTGAGTTTTGTGTGTTGGACCTTGATCTTTCATACAACACGATTCTTGGTTGTCCTTAGACCACCACCATATAGGCCATCACATTAGCCACAAATTGTATGGTGCAATTTGTGCATGAAGGTGAGTTTCACACCATGGAGGTTAACCTAGATCTTTGGGCATTTCTCTACATAAAGACAAATCCCTCAAGTGAGGCTTTGTCTATCTCCTCATGGGGGTCTATAGATTCTCATAAAACCCTTATTTTTTAGTCTCATTTATTCAAGGATGAACATTTTGATCTAACTAAGTATGAAGTAGTGTTCACCCCCTCAGAGTTAAGCATGCATCAACTAACTCCCTCTTCTACTCTATTATGCCATGCCAACTCATATATTTTTGGATACCTCTTATAGGATGTCTCCTAGACATTGAGCTTCCCCTTACATCATGATTTTACCATCAGAGTATTTGCTCTTTCAACATGTCTCCCATTGAGGCCACTAGAGTAGCTAAGTCTGATATTAAGTGTTACACCATCCATGGTATAGAACATAACCCAATAAATGAGAGGAGAGATTACAAGAAGATCATACCCACATACCCTATGTGATACCATCCTCTTACTTGTTTGGGTTCAGAGCTTTTGTTCACCAATAATGACCCCACCTTTGGTAGTCTTGTATTTTGGGCCATGACTAGTGAACCTAAGGATATTGGTGTTCCATCTCCTTCCTCCCACCTTTTACCTATTGTTTGGCCTCTTTATATGTTGAGAATTGGCTTTACTTAGTGGTAGGCCTCTAGTTAGGGAGAAGTGGTGGCCTACCCTTAGGGGCAAGCCTAGGCCTAGGCTTGTGGTACTTTGGTAAGCCTTAAAGCTTACTAGAACACCCTCCCTAGACCCACATTTAGTGGATTTCACCTATTGTGACATCCATCATCAGACCCTTTTGGGTCTACTTTTCTATTTGGTATTGCATTCCTCATTGGATGCACCTTGGGATAAAAGCAGAGTCTTGTTTATTTTCATTGGTCGGGCTATTACTTGCTAGTAGCTATCCCTCTACTAACTCCCTCTCTATTTTTGTAATGATTTTAGGTGATATGGGTTAGTGTTTGTGGTTGATTACAACTTGATTTATCCTTCCCTGGATAGTATTTATCTATCATGGGCCTCTTATCACCCCTCCTCTCCTCTCACTGCATTTGGCATTGAGACACTCTCTCACAGTTGACCCCTGCATAGTGATGGTAATTCTACTAGCTGAGATGTCTTTCTTGACTTTAGTACTACAATTATTCCTCACATTTTCATGAGAGAGAAACAAGACCTTGGATCATTTATGTATGCCATGGAATAATTAAAACATGTTTTGACAAGCTCACAAACATTTTTTCTTATTTCCCCTTTCCCTTCCATCTTGGGCAAGTTTTGAGCCCCTTCTACGCTCCCTTGGCCTTTTTTTGGCTCTCTCTAGACCAAGACATGGGTTTATGGACTAATACATGGCTTATTAGGAGCTAAGTCATAGGTTTGGAATAGGTAGGCTAGAATCCTATCTTTTGCCCTTTCAAGGCCTCTATTTTGCCTAGTTTTAGCTCTTAGAACCCCAAAACCTTCATCTTAGAGGTTTTGGCCCATTATATATGTAATGGTAGGGTTCATTTCTATCCTTAAGGAATCCTTGGGTGTGTTTTGGTACCATTCCATTATCTTAGACACTTAGGTCCTTTGGCCTATCACCTTGTGGGCCTTTTTTAGGTGTTTTACCCATTTTTGTGTTTCAAACTATGAAACCTCAATATTAGGGGTTTTGGAATGTTTTGAGTGCATTGGTATCCTTTATTTTTTAATCCAAGGATTATTTAGGACTAATATAGCCCTGTTTCAATCCCTAAGACCCCTTTTGGGTCCTTATTAACCTCTTGAACCCATGTCCCATCTCATGGGCACCCAAGGATGAAAGTTACTTTTTGTGCTTCTTTTAGTTAGCCTTTTTTCTAATTTTTCAAAGTCAATCCATAATAACTCCCTCTCTCTCTTGTTAATCATGGCTATAGGTAGGGTTATCAACTAGATAAAGTGGTTTAGGATTTATTCTAGTCTTTCTGAATATTCTTCATATTCTCTAAACTTCCCCTTACTTTTCTTTATTACCTCTCTCCATGGCTAGTGTTCGTCAAAAATTATGATTGTGGCTTTATTTCATTATTTATTTCCCTCATATAACTTGCTTACACTAATTTGATTTGAGATCAGCTTTTTGTAGTTGTTAGTCTTACATCTGTAACCCCCATCATGGTGCACCTCTCAGTGGTGATTCACATAGATGGTGGCAGTTGAGGTAACCCAAGACTGGTAATTGTGGATTGGGTTATTGATGACCCATGGGGACATGAGATTATTGTAGTTGGTTTTTTCCTTACTAGTGAGATGAATAATGCCATTGAGTATCATGCAGTAATTATCACCTTAATTGATGCTCATGAGTTATGCACTTGTTATGTATAACTATTCTCTGACTCACTCCTAGCCATGTCTCAACTCATTAGTATCTAGGTCATCTTTAGATCTGAGTTGCTCCCCCTCTTTGATGTGGTGTATGATTTTCTCTCTTTCTTTGAGGATGTCCAGCTCACCCATATCCCTCACATGGAAAACTCTAGGGATAATACCTTAGTGAATGTCATTTTGGATAGTATGATTTGATTTGATATCACTTGTGTCTCTTCTTTGTAGGATCTAGAGTTGGATCTAGAGCTGGAGCCAGAGTTGGATTTTGGATTATGAAACATTTACACTCTTACTCATAGATCACACCATCAACTTATTCCATCACCATCCTTATATGGTAAGTAAAATTAAAGTTTCCTTTTATCTTTTACTTTCTTTCTTCCCTTTGCTTTGTTTTGTCTTATAGGTACTACACAATACTCCTTATTCATTCAAACACTAGCTATTTCTACCTTAGGGGCATTTGTAATCATATTTCCTATGACCCTACTCCTCCCTATGATTACACATTAGCTCACATGTAGAATATTGATCTTAGTCATCCTGATTTGAGACATCTACCACTTGGTTGGACCTTTCCTACATCATATTTCTACCCTCCATGTATCCTTAGTCCATCTTGGCCCTTTCTCATGTAAGATAAGCCTTCTAAAGACACCCTGGGGCCTTTTGGGAGCCTATTAACTAGCCTAGGCCCATGTTTGACCTAAGTTGTGGCTTTTGTGAAGGAAACCCATGGCCTAATCCATATTTTTACTTTAAAAAATCCATGGCCTAGGTATAATGCATGGAAAAGAGTTTTTTTAGACCCAAACTATAAAAAACTAGTTTTAGGTCTTTTGGTAGATTGGGGTTGGGATATATGCCTCATTATCATTCATTTAAGCCTCTTTATTGATCATTTTCTTGATCTAATCCTCCCACTTGATCAGTCTAATCAAAGTGTAGCTGGCTCCTTGAATTTCTCTTGATTCTTGCTTGGTACAATAGCTTCCATTGTGATAGGGGATGCCCTACATTGCTACAACTATTATTGGTGATTCTCATTACTACTGATAGTGTTCTTAAATATTTTGGGTTTCTTATTTCCCCTTCAATACTCTATTTCACCTATTTTCTACTCCTTACATTATCTCTTCCATAGATTGGTGGATTCTCCTTCACCTCCTCCATAACTTTTAGCTCTTGGTCTGGACTCAACTTACACACAGCCTGATCTTCTTCCTCTCTTACCTCTTAGCTTGGAAAATTGGCTGGTAGTTAAAGTCTACACATTTCTTTTAATTTGATATGAGGGTACTTTACTTTTCAAAGTGAAACTCTTTGTTTATTTATTGTAGTATACATGTTAGGGTTTGATTTATTTTAGTAAGTTAGTTATTTTGTGTATCACTTAGAGTAGTTTCTAAAGTTTTTTACATTTGTATATGGTTAAAGAATACTTTCATTGCTTGAAATATTCCTTTATTGCATGTCATTTCTCTCTTTGGAAGAATTTATCATTGTATATTAGATATATACATGCTCAGAATGACTTAGACAACTTGCTTAAACAATCTCACTCTCTTGCTAAACTAGAACATTGTATTGCTAGAAAATAGTAGTATTGATTTGGAAAGATATCTCAAATTTAGAATAGGCACGTTCTTGAAAACTTTCTTGGAAACATCTTTATTTCTTAAAACATATTTCATTTAGCTTTAAAGTACCTTAACTTCTAGATTTACATTTCAGTTGTTATCTCTTTCCATTTGGTATTATTGTTCTTGCTTTGTTTATGCAATCGATAGTCTAATCTTAGCTACTTGATTTACTATGGTTGAATCTATTATAAGTAATCTCATACTTTGTGAACTTATTTGTGATATCCCTAACCTAGTTTACAAGTTCATCTATAGCTTGGTGTAATTTGGTAAATTGGATAGCCACTATAGATCTCATGTGTCCCATAGAACCCTTTAGCCTTCTAGAATCTTAGTGGTTTACTTTAGCACCTTGAAAAACATAGGTGGTTTCATTCAAATTCTTGAAGCTACATATATCCTTGTGACATCATTTTTTTCTCAATGTTAAAATCTTCATTATAGGTTAAATATAACAATGCCAAGGTTGCAAGGGTATTCTTAAAGAATATAGAGGTCATTAAATCTAAAGCCCTAAGGTAGGTCTATATGGTAGCTACTTTGGCCTAGGTGTAAGGATCATTCAAACATTGGTATAACTTGTATAACTGAGCATTGAATATATTCATGGGCTCAATTTTTACCTCTTGTAAATTATGAATTGATGATATAGAACTATGGGGTCAATGGGAACTTTGAAATGGTTTACAAACATGGATTCTAATTTGGCCCAAATAGTAATAGGCCTAGTGGGTAATCCAAGATACCAAGAATATGTTGCTTCTCCTTAGGATAAGGGAAACAATTTATAGGTAACATCCTCATGTTGGACTTGGGTTATAATTTTAGCATCTTTAAAGTCTTGAATATGTTCCTCTAGAATTTGGATACCTCTCATTATAAATTTGGGACATAACTTATCTAGATTTTTGGGCAAATCATGATCTATGCCCTAGATAGACATAGGACTAAAGCCTTCTTGTCTAGGCCAAGACATGTTGGCCATTGATAAAGGCTAGGGGATAAAAAATGGGTCAACTAAAGGGATAGATGTGGTACTTAGAGAATTACCAGTCGACTGGATGGCCTTGAATTTCTCTTTCCCTTTCTTAACTCTTTGTTTTTGTCTTCTACAGGTAGGGAGTTTGAAGAGCTCTACATTATCCCTAATAGATTTTGATTGAGTGTTAACTGTCATACCCTCCATCTTAATAGAAGATTTATATTAGTGGGATATAAGGGTTCTAAAATACCATAGGTGGAGTTTTCAACTAATGAATTTAAATCATGGTTCATTTCCTCCTTCTATCACTAGAACATATTGACGTGGGTTTTGACATGTAGCCAATAATTAAGTAATAGGTTTGTTAATCTATTTCCTCTCTAGAAAGGATATTTGTATGAAAAAATCTCCCCAAGGTCTTGGTTACTAGGTCTTGGTACACTGGTCTTCACCTAGTTAGTTGGTGTGGACTTTTCCATGTTAGGGGTTTGTCTTAATGATTTGAATCAAAGAATTTTGAAGTATCTAATGATTTTCAAGCTTCTAGGATTTTATTCCTTTCACAAGTTGAATTGTATCATGAGTTTATCATGTCTAATAATGCAACAACAATGATAAACTTTTGAGACATAATGATAAAATCAAACAAGATAGATAATTGATTTCATATTGTTATATCCTTCAATTAAATTAATTATTAAAAAAAGGCAAAATATTAGAGTTAGAGAGGTAAAAATTCATTTTATAAACATGAGTGAACTATGAGTTATCTAACTGAATAAATCCCCATTTAATCTTATCTCCAGTTGAGCCACACTTAACATAACTCTAAGTAAAGATGGTATAAGATTCTGGTAGAGGGAATGAGTACAAGAAAGAAGGCTATCACTACCATAAAAATTCATAGAGAATGACCACTTAGACATGACAATATTGCAATTATCTATATTTTATTTTTAATTAACAATACTAAGAGACTCATACAATCATCAAATACTCATAAAATAACTATGTAATTATAAGCCAAAATAATAAAATGAAGAAATTATCCTAAGAAAGTAAGAAAATGTCTGATTCTATCTATCTCCTTTCACAATCCACATAGAGCCAACCCATACTATGGCACAAGACCTAGTATTATATAAGCACATAGGATTGAGGAGTTTGAAAGGTAAATTCAAATTCTAATTTGAATTCACCCACTCATGGGATAGTTGTAGAAATCATCAATGTGGCATGCCAATTTGAGGTCCATTGGGGGTGAATCCCACTCTACTGCATGATGAAAATAAAGGGAACCATGTTGGACCAAATCAAGAATGAATGATGATGGGAATTTAGTTGTGATTTTCATTCAAATAGTTAGCTACCACATCTTGTTTAATTAGAGCCATTCTTATTTATGTCATATATTTATCTTATGTGTTATATGTTTGATCCTAATACACATGCCAAACTCTAGTTAGTGATGGTATTCACATTCCCATTGAATTATACTATTTTCCTTAACCACTTCACCAGTTTATACCACTTTATAATTGGTTATGTAAATAAAATCAAATGCATAATTGAATCCTAGATTTTAATAGTTTTGAGAGGTAGATAGGCCATCAATTTTAAGCATGTACCTTGCCCACTATATAGCTAGCATGTCCTCTAATTTGATGGGATATTACCACATGGATTCTCCTCACTTTCCATATTCTTTTCCCTCACTACATGATCAACTTATGTGGGTCTCACTTTGATACTTTTTAGTCCTCCCACTCTATTGGGCCTTTTGATATTTTTGACATCTAGATGGATCACCAAATTTAGATTCATGCTTCATCGGATGTGAAACCAACATGTTTTTAGATCCAACACATTTTATTCTACATGACTTCTCTTCACTCCCCCATTAATCATTGAAATCTTTAATTTCATGCTAACTATTCTTTCCACTTTAAGGTGAGATTTTGTCATGCATCATAATATAGCTTGCTCAAACTCTAAAAAACTACAAGGCCTACATGGATCACTGTAGGTCTCTAATGTAATGATATTTTTCCATGTGGCATCGTCTCTCTTAACATCTTCCTAGGGCTCTAAAATAATTTATAATCTACAAAAAAATATTTTGGAGAGTGTGGTAGTTGTATTACACGATGTGGCATCATCTATCTCACCTATAAGATCTACACTCTATAAAAACATCTCTAGGATAGCATAATAGCATGATGATGCCACATGGCATCATCTCACTAACCTACTAGTCAGGAGGCATTGCACTAGTACAAACATGTATAGGATATTATAGTAGGAGGATTATGCCATGTGGCTTCATCACATTAACCTATATCCTAGAATGTCATTGACATGATTGCCCCACTAAGTAGCCTTGAAGTAAAAAATAGAATAACTATCAAAAGTCATTTTAGAATGAGCCCAAAACTATCAAGTGATGGAAATGTGGTGATGAGACTTGATTTTTAGAATCATCTAAGTCTTTTGAAATAATAAAAAAGTGTCACATGTCCCTGGGTAACTTTAAATTAATGGAATAAGCCTCGAAAGACTTTATAGACATATTTGTGTTGTTGGGAGTCACAAAAAGGTGCCAAATGGAAATGAAAGTGTCGATATTTACTTTAACTACCTACAAACACTATAAAAATTTACAGTCAATGAAACATTATTTAAAAAGTAATGGTTGAATAATTGAATAAAAATGGCAAATTCAAAATTTTAAAAACAACTATGTGTAAAAATAATCTTTGAACAAACTTAGCCATTTCACTCAATTCAAAATCCAATTTTATCATGTCCATGAGAAGCAACTAAATAACAAAATGAAACTGTATGAATTATTAGTAATTTAGAACAAAATGAGAATTGAAATGGACCAAATCACTTGGGAAAAGAAGTAATAAAATGTTAAATAATTATATTATTTACACAATCTTAAGGAAAAATAGTATGAAATAAATTTATAAAAATTATTTCAAAACATAAGCGAACAAGCAGATAAGGACTTAGCAAAATGATGCAAATTTAGATATTTAAATTAATGTAGCTTAAATGTGAATTAGACAATAAACCACCATGGACTCCTTAAATTATAAGACCAAAATCCAAAGCAAAAAAGGATGGTCCCCATTTTTATTTTGAAAATGGGGCATGTTATGCAAGCAGTAACACTCTTGAATCATTCATCTCGCAATCATGTTATCCTTGAACCCTGCATTTTGATTTTGAAAATATTGTTTTTGATGGTATTGATGGTTATACATGCCATCAATTTTAGGATGGTATAATGATGATGTGGTTTTATTTCATTTTTATCTCATTTTTTACTTGGTCACAACTTCAAATGTAGTTCTAACTTGTTCCTTCTATGGTGAAATGAGATTTTTCCACATGGCATCATATCACTCACCCACTACTCTGACACACTATTAGGATTTCACTAACCACTTCAATCCCAAAAATTAGTGGGATTATGTCACATGTTTCCATCCCACTCACCCACTATCCCAAAGAAGTTTAAACTATATGGGTCATTATGGGTCATTGAGTCATCGATATTATGACACATGGAAGTAACTTGAAGAAATTTGACTAAGTGTCAAAAATCATTTTGAAAGGGCTTGGGACTACCAGGAGATCAACATGTGGCACTGGGAAAATTTTTAATGAAAATGAATAAAACCTAATTTAATAAAAATGTGACATGTGGCCCTGTGCAAAGTTTAAATTAATGACTAAGTGTCAAAATGTTTATTCTTAACAATTTTTACGAAGGAAAAGACTTTGTAGATTCTTTGTGAAGTCATCAAAAACTTTATTTAGAATAAAATTCTTGACTGATATTTGAACCATTTTATTTGAATACTTCACTACAAAATATGCAAAGACCAAATCTTTCATAAAACTTACAAATTATTGATTTCCCCTTTGAGACAGCCATTTTCATGAACATTGATTGAACTTTGAAGTTTTCATGACTACTGAAGCTTTTAAATAAAAATGGATGTTTCCCTTCATGGTGATTGAAATTAGTCAATAGGTCCATACGTTATATTTTATTATTCACATTAGTTCTTTATGAAATGGAAACATTAATGTGATGTTCACTTTTTGATGCATTTCCTCATCTTTGCTTATGCAGTTATTTTATTTCTTGGCTTGTGAGAATATTTTATTTTGAAATAAGGGTGCGCATAATTCTCTTATGGGAGAAGTAAATATATATTTATACATTATAATAATTTCACACTATGAAGAACATAAAGTCTACAAGAAAAGGATTTAAACAAATAAGGCTATATATACCCATATTTCACTTCATTTCCAATAGAGAAAATAATTCATTTGTGTTTCTTTATCTTCATTTCCACCATTCTGGTTGATGATTCATTGTTTAGGGATCCATACTTCTTTGAGGATATCCTTTGATTTTGAAAGATTTAGATTAACTAGAAGGTCCTTGGATAGACTATACATCCTTAAATTCTTCAAAAATACACAACAACCTCTTTCAAAGAACCATTGGCCAAGGGAGAGGTTGAGTCTTGATAAGTTCATATTCAAGGTAAGTATTCCTAAATATTAATCTTCTATTTTAATATATATTTTTTCATGAATAATGGATAATGAATTTTTTGTGTCTCCTTATTTGGGATTAACTCTACATTGATTTGAGTAGAGTTTTAATTTGTATGTTTATTGTTTATGTTTATCTCCCATTTATACCACAAGCTTTAGTGAGTACTAAACTAGATTTACTTTATTATTAAAATATTATTGTAGGCCTAGCTAGGGTTATTATGTGGTGTTACTCAACTAGAGGATTTGGAACCCTCTTTAGCCATATTATATCATAATAGATTTCTTAGGTAGGTTTAGCAGATCCATAATGGTCATGTCCCTGATTATCTAATATCACTAGCGATATAGTTAGTTGACTTATCTTCTAAGTTAGGATTGATTTATAGATCAGCTTCACTTTCACTTGAATACATAATATAAATAATGAGATTATATCTAAGGAATATCAAATAGGAGTGTGTCTACTTGAAAAAGAAGAAGAAGAAGCTCATAATAATCTCTTCATCAACATGTTCAATGTGTAATTAACTCCAGAAGTGGAAGATTTGGACATGTTGGATTAAGAAGATTTCATTCATGCCCTTGAGTTAATATATTTTAAATATGTCCAACTTAAGGGAATCAATGAAATCCTCTTCATCCAACATGTCCAAATCTTCCACTTTTGGACTTAAGTTCACACTAAGCATGTTGATAGAAGGACTATTATGAGCTTTTTATTCTTATTTTTTAAGTAGATACACTCTCATTTTATATTCCTCATAGAGCATCTCATTATTTATATTTTGTATGTAATTGAAAGTGAAGCTGATCTATAAATCAATCCTAACTCGAAGAAGATAAATCAACTAACTATATCACTAGTGATATTAAATAATTAGGGACATGACCAATATGGATCCATTAAACCTAACTAAGGGATATCTTATGATATAATATGTCTATAGAGGGTTCTAAATCCTTTATTAAAAAAATATCACATAATAACCCTAGCTAGGTATACAATAATATTGTAATAATAAAGTAAATCCAATCTAGTGCTCACTAAATCTTATGGCACAAATGGAAGATAAACATAAAAAATAAACATGCAAATTAAAACTCTACTCAAATCAATTCAAAGTTAATCCCAAATAAAGAGATACAAAAAATTCATTATCCATTATTCATGTAAATCTATCTATTAAAATAGACGAGTAAGAGTTAGGAATTCTTACCTTGAAGATGAACCTATCAAGCCTCAACCTCTCCCTTGGCCAAAGGTGATTTACAAGAGGTTTTTGTGTATTTTTAAAGAAGATAAGGATGAAAAATGGACTATATTCTATCCAAGGACCATTTATTAAATCTTAAACTTTCACAAGATAAAGGTTCTCTTCTAAGAAATATGAAACCCTAAATAATGACTTGTCAATAAGAATGGTGGAAATGAAGTGAAATAGGGGTATATATAGCCTTATTTAACCCTATTCCCTTCCAAAAATTTAGTCAAAATTTTTAGTTAGGTCAACCTTTTTAGGTAGTAAGTAGAGCCATTAGTTTTTCAAAGTAGGTCAGTTGGGCTGATATAATTTCATAACATTTATTGAATTCACAACGAGGTTGACTGGGTTGACTGAGTCCATTTTTATAAACCTAACTATATAGTATAAGTAAATTTTTTGACATGAGTGATTCTATAAGTTTTGGATGGCATATTAAGATAAGATAAAAAATAGAGTCAACCTGGTTAACATAGTAGGAAAAGAGGCTAAAATAGGTAGTATAAATTATTTAAGTTATAAGTTGACATTTATACATGGATGTATAGTCTACTATAATAAAATTTATATTTTATATTTATACTTTTAGGATGTTTGAGAGTGGTTTCAGACCTCTATGAGTTATAATGCAAATTCTAGATTTTGAAGGGTACTAATGGATTTTAAACTTAGCCATATGTTCGGGTTCTAGGATTTTAGACTTAGCCACATTTCAAGATTCCAAGATTTTAGACTTAATCATATTTCAAGATTTTAGGGAGGCATCATAGGAGGTAAATGGATTATAAACTCTAAATAAATTTGATTAATGGTATGAATGATACAAAGCCACAATAATCTTGTAAAGTACCATGGTTTACCTACCCTTTTCCCAGTGCACCCTTTAAGGCATGCACTCAGAGAGATTGAGACTCAATTGGTTCATCTTTAATAAAGGAAGTGTTAGTAAGTATCAAAGATTTAAAAATATTGTGTATACATATTTTACTTAGTGAACATATGAGCCATTTTAGATTCCCTCTTTATTTTAATTTGGTTGGGCAGGCCATGTCATGGTAGCCACATATGGATAAAATCATTTTCCATGTAACCATTAAATATTTTCAACCAATCCTAGCTCAAAAACATGCCATAAGAATTTGGTATATCCACCACTTGGATATCAATGAGTTTTTGGATTTGTGGATCTGAAGCTAGTTGCATGTGTATGTGATTTAACTCACCCACCACCTTTACCTCTATTTTGTCCAGTTGGAAAACTTTTTTATTTGACTTCATAGGTGTAACGTCCAATTATTGGCAAACAATGTATAACATGACGTTCCCAAAATCACCTAAATCCACCAAGAAATTATGTAAGTTTTTTCTAAATATCTTGATTATGAAAATAAATAGAGGAGTCTTAGTCCTCTCTTTATAAATAGAAACATGTGCATCATAACTATTAGCAAATTACTTCTCATTATTATCAAAAAAAGCTTTCAAAATAAATTCCTTTTGATTATAAATTTGTATCAAATCAAACATAGTTATATTGGCTTTAATTTTCTTAAGATCCTTAATAATATCATTACTAGGTTTGGCCTTCTTTGATTGCTTTTTATCTAGGGTGAATGTAGCATAATTATTGGGATGATAAGAAGTGGGAGGTCCTTTACGAGGAGGAAGATTATTAATTAAATTCACATTAGGTAAAAGTTGAGTACCATTTGTGGGATTAGAGTTAGTCAACAAGTTGGTTGATTTACTCCTCAACTGGTAATTATTCCCTTTTTAAAACTACCTAAATACATGGACCTCATCCAGATTATCTTTGTAGAGAATGAATCCAAAGTGAGTTAGATCATGCATTAGTTAATAAAACTCAAATAAGCATAAATAATATAACTAACTAATCCAACTCCTTCATGGGGTTTTAAAAATGAAAACTAAGAGCTATTGAAATAAGGCATACAACATCAAACCTTCCCAAAATCATCTTTTATCCAAATTTGGCTCAAAACATTATTTTCCCCTTGATTTGGTGATCCAACTCTTTATCAATGATGAGTGGATTGCTCCTTCATCATCTCTCAATGCACAAATGAAACTAGGCTCATGAAATTGTTCAAATATATGCCAGTTAGAGTTACCCTATTTCAAATTAAGCATAATAACACTACACAAAAATATCTTGTGAAGATAATTCTACATAATAAGTTTACACCAAAAAAACTAGGCAAAATAGGCAAAATAGATCCAAAATTAAATTGATTCATGACCACACATTTTGATCTCAAGATGGATGGTTATGTTTAATTTGTATTTATAGGTTTTTGGAAATGATCAAAATTAAACATAACCATCCATCTTGAGATCAAGATGTGTGGTCATGAATCAATTTAATTTTGGATTCTCAATCTATAAATATCCTCATTAATATTTGGAAAAAAAGGTATTAATGAGGTATGAGAGGGCTTAAACCAAATATTTGTTCCATTTATGGCTTATAGATGCCACCCTATTAATGATGTCACCAGATGATGTAGATATTAGAAATAAATTCATAATTACTAGATCTTCAATAACTTCCATGGATTTGGCACTTAAGCTCTTGATTTAAATTAATTTTCTTCAATGAGGTTAACTAAATTTTTTGCAATTCTTTAGAAATTGGTTGCTCACTTAATCAAACTGGTTAAAATGTCAAGTTACTAAATTTTAATTTTAATAGAGTATAATTATAAGAAGATGTAAGTTATCTATGGATCAATACCCCATTTATATCATTTTCAATATGAAATAATACATGCACATGTTGTGTGCTTCTAAATTAGAAGAATTTAGTGGTTTAGAGCATCAAATTACAATTTTGGGATTTTGACTCAAAATGATTTGGTAAAAATTAATAATCACATAAAGTGTTTTCCAATTTATGGATACATTAGCATAAATCAACACTTTTATGTGACAAGATCAAACCATTTGTCACATTTTAGTGATTTTGGCCCAAATTGTGCATTGTCATAGAATTTTGAGTAAGATTGACAATTTCAACACAATGGTGGTGGGAATTAGATGTCTAATTTTTGCACCTATTTAAGGTGTGGTGAGACATTTGGATGAAGAAACATATTTTCAAATAAAAGAGTTGTCAATAATAAATCATAAGTAAATGACCCATGATTCCCCCTTGAGAGGACATACGAGGATAAAAAAGAGGGATGGACTCTTGAAAAAAGATCAAGAGTGAAATTAACCCATTAATGAGATTAAATCCATATGAGCTAATGATCATATGTGTTAATTATCAATTATCAAATTATAATAGAATATGATAGGCCCCAATGTGGTGGGAAGTGGGAATAGTGAATCGTAAAACATAAGCGACACAATTGGACACACCCAAAAGAGGGTGAAAGTTACATGCTTAAGGAATGATCAATCCCAATACAAGTTGAACACTTTAAAATTACTAGAATAAGGGTAAAATCCATAGAAATTAGAATTAGAAAAAAATTATAGCATTTCTCTATAGAAATGAAATAATATTTTTACCCATTAGAGCGAATTTGATTGGTGGATAAAGAAATTTTACCCTAATAGGGTTGATTTTGATCATTGATAATAAATTATTCCATAGTAGGGATGATTTAATCAATGATTAGATTAAATTTGGTGTCCTAAGAGAAAAAATTGGCAAGCATATCTCAAGGATATAACCTAATGCATATATTAAATATGATTATGTGTAAACATAGATGTGAGGGTCTAAGGAGTGAAGCAGTCACAAAAAACTAGGCATGCAAGGATGCACAAAGTGATGAAAGAGATGAATGGAAAAATAAGGGTGGTCGTGTTAACCTGAGATACACCATGTATCAAATCACTACCTACATAGTCCAAATGAACCTCAGGCCACTGTAGTTCATCCAAAAGTAGGATAAAATGGAATGATGAATGAAGAATATAATAATTAAAAAAGATAGAACACTATCCAAATAGACTCAGTATGCCAAGAGATGCACATTTTGCATAGAGTCTCATGTTAGCTATGGTGCATTGAGAGATGATATTTGGAGAATAATTGAATTTTAAGCTTGAAATACAAATCACTTGGTGCTTACTATAGCAAAAAATAAATTATGCATCGTAAGTATGAGTAACTTATAATGACATTTTATTTTGATTATGATGAGCCAATTCAAATGTGAATATTTATAACTAAAGATAATGATAAAAAAAAATACTAATACCATAGTTATAACTATTTACATTTAAACAAAAAAATAAAAAAGATAAAAATAATGCAAAAATGTAACCAGACTTAAAGTCAAGATATGAACAATCAGGATTTAAGTAGGAATAAGAATGTATAAAATCAAAGAAATAACAACTTAATAAACAACATGAAAATAAGATATGAATAATCAAGATCCATGTGTATTAAAAAGATGTACTTGGAAAACAAAACAAAATAATAAGACAAATACTAGAAACAAATCAATCCTAACTGAAAATCTAAACTAAAAGTGTTTATAGAATGTAAATGAACTCAAAAGAACAAAAAAAATACAGTACAAGAAAAAATAGTAACACAAAATACCAACATAACAAAATACTAATAAAAAACATCAAAAAAATAAAAAGGAACAAATAACAAAACAAAATAAATGAAGAGACAGTAAAGCGTGATAAAACAACAATAAAAATCAAATAAACACACACAAACAAGATTTAATCACAATGTTGGTGGAAACAAATAAAAAAGCAAATTAGTCATCTAATTGTGATAGAGGCATTACTCTCTACAATAGGGTAACCTATAATCTAAGAAAACAACAAGACTAGAAGAATAAAACAAGAACAAAGATATAAAATTACCCCCAAGTGATAGGGAAACAACAAGACAAAATAAAATGGGGGAAAAAGAAGAAAAGTAAGGGGTGGCCAAGCTAACTCTAGATGTACAAGACAAGTAGATGTTACCTACATAGTTCCATGGATGTGAGACCAAACATGAACTTTAGGCTAAATTATTTCTCCTAAGGAATAGGATAGAAGAAAAGTGATGATAAGAAAACATGATTGATGTTATAGACCAAATGAGTAAAATGGACTTGTGAGAGCATGCAAATGAGTACTTGTAAAATGGCAAGAGCGTATGGAAAAGGGGGACTAAGTTGACATCAAAATTAATTAAGCATGGCCCTCATAGTCCCATAATTATCCCAATTCATGATAGTTCCACCAACACAAAAGGTGGTTAGACCCAATTAGGTAGTAGAAAGTTTACAAATAAAGGCAAATGACCAGGCAAATAAATATAGTAATGGTAAGGCAATTCAACAATGCATGATAAAAAAGTGTTGTTCCTATTTTTCCCATTTATAATTATGAAATAATGGAAAAAATATATGATACTAATTTTCCCATAGGTGTTTATAATTAGTAACACAAGATGGATATTGATTTGCCCATAAGCAATTATAATTAGTAACATAAGGTACAATGCTAATTTACCCATAAGTGATTATAATCAATGGTATGAGTCAAATGTAAATGAAAGATAATTTGTCACATCTAACATCGTATTACTTACATATACCATTATCTAAACATATAACTCTAAAACTAATTAAACTAGATCAGAATCACCCTGTAGAAGGTGTAGGATGAACCAAAGGAACCAAGATAAAAAAGGGGTTAGGTAGGATGGTTAAAAATAAGATTTGGTCAATAGTAAAGGTATGGTATGATAAAATAGTATAATATGTATCATAAACAAAATGATAATATTATAATTGGATATAATTTCAAAATGGTTTCCCCTAAGCGATGATTACTCACAAAATGGTGAGAGCATTCAAACTTAAAAATCGCTCATAAAAAGGTGAGATCATGGTTGATATGACTGAGATAACCTAAATAAATATTGATCACTACCTACATAATCTTAAACTACCTCAATTCAATAAATTTCAAAAGGGTGACGTAAATGGGACACACTAGTAAATGATCTTGTTGTTCCTATTGACATGTGGATGCATATCCTAGTCAACATATGAGATAACTAGAATACTTAGTTATAAACAAAATTATCCCAAACCCTTTCAAAATAGTTTCTCTATCAAGAACCTATTGCATATTTGGACTCCAATGATGTTATTGTGATCTTCATTGGTCATTGATTTCATTTCCTTCAAACTTTGAGACAAGAGATCTTTGTAGCCTCTATAAAGGAAAGTGAATCCAAGGATGGTAAATAATGTTAGGCATAGGTAAATGGTATAAGTTGAAAATGAAAATGTGGATGGTAATGGAATGTATAATGGTTGGGTAACAAATGAAGATCAAGATTTTTAAGTACACACAATGTTTCTAATTTTAGATTTGACATAATTTTGGTTGTGGTGGGCTAAAGACTTCTGCACATGATCTCAATAGAATCACCAATTTTTTTTTCTCATCAAAGATTGGCTCATCAGAGTGAGACTCCTTGACAATAAATATAGTATCAGAAGTTGATTCATCATAGGTTGACTCATCAAAAATTGGTGGTTTAGAAAAATATCATGATCTTGGTTTAGAATTGGTTGCAAAATATCAACTTTGAACACATTTTGGTCCTCAAAAGATGGTTCTTGAAGAGATAATGGTTGGCTTTTTTGTGTCTCAAAGATTAGAATGAATTTTTTGAAATGGGTAATAGTTGGCACATGATGAATAATGGTTTGTGGTTCAATAATGGTCTCTCTAAAAATTAGACTATTGAAGAAAGGATCAACAAAGACTAGTTTGTTAAATTGGCATTCCTCAATAATAGGTTTAATAAATACTAGTGAAGGGCCTAGAATGGTAATGATTGGGTGTTGTGAAGTTGGGTTAATAGCACAAGCCAAAGGATAAGGTCTCAAAATAGTGACCTTTGGGTACTACAGAGCTTGGTTTCTCATATAGGATGAAGGCAGATAGACTAAAATGTTAACCTTTGAGTGTTATGGAGCTTGATTACTCATGCAAGCTAAAGGAGGATAACCTAAAATGGTAATATTTGAGCATTTTAGAGTGTGATTGCTTGTGCAAGCTAAAGGAGGATAACCTAAAATAGTAACCTTCAAGGATTACAAAGCTTGATTGTTCTTACAAGCTGAAGGAGTACATTGGGGATGACATGTGAAAATTGGCATGGATTGGTTTGGTATTTAAAAATTAGGTCCAAAGAGGGTGATATCCTCAAATAAGATGTTTTTCTCATGTTTTTCATAAAAATTATCTTCCTCATATCTAGGGTCATAAGAGACCCCACTATGAATTTACCTTTGTGTCATGCTTTGAAGGTTATTTCCTACATTTTCCAAGATTTTCAATGTGTTTTTAAAATGTTAAAAAGGTGTGTTATTATTTATTAAAACAAGTGACCAAGTAAAAAGAGACTATAATAAAATAAGTGGTGTAGTACCACACAATTAGAAGAAATGGTCACAAATTTACTCAACTTTGGTGAGTTTAAATCATCAAATTGGAAGAGAAGTGAAAGATAACAAAATAAAATTAGGTCAAAGATACATCAATATCATAAAATCTAGGTACAACTTCAATGAGTTGTGACTATAAAATTATAAGAGAATATTTTTGATGAGTAAGATAACAATGTGAACTACGAAGCTTAAGATGTGAAAACAAACAATAACTCCTAAGGATAAAACTAAAACCAAACAAGCAACACAACACCACCACATAGTAATAATAAGGAGAATGGTTTTACAACTTAGATCATTAGTGAATGCAAGATAACCTAATTTCATAATGATAAAAAAATATGATGATTCTATATAGTGGCCTTTAACCTAAATGAAAAGTGTACCCAAATTAACTCAAACCAAGTGTAAACGATGAACCGATTAACACCTTGGCCTAGAACTTAGAATGGTGAGATTCAAAATTTTAATTAAAAAAGGAATTGGATATTTTTAAAAAATGATCTAGAGTCAAACGGGAAGCATAACAACATTGCTTAGACAAAGATAAATAAAATGTTTCAAATGATGATTTGAATAAGACAAAGAGAGGTTTTGATTTGGTTAGCATAACGCCACCTTATTAAAATAAAATGGTGGATAAAAAATGTGTTTTTTATGTGTTTTGGTTTTCAAACAAGTTTTATACTGAGTAATACCAAGAAATTAAAGGATAAAAAGACAAAATACAGCTAAGTATAATGTTCAAAGTCCTAAAACTGACAAGGTTACTTCATACTATTGAATTCTATATATATATGAATTATTGGGAGGATTTTAAGTGTTAATCCAAAAATAAAAATACATGAATAAATAGGGTTTTTACACACCCCTTCTGCCAAGATATTATATGGAAACATGGAACTTTAGGCTGCTTGCCCTACATCAATAATATGTCTGCAGTAAGTGGGGTCATTTTAAAACTAAATTTTTGTACATCTAGATAGTCCCAAGTGTGGCTAACATGAGATATTCCTAATGTAAATTGTATCCACATCAATTATCTTTTTTTGAAAATGTATTTTCCTTTTCACAACCACTACATCCATCACTTGCTTAGTATGGTGTGATTTACGAATTGCCCTTATAGTCTGAGTTAGAGTACCACTAACAGAGTTTGATTAACCACTAAAGTAAATGTACTAATGGTTCACCCTCAATTTTTATACCCTATCATGGAATGGTTTTGAAATATTTCTTGGAGATTAATTCTTGGTTCAATTTTTCTTTAGAGAACCCATGAGGAGGTGATGAAATCTCACTCATAAGCCAAGTTGTATAAAAATAAATAACAAAGTGAAAATAATTTAAGGTTGCATTTAGATCACCCAAACCATATGGATTTGAGGATATCCTTAAAAAAAAATCATGCCTTTGGATAAGGTGAAAATTCAAATAAAGAGTGTTTTTGGTCACCCGAGTTCCTTAAAGGGGATGGGGTAAAGCATAGATGCATCAATCATTTTGTGAAAAAAAATAATTTTAAAAGATCTAGCATAAAAAAAATAATTATTAATGTTTATTTTAATGCACCAAATTGAAGTGTTTTATGAAATTTGGCCCCTTGGCCTTAGTTGAAAACTTGTAAAACTTTCACAAAACAACTAAGCATAAAACACCTAGATTCCTTTTAAGCACTTTATTAAAGTATTCAAGACTTAACCATTATCAAATTTATGTTTTTCTCCATCTTGTGACCTAAAAATTTTATAGGGTTTATGCCTACCTTTAAGCTCAAATACAAATGAGAAAACAAGATTTTAAAACTTGTTCTTGGGTCTCTATTTTTTTGACACAAAGACTGATGTTGGTCCACATAAGGACCGATATCATTTAAAAGAGACTGGTGTCAGTTAGTTCATAGAGAATCAACATTGATCAACTTGGAATCAATGCCAGTTGCTAGTAAAAATTTAGGAAAAACATGGTGATTTCAAAAAAAAAATTGTTAGTCAAAATGAGCACAAAAATAAAATAACTCTCTAGATTATGCATAAAAAGAACTAGACAAAGACTATGCAAGTTTGAAAAATGAAGAATAACCACTAAAAACTTTAAGAGAAACCCAAAAATTTTCCTTCTACTTTGTTTTATCCTTCACACAAGGATTTATTCTGGTTAGAACAAGATTGGTGTCAGTGAAAGTAAATTGATACTGATCACTATGTAAACTGTCTTTAAAAAGAATAGAAACACTTGAAAAATAAAGATAAAACTTGATTTTTAGGGATTTTTAAGTATTCATTAGGAGATATAAGAGTTTAAAATTGGTATCCTTGCTTGTATATGATTTTTGGTCCCATCAGGTGTGCCAATATGTAGAGATGGAATCTAAAGTGAGTTAGATCATGCATTAATCAAGAAAACTCAAATAAGAATAAAGAACATAAATAACTAAGACAAATCCTTCATCGGGTTTTGTAAATGAAAACTAAGAGTTAATGAAATAAGTAATATAACATCAAACCTTTCCAATAGCATCCTTCTTATAAATTCAGCTTAAAACATGATGTTCCCCTTGATTTGGTACTCCAATTCTTTATCAATGATGAGTGGCTTGCTCCTCCATCATCTCTCAATGCACCAATGAAACTAGGCTTATGAAATTGATCAAATATATGATAATAGTTGAAGATACCCTATTAAAATTTAAGCATAATAACACTACATAGAAATAGCTTGTAAAGATAATTTTACATAATAAGTTTACACCAAAGAAGCTTTAAAAGATGAGTGATGACCCTTATATTTATAGGTTTTTGGAAATAATCAAAATAAACCATGACCATCCATATTCAGATAAACATGTTTGGACATGAATCAATTCAATTTTAGAGGCTCAATCCATAAATATCCTCATTAATATTTGGAAGAAAGGGGCATTAATGAGGCATGGGAGGGCTTAAACCAAATATTTAATCCATTTATGGATTTGGATGCCACCCCATTAATGATGTCACTAGATTATGTAGTTATTAAAAATTAATTTCCAAGTAATAGATATTTAATAACTTCCATGGATTTTCCACTTAAGCTCTTAATTTAGTTTAAATTTCTTAAGTGAGGTTAATTAAAAATTTCTACAATTCTTTGGAAATTGGTTGTTCACTTAATTAAACTAGTCAAAATGTCAAGTTACTAAGTCATAATTTGACTAGAGTATAATTAGAAGAAGATTCCAATTGCGTATAGAAAATAGCCCATTTAGATCATTGTCAACATTAAATAACACATGCACATGTTGTGTGCTCTTGAATTAGAAGAATTCAATGGTTCAGAGTGCTAAATTACATTTTTGGCATTTTAATTCAAAATGATTTGGGAAAAACTAATAATCACATAAAATGCATCACCCCATTTAGGGATACATTAACCTATATTGTCACTTATGTATGCCAAACTCAAACCATTTATCATGTTTTAGTGATTTAACCTAAATTGTGTGTTGTCTCATAATTTTGAGTATGATTGACAATTTCAACACAATGGTGGTAAGAATTAGATTTCTATAGTCTTATGGTTCATTTTCACCTTCAAAAGGAAATTCATAAGTTTTTAATACTAAATTTATGCTCAGGTTCCCTCTATCTTGGTTTTTAATTTCATTAGGATTAAGAATAATTTCCATGTTGTCAATCTCTTTTTAGAATATGTTTGAGGTAGATATAAACTATGTGTAGTTTATTTATGCATGGTTTATTGTATTATTTACTTATCACCAAGTGTTCAAGGCCAAATTATCTAGGTTTACAGAACTAGAAGCATGATTATTATTTTGGTTGCCACTATTAAGAGGATTGGGAAATTTTTCATTATTAGGCCTAGAAATCCATTTCCTATGGGGCATTTGGAAATTAAATTTTATGCCTTGAGGTGTGCTATTAGAATTATGAGGTCCCTAACTATGCAATTTAATCATGTTGTTTAACAACCTCTAGACTATTTGTTTCAATTTTCCTACTTAAGGGTCTATACCAACATTTGGTTGATTTACGATTATTGTTGTGGGTTATCCACATGTGCATTAGCATTTAAATTTTTTAGGAAAACACATTTTATTTTATTAAGAGTATTATTGGCTATAGTTTGGTTTCTTAAGAATGAGGGGACTATTAGTTAATGACTTATAGAAGTATCATAGCCACTAGTATTAGGCATATTGGTTATATTATTTTAGGCAACTGGGATAATCTAATTATTGTCTGCCTCTAAGAAAGCATGGTTAGGATGTATATAGGGTACACCACTAGGCATATATTTCATTGGAGTTGGAGCATACACTAGGCTAATGTACCATATATAACACCTAAGATGGAATTCATGATTGGGGTGTTATGCATTCTATCCTATTTAACATAAGGATCTGATTATAGACACCTATTTGTTTGAAGGATAGTGATAGTAAGGCTCCTATAATAAATCCTTGTGGGACCATTTAATTCTCTATGTTCACTACTTCATTATAATCATAAGATAGGGATTCTAATGCAATTAGGGTCCTTATAAGGAACATTGATGTTAAAGGATCAAGGGATCTTAGGTAGATCTAGATGGTTGGACCTTTCATTAATATATAGGGTTATTTAAACATTTGGTATAATTTGTGAAAATGAGCATTGGACATGATCATAAGGTGATTTTATTCTCTTTTTGTAACTATGAAATGATGGTATATCACTGCAAGGTCAATAGGGAGCCTAAAATGATTCACAAACACTATTTCTAAATCAACCTAGAAGTGATTGACCCATGAGGTAACCCAGGATACAAATCATAATCACTTTCCATTAAGGAATATGGAAAAATATATAGGCTACATCCTCATGTTGAACTTGGGTTCTGATTAGTGCATATTTAAAGTCTTGAATACGTTCTTTTGTTGTTTTGATGCTTCTAACTATGAAAATAGGATATAAATTGTCTATATTTTTGGGTAGATCATGATCTATACCTAGGATAACCAAATTATAATAACCTCCTTGCCCAATCCATGCCATGGATTTGGCCATTGGGATATGCTAGGGGACAAGGAATGGATTAACTAAAGAAAGGTTCATATATATAGGTGAGTTGCCTATTGATTAAGAATGTTTATCTATATTATTATATTTATTAAATATTATATTCATATGGTTATTGAGCCTTAAATTTATCCCAAAACTCCTCTATTTTCTAACATGAGTTATTAGTTAACTTAGTGGAATAAAACATTTTGGAATAAATTAGTTCAAGCTTTGACTGTGAACTTAACTTGTGATTCAACTATCTCTCCTTATAGCACTATAACATGTTGATGCATCACTTGAAAAAATAAACCAATTATGTGAATGGTTTTTTAGGCCCTCCCTCTCCTAAAAGGAGGGAGATATCATGAGTAAAATACCTCCCCAAGGTCTAAATGTACCAGGTCTTGGTATGCTAGTCTTCAATAAGTTTACTATTGTGGAATATTCCATGTAAGGGGTCTATTTAAACAAATTGAGATGAAATTATATTTGAATAAGGCATTTAATAATAGGTTACATACTTATTGATATACTTGCACTTTTTGAAATAATCTACCCTCATTGAGAGTCTGCACACTTTGTTGAGCACTTGTAGGGTTCAACCTCTATTAGAAATCAAAATCCTTAAGATTTGCTTATATAAAAAAAATAGTTGATTTATTTACTATTTCACCATGTTAATGGATACAAAAATGATACAACAATGGTAAATAAAATTTAAAACATCAATCAAGATAAACATTTAACTGCATATTGATTTTTGTTCCTATATTAACTAATTATAAAGAAAACATAAAAGATCAAGGATAAAGGTATAAAGAGCTTTCTTCCAACAGATATGAATCTAAATTCATCTAACTAAGTGAATATCATGAAACTAATATTCATTTGAGCTATACCTAACATAATTTCAACTAAATATGATTCAAGAGTCTGGGGGGTTGATAATGAGAAGGAAATGCATAGCTACCATAAAACATGTGTAAGAAATGACTATACAGTCTCAACAACCTTTAAAGTATTAATATTTTCCTTTTGATTAACAATATATTGGACTCATATAATCATTTAAGTGTATAAAACAATTATGAAGCGACGAGACTAAAATAAGAGTAGGGATAAATTATCCTATAAAGAAGTAAACAAAATGGATAAGAAAAATATGTTTAATTAGCTATGTCTTTGTTACAATTCATAAATGACTAAACATGCATAACATGCTCTAAATTTGGAAACAACATAGGTTTAAAATAGGAACAAGATAGGTTTAAAATCCAAAATTTAAAAAGAGAGGGAAAATGGGTCCACACACACACACAAAAGTAGTTAAATATTCAATGTGGGATTAGGAATGTGGTTGAAACTTTTAGTTAAGCCACGTTGTATGAACCATGGGAGTAAATTCTATCAAAAAAGGGTAGATGGAAGGTAGTAGATAAGTATTGGGATTTAAATTTATATTTTTCATATCTAATATAATAGTAAAGATGTTCCTTTCCATGGTTTATTTTATTCTTAGCATCATTCTATGTGCATTCCCAAATGTGCATGTCATGCTCACATTTAATGTTGTTTCCAAATTTTCCTTTTAATTTTGTCTTTTATTGATTGATTTACCATTAACTCACAACCAAAATTCATATTTGATGGAAAAATTTGACACATATTCTATTCTCAAGATTTTATGGATTTGACAACAAGATGAACCATCAAACATAATCCTACCTTACCTTATTGGTTGTGCAGCTAGTTTGACTTTGATTCATTAGGTCATTTTCACACGTCTACTTTATATTATTCCTTTACTAAAATTGAGTATTTTTCATAGGTTAAATGTGCTTCACCATAGCAAGGTGAGTTATTTCCACATGACATCATCTTACTCACCTGACACTCTATTACTCTGAAAGGCTACATGGGCCACACTAGGGCTTAGAATAGTGGAATGATTCCATATGGAAATATCCCACTCACCCACTTGACCAATATATGTATCCTGTATGAACCACTCCAAGGTAGTGGTTTTTTAAAATTATGCCATGTGGCATCAGCCTACTAACCCACTTGCCTCTATAGAGCCTTTGTCATCTATAAAATCAACTAGGATCAGTGGGTCATTAGGATCTTAACACTTGGCAACATCTTGTTGATCCACTCACCTAGAGCTCTACTGACATCATGGATGAAAATTTCCACATGGATCCAAGTATAATACAAAAATTGACTAAGTTTTGAAATCCTTTTGAATGTTTTGGAACCATCGGGAGTTATGAAATAACACCACATGGTGTTGAGCTACACTAAGGTACCTATGGGCACCATATGAAACCACATAGTTAGCAACCTTTTAAATCAAAAGAAATGGTTATAAATTCAAATTCAAATGAATATATTATATGAAAATAAAAATGGTTAAGTGATTTTAAAATTTGAACAAAATAATGCAGAAACTTAGTAATAGAAATCCATTTTAATGAAAGCATAAGTGTTTTTAAAGCAATTTTTGACCATTTCAGTGAAATCAACTATGGAAAAAAGATCAATAAAAATAACCCGTAGTAAATTTATATAAATTTAAAACATAAATGGATTGAAAATATTGTAAATTCAATGAGATAAGATATCCATTTTAAAGGAACCTTAGCAAAATCTAAAACTTTTTTAAAAAAGTGACTAAGTTTAAATTGAAGTAATCAAGAGAACATAGTCAATTTTACTGAATTAGAGTAGAAATGAATGAGATTGATAAAGGGAGAATTATAAAAGGATATATAAAATCTAGATAAACTTCATAATTCAAATAATATTTTAAAATGGGAAATGCCTTTATACTTATGTAAACTCATCTTAATGACTCCAAACACAAAGCTTGGACTGAGCATTTAACATGGAAAACCATTGAAAACAAGCACATTCATTCACTTAAAAATTATCATCTATCAAATTATTAAACTAAGAAAGGTTTAAATAGGTATAAAATCAAACTTATAAAGGAAAATATTAATAAAAAAGAGGGTCCCTTTTTTTATGAAAATGGGGCATGTTTTGCGAGCAACAACAACACAGACCTAACAAATCACAAGGCAACTTACCAAAATCACTCAATAAAGAATTCAAATGAGAAAATTTTCCCTATTATTTCCTATTTAAATATTAACTATAGTAAAATCCCATATATAGGTTTTAAATATTGAAGGAGGACTCCATGAGCCATATTTTCGAAGTTACAAGGTAGGTCACTCTATATACTTGTTTATCACACATTTCATCTTGATACACACACAAGCCAACATGTAGGGGATACCTACATAAGTTTAAGGCCCTATTCATATTATTGTATATGTAGGTAGTTCCCAATAACATATGGGTCCTTAGGGTATCTTGACACCATGTGCCCACTACCCTATTTTTCCCATAGTCACTCCAAGGGTGAAAAATATAGGGTTTAATCATTTGACAAAGAGTGACAGCCTATGCATGAGATATGAACACACAAAAGTAAATGAAATAGAAAAATAAAAAGGTTTGAAGTGGTCACAACCATATATAGTTCATATTTTTTACTAGACACCTCTACCTAATGTAGACAATAGAATCAATGCAACCTTCCAAATCTGACACAAGCATTTGAAGCCATAAAGTGTAAATTTTTATAATATGATTATTTTTTAAGGATCATAATCTATTCCACTTCCATAATTTTTCAGCCCAGATCTACATGTGCATAGTAAGTACTCTAATTTCTTATTTATTTCAATATCAATTTAATAGATGTACTTATTATTTTTAGCATATCTCAACATTTAAATTTAAAATATTATTTATATGAGTTTACAATTAATTGGACTACTATAGATCTATGTATGACCCTTGTGTTCATTCATTTATGTATTCTTAACACTACACTATATTAATCCATCTCAGTTTAGGGTTAAAATATTGGTGAACCCAATCTTTGGTCTCCAAAACCTTAGATATTGATCTAGGGTTTACTAATTTTTTGTCTCTAATTTCTAATTTTTTATTTAACTAGGTTTACAAGTAAAAAATTGGAATTAATTTTAGTAAAAATATGTGAAATATGGGTGCATATATCACCCTTTTTGGGATCCAATTTATGATTATAGTTGTGGTTTTTTATCATAATTACTTAATCATACGCATCAATCAATGAAATGGGTAAATTAGTTAATATAATGAGAGGGTTTTGAAATGAAAGAAAAAATTAATCTCTCTTAACAATTCCTTTTGTAATACAATAGAGCCGATATTTATATTCCATCATGTGTGCTCTCAACTATTTACTCCACCTAGGTCTTATTTAGTGACTTTCACCATCCCACACCATTATTCTCCTTGGATTATATTAGATTTAGTGGTCCATGATATCACTAATCAAAAAGGTAAAGGTGTAAAAATTAATCCACCACCTATTAATATATAGTAGGTACCTTCTAAGCCAAAACTAGTGATCAAATTTAAGGGATGTGACCTTGTTGACCAACTGACCAACATACATGTTAAGATATCAATCCTCAAACTTCTAAATAAATACATTATCTATAAGGATATCCTATATGAAGCATTTCATGATACCTAATTTTCAAGTGATCTAAAAACAATTTACTTTTCTAATATCATGCAAGATCTCAAAAATAATACAAAACTCATTACCTTTTATCCATGAGATTTACCATCCAAATATATTATTGACCAAGATTTTCAATTTTTCATATAATTGATTATGTATAACAAAGCAATCAAAATGGTTCTCTTTGATATGGATCAAGCCTAAAAATTTATAGCACAAATTTCCTAACCACCTTGGGTATTAGCACCAATCTTTTAAAAAAATAGTAATGCATATATAAATATTTGATAGTTCACATAGCCCTCTGGTTTGCCAAATAACATTAGATGTGACATTGAATGGAGGTTGTCCCATCTACATTATATCAATTTATAAAATCCATACATAGTGAGACCTTATTTTCAATGCCTACTAATGATGAACCTTTCAAATTTTGTAAAATGATACTAAAAGAATTATCAAAACTCTTCAGCCAAGATTTATCTAATGACTAATTACTATAGCCATTGATGCATTAGCATATACTCAGAGAAATAAATTGAAAAAAAAATCAATTTTTATATACACAATGCTATATGTAAAGGATATGTAAAATATTACAAAATCATGTATATTAAAATGAAGAGCACTTGCTTATATAGGCAAGGTAGAACAATATGTAAGATAAACTAGGTAATATTGGATAAATCCCCACATAAGACAAACCTAGAAAGTATGAGTAATAAGATACTCTAACACTCCACCTCAAATGAAGATAGGGGATAATAATAGAGTATGAAATGTGAATTCATGTGTCCCTATGGATGCCAATCCATCATACCAGAGTACATGGATGTTGAGTCATTATAACTATCAAGTCAAAGTAGGAAAGGTGTTGAATATGAGGATCACTGAACACAAACATTGTGCTCTAAAGTACTAGGTAGAATGATGAACTCAAGGAAGCATTACTTGAACACCCTCCAACATTATGGTGATAAGTGAGCACAAATACTGGTGGGGCTACCACACTAGTGTCACTATAAAAATTACCAAGAAGGCCATGGAGTCAAGTAACAAATACTCATATGGGTTCCAATAAATAAAGTTCATGAATAAGATACCCATGTATAAAGGATTAATCCAAAAAACACTCAAAAGAGTGAAAAATACATAAAACTCTCATAAAGTGGAGAAAAAGAGAGAAAACCCATAGGAAAAACTTCTCCCCCCCCCCCCACAAAAAAAAAAGAGAGAGAAAAGAAGAAGAGATAGCTAGAGAAAATCCCCCCAAAGATGATATTGAGGTAAGCACTCCCAATACTCAAAAGTCATTAAGGAACTCAATCTAAATGAATGATCTAAATCCACTACTTGATCACAAAAACAACTAACACTAGGTCACTAGAATAGCTTCAATTAAAAAAATTGTCAATGATGATGAAACTAGAATAGAGTACTACATGTGTAAGGAATGCTCAAAACCTAAGAAGTAGAATGCCAATCTATGAAAATAATACTAAACACCTAAGAAGAAAAATTTAAATCACACCCCCCATACTACTGAATGGGTGGAGTGATGATAAAATGTCTACACGAGTGGTCTAAATCCACTACTCTAACATCGAACAAACTAATACTATATACACTAGAATAGCTCTATATCATACTAAAAGAGATTGTCAAACTATCAAAAAAGACAAAATGACATTAGGATTCACCATAGTAGCTACATTTCAAACTATGGGAGACTGTCAACTATTAAAAAATGGTGTCAAAAATACATAAAAGGTCTATGAAAGATGATGGCTCATGGTGGTGATGGAAGAGATAAGCAATTGAATAAGTGAAAAGGTGCCAAGAATAGAGCACATAAACACATGAAGGTAGATAAGGTTGAATCAACAACCCCCCGCCCCCCCCCCCCCCCTCATGGCATTTTGTTAATCAATGTGAGTATAAGATAACCCATACACAAGAAAAACCATATGGAAATAAGGAAGACACTAGGCTTCACCAGAATAGCTCCAAATGAGGATATTTTCAACTTGTCAAATAATCCATTAAGAGAGATTATCCAAAAATAAGGGAGTAAAAAATATGTCCCCATAGAAGAAGGCAAGGTGCTAAGAAAGGGGCCTTGAAGAGGCTAACATAAACTACCAGTGTGTTAAGGTACTAATTTATGTTGTGGGATGATGGAAGAGTGTGGAAAATGGAGAAAAGAGCCATAATGTATGCAAACATACCAAAAAAGTATCTGAATCCAAAAATAAAAAATTAGAAATCACATGCAAAAGGACATCAAACTCAACTAAAAATGTGTTAGAGATATTGCATGCTCATAAGATAAGAAACTCCCTAGTAGCAAAGATGCACACTCAATAATGGGACTTCAAACTCATCTAAAAATGTGTCCATGAGTATAATAAATGATGACAATGAAATCCATAAGAAGTAATAAGGAAGTTTGTGTTGTATATGAGGGGGTTTGACCTCCTACCAAACTAAACCTCACCCTCTGATCTTTGACAAACAAAAGAGATATGGTATGTGCAAAACAAGATGTTCCCTAAAAAAATGCTCATAACATAGTAAACACATCACCACTAAAATGTTGCCATAAATTGTAACAAAAGGTAGCACAACTAATGCAAAAAGACCCCCAAAATGAAACACTTTATGCTTTAGTGTGGTTTAAAATTTAAATAGAAATAATGTGTGGAAAATGAAAAAATATGAATTTTTGAAAAAGATGGTGCTCAATTTCAATATACCGATCAAAAGTTATTAAACAATCAATTTACCATAAATGAGGCCTATTTAATAAAATTTTCACTAATTTTTTAAAAAAAATACTATGGCTAAGTTGGAACTATCCTTTCAACCACTCATTGGAATTGAAATAGAACCAAAAATCTCCCCAAACCAATAAAAGTCAAAAAATGTCTATCCAATGACCTTTGTGTGTGTGCAAGTGAGCTACACTTCCTCTTAAGAAAAAAATACAACTATTTAACAAAAATAATGAATATATAGATGTGTTTAAGAGGATATAAGGTTGATTAATTTTGTCAGTCACCTATAAAATGGATGATAAATAAAATGGGATGCCACTAAGAGAGAATGTGTTCCCCCACATCCCTCACTCTCTACAAACCACTAAACAACCAAACTAGGAACCTATGAGGTTGCTACCTGACTCGATGAAAAAATAGGAAAATAATAGTAGATCTAGAAATTTAAATTATAATAGATGGTGCCATATCAACCCCTCCTCAATATCTTCACCACCAGCATTAGTTTTGCACCTTATGACTCCATGTGGTAGACTCTGCACAAAAATATCACCATTGAAATCCTCAATATAGTCCTTTCCTTCAAGGCAGAGAATAGGCAATGAAGGTGTTGATGGATGTTGATGAAGCTAAAAAAACATGCATGAAAAATGAAAAAATAGTGGGAGATGTCAAGGGACTATATTTGAATGAGTCATGCATATGCAGGTGGATAAAATGTCGACCAACAAGAGGATCACCCATGGATAGTGACTAAACGTCAATAGATCCACAATGTAGGCATAAGATCTTACTAGATATCAAATGCACCTATCAAGGATTAATGGAACCAAGTTAGACTCTATCATATGTTGGCTAGTATAGAACCATTCCACCAACCAATAAGCTAAAAACTTATGTTAGACTATATGGTCTGTTAACTCCTTGGGATGTAGTAAGTGTTGAAGAGGGAAGAAATAGTAGGTCATACATAGAGTTGGTTGAGTATTGTGGTAAGATGGGATATCAAAAGATGAAGGATACTACAGATACCATAACATCACCACATAGCAAAAAACTCACCAAACTAGATTTCCAAAAAATACATTCATTCTCCTTCTAAATGAATCAAAACTTTAGATCTAGGGTCTCTCTTTAGTGTCCACATTCTTCTAGAAAACTTGTCCCAATTATAATATTTCATGATATATCATATCATGTCATAGTTAAACCTTGTCAAAACTCTGCATAAATCAAGATAAAAACCCATTGTAAATGTGTATAAGATTAAAACTTGTCCCAGTCCATAATTACAATGCAATGATTCAGACATAGTGCAGTAATGCAAATATGTATCTGAAGTAAAACAATGTTATGGCAGGGAATTAGAATTTTTTTTTACTACATATGGTAAATGTTGATCCACAAATATCAAATAATGCTGATGTCATTTGGATAAATGCAAAAAAAATGCACAAACTAGATTTATAAAGACTATAACCCAAATCTTTTACAACTAAGGTAACTCTAAATAAAAATGATCTTTGAGGTGGAGATCCAAATCACACCATGCCAAAGCATAGTCCAAATATTTATTGTTGAAGACAAATGGAGGAATAAAACCTACTTTAAACCATTTGTTTGATATCTGTAACACAAAAAATAATAATACCCCTAGATTTTGCAAAAAAAGATCCTTATAATTTTCTTGAGGTTTTTGAGATTTTATTTAAAAAACCAACCCCAAAATTTTTTAAACCCTCTATAAATTGAATTTAAACCCTTATACTTTGTAAATAAACATAGATCCCTAATACAAGCCATTGAAACACATGCAACTATTTAGAACAACATTTAGATTTATAGATTCATATGACACAGAAGTGTTACTAATGCACATATATCAATAAACATGTGATATTAATGTGAATAATCCATGAAATTCATCCAAGAAAATATTGGATATTCCAAAGCTAAGTAATGGTTGTGTACTAGCTAAGTAATGATTATTGGAGGGTGGCTCTGATATCATGAAAAAGTTATCAAAACTTTTCAGCCAATATCTCTCCAATGGCTCATTACCATAGACATTGATGCTTCAACATATACTAATAAGAAACCAATTTAAAACAAAATCAATTTTTCTACACATAATGAGATATGTAAAGGATATGTAAAATATTAAAAAAGCATGTATATTACAATCAATATCACTTGCTTATATAGGCAAGGCAAAATAATATGCAAGCTAAACTAGGAAATGTGGGATAAATCCCCACATAGGACAAACTAAGAAAGCATGAGTACTAAGATACTCTAACACATAAATTCAAATATAGAAGGCATATCTATAGTGATGCCACCTAAACAATGTATTTCTCTTCAGAATATACACAAATTTAAAATTGAGGAGTCATATATAATGAATCCTTTATCTCCAAATGCATATAAATCACCACACACTGAGATGCACATAGATTCACATCAAGATCAATATTCATTGCCAAAAAAAACCAATGATACCAAAACCAAAATAAAATCAACTAATTCATATTCCTTTATTAGTTAATACTGAGCAACAAGATGGTCATGTTTTAGATTAATATGATAGTGGTGATTATCTAGTCCATGATATGATAGATGAGACATTGGAAAAAATTAATTTTGATCCACTTAAACTATTTCACATTATCTATTCACACCTACATGTCTTAGTACATATAAGCTAAATTCATCTACAAATGATACAAAACCAAATCAAGAAAAAGGCAAGAAATAGCAGATGAGCATGTAAATGCTTATTATTATATACATCCCTATTGACTACATACACTAAATCAACCTTACAAGGATCAAATGTAGATAATTTACGTAAATAATTTGGAGGTCTCTCATAAGACTCCACAACAAACTCTGCATATCACATCAAACCAAAGATACTACAAATACAACACTTTTTATGTAAATTGAACATGGGATGATATCTTTACCTCCTAACAAGAATAGATTAGGTAGTAAACTTTTTAATAAGGATTACCATATTTTAATTATCATTTAATCATTAGCCATCATAAAAAATATTATGAGGCATTGAAAAACCAAATGCAAAAATATAATAATGAAGGGCACATATAAATTATGCTTGAAAAATGAAAGACCTGATAATTCCATTTTTCTATAAGAGAGCCACCCTTTAAAATGACCAAGGCATGAAGGTTTAACCATTTATAAAAATATTAATGGGGTTTTTTGCCAACATCTCAAGGCGTATATAAACACTTGTAACACAACTTGTATTATCACCAAACTACAATAGATGGGATTTAATATATATGAATTATGATATTTTCTAGCTTTTCCAATATCTTTGGGGTACATTATACTACCTATTGCATGTGGAGGAAAGGTAGTAAACCTTTCTATATGGGTAATGTACCAACAACAAAATTTTACTCTACATCTTGGCTATAAACTGTATGCAATAAATTATCAATGCCACAAGTCTATATCTTACTTTCGAGCATGATAAAAAATAGATTTTTATCCCACATGATGGATATGAGGACAAGTAGATACATATAAGTTTTGGTAAAGGGTTACCATCAAATACATAACAATTTGCAAAAAAAACTATATATATTTTTTCCAAGCAAGACCACCATGGAGCACCTTGGCTCTTGCATTTCAAGACTTGTTGGACTAAATTGGTTTCAAATATTCTAAAAAATACCAAAAGAATAAAATATTTAAAAAATACAAAAATATTTTCAGATTTTCCATGTTTTATTAGCTCCTTGGCATCTATATTTTTATTTCCATGTTTATGTATAACATATATTCTATTTATATATACACATGTTTCATTCATCTTTTGAGTGTGATACAGCCATACCTAGGGACATGAACTATTCACTTTTGAATGTTGGGCCTTCCCTCTACTCATGTCATTTGGACATCAGGTTCATCCACTTCTTTAATCATGATACATCTAGGCTATATCATTCTATGATCATATTCCATTATCATGTTTTAGCTTATATACTTACACATACCTTTATCCATGCTTTTAACCTTTTTAGTGTACTTGATATGTTATTTACTTAAATGTTTTTACTAACACATATATCAAGGAAATTATATGACATGTTTATGTAGGTTACTTATGTTCCACATTTTCTATTTATGTACTTCCTTAGGTATTTTTTCTTAAATTGTATTGCTTGTTCAATCATTTGAATATGCTCTATTGACAAAGGCCTCCATGCCTATGTTTGCCTATTGTGACATTTGCATATGTCATAGTTTGTTGTATATTGACATTTTAAGTACATCATTCCTTTATTTATGGATATTTGACTAAGTTTATTCCATTTGATTATGTGTCATGTGAACTTGCCCCTTGTTTGAGGTCTCCTTAGACCTATTGACCATATTTGGCCCACATACCAACTCGTGCCTAGTTTCCATGATTCGATACAGAGAAGGAAGCAGAACCCCCCACCTTTTTATTGATCAAATAACTATAACAACATCTAGATGGTATTGAGGAGATTGATTTCACATGTGTGGATGAGTGATTGGAGAATTAACCACATGGGTTTCTTCACAATAGTCCCAGGTAGCCATATGCTAGGTTTTAACTCATTTTACTAAGAACAATAGAAGACATAAGGATCTAAAGTGGGATCTTAGAAAAAAATCCACTAAGTTTCTATACTTGGTCAATTTTCAAATATCTCTAACAAAATCAAAGGAGCATTTTTATGAGGTTAGACCTCACACATATGGATAAGTCAAGGACAAATATTCATATGGGTTGGTTCATTTTTATGCTAAGATATCCCATGCCAAGTTGTAGCTCATGTGATGAAGTAAGATGAAATATTTGCATCTTCAAAGTTGGATCTATGGATTGAAATGACCAAATATCCATACTTAAACATTTTTTAGTCGAGATCAAGTAGGCCAACCAACTTTTGCATTTAATATCTTCACTCAAGAAGCCTTATAGGCTAGTAGATCAAATGAGTTTTCTCCTTGTGGCATTAATACTATCTCCTAAAATTTTGGTGTCTTCATGAGTTATGTGCTTCAAGATGCAAGTTTACAAAGTTGGCCAAAAATGTGAAAGACATTAGTGTAAGTGTCAACTTTATACCTAGGAAAAGGTCCATATAAGTTTAAATTTGACAGTCTATAGAATATCAAAATTATTCTCATATACATTAAATGATGTTCATATAAATGCCAAAATTAATCTCCATAAATTAGCTAGTGGGGTTCAAAAATTCTGGAAGAGTGCATGACCGACAAGTGTCAAGGCCATAGTAGCTTAGAGTAAGTCAAACATTTAGATTGCTAATAGATAATAGCAAGGGGGTGAGTTGGAGTGATCAAACAAGATGACCCTGACTCAGAAGGTAAATAAAAGAGTCTAAACTTGAATCCAACATGAGTTAATGGAAGAAGAAAAAGAAGAAAGCTCTTTATGGGCTTAAATGGGACCGATCATCAAACAAAGTGTTATAGATATATAGGAATACCAATATCTTTAGATTGGTTTTCATCTATAGTTAATAGAGAAGATATATGGCTAAGTCAAGCCCTTGACAAAACTATTGCTTAAGACAGGCATGATGTGTCACTAGTAGATATGAATATTTTATCCTCTCGATGAAATCTAATGGAAGATCAATAGTCCAGAACTTGGGGATTTGGAAAGTAGTTGGAGAATTCACTTCTAGATAGATTAAGACATGCCAAATGTGGCTAAATTTTATCCTCTAACACACCTTGCACAATTAGTGAAAAGATTTAGAGGCTAATCATTAATATTTGATTCATAATGACTTTTTTTATTGCACCAAAAACATGATATAACAACTCAAAAGTTGACAAACAACTAGTTACTAACTCCTTTTTCTCTCCTTTTTTTGCTATATATAGAGGCTCTAAGGGCTAAAATAGATGTCTCTGATTAATCATCTAATCGGTCGGATCTCTCTCTATATTTTTCTCAATTCCCTCTCTTGGTTAGACTAGACTTTACTAATATGAAATTTGTAACCTCTTGAAGTAAATAAAAGGGCATGATTTGATTTCATTATTCTGGTATAGTGTGTATATGTCTAATTTATGTATGTGGTAGAAGCTTCTTCCTTTCAAATTGTGATTTCACCTAGTTACTAGTTCATCTATTTGTGCACGTCATGTTTAGTGTTCTACATCTTTTGATCAAAGCCTGTATGTGGATACTATGACTAGTTCGTATCTTAATTTAGACCTCTCCTTTATTTCCCTCATCCTAGACCATTTGATGAGCCTCCACATAGATATTTGAATAGATAGTTGAAGTCTGAACCTAGTTATTTACTTATTTTATTATTATTCTTTGATTCAAGCAGAGAGGATCGACCTATAATTTTAGTGCATCACCCGGTTAACTTTCTTAGGAGCCCTTATCCCTTTCTAACCCTTTTCCCATGAAGCACTAGGCTTAGCTTTATTTTAGTTGAGCATCAAAGAGAAATCTAGCCTACTCCAGAGGTTCATCCCCATTTTGGGATACCCATAGCCTAGGGTTATTTCCATTTTATGGCTCAATTAGGGGAAGCCCAAAGAAATTCCCCCAAGGGTGCGAATTGAAGCCATAATAAGACCATTGTTTTTTATTTGCTTTTGAGTGATCTTGTGTGTGTGTTATATTTCTTGTTAATCTTGTATTGTTACTATTTATATGTTTACATGATTCACATCATGTATCTTAGGATTTAATGTCATCACATACTATGTGTGTCATTACTATATCTACCTAGATATATTACCCTTACATATTACATGATACATTCATATATTATACACTTCTATTATCATTTTGAGGAAAGGTGATTACTAGTTTCTACTTCCCCTTACCTCAAAGCGGGGGCGGGGCAGGGGGGGGTGTGGGGGCCATATTAGTGAGGGCATGTTATAAAGGCATGGAATTCACACTTTTACAATTTCATATGTCAGGGGGGGCATACAAAAAATGGGTGGCTTCCACATTTATTAAGTACTTAGTATTTTTAGGTTATAGTGGGGGCATTTTAATGAAACATCTTCTCTACACATACTATTTCTCAGTTTCAAATTTAATTAGGGGCATATCATGGGAACATGTCTTCCTCACTTGAAAATTTTAAAAATTGGCCAAAATTGCATAGTTATATGACTCAGATACACACTTTTGGTAGCATTATATATATTAATACCATTTTTATACCTAGGTTTCATTTTGAGACATATATGAGGTGAATATTCCATGCAAAAGATCACCTTAAATTATAAATGCAAATCAAATTTTAGATTTCAAATACTTCTATAGATTTTAGTGTACACTAAGATGGATTTTTATGGATTTTTATTGAGACAATATACTATAGTATTTGGTTAAATTTTTGCAAGGTTTAGGTTATTACATCACTCAATCTTACCAAGTTTATAGGATGGAGTGATTAAATAATTCACCCACACCAAATTTATAGTGTGAGTTGACTTGGGTCATTCATGCTCATCAGGATATACGTATGATTGGGTTGTATGTTCAATTTAATCTTAAATGTCATCTGGAAACTCACATCTTCTCCAAGGTTAGGGGGAGTTTCCTTCTAATATTTATATGTTATTTCACTTAAAGGTTTTACTATTGTCCTAATCTCAAATCCAAAGCTTTTGTTGACTATTTTTTACCACAAGTAAAAATGATTCAACCCCATATAGTATAAAAATTGATATAGGGGTATAATATAATTTAATATGGTGTTTCATGGTCAATTTTATGTTGTTCAATATGTTTATAGCCTTGGTCATACTCCATTTTAGTCCTTATGTCATTTTATGCCATTTAGGGGTCATATATGGGTCATTAATGAAGGTGGTACAATTTTACAAGATGGAAAGTGTTATAAAATCATCTGAAATGTCTAATATTTTAGTCCCTATTATATATGTTAGTTTATAACTAAAAACTTGTAGGTGTTAGTTTAAAATAAAGAAAACAAGTGAAAAAGGAGTTTTGAAGGTTATACGGCCTATGGGAGAGAGTGACACATGGAAAAATCTTATGGAGTGACATTTAAATTTAATTATATCCATTTACATTCTTGATATGATTTTTTAAGTGCCAAAATTGAACCAAAAACATTTTATCTCTCCATCACTCCATTAAGCAAGCAAAACTAGTCAATAAGTCTTTGGATGGTACGGTCAGTAAAAGGACTTTCAAGTTAAATTATATTTATGGTGGATATTAAACTTGGTATAATTCATTTTAATTTTTTAATTTGGAAGAATGGTGGCCTATGGTTCATACTTTATGAACCATTCTTAACAAGTTGACTATTTTGTTTTGCTAACTAATCCCCACACCCTATAGGTTTTGCCTCTATTTAAACATGTTCATACAATCCAAATAAGGAAATGGATTATATATGATGTGGAATTACTTATCTCATGTTTATAATACTTTTTTCATATTTTTAAGTCATTTTATAAGTTTAAACCTCTTAGATTGTAGGTGGAATATGTTAGTGAGGTTGTAGTCAGATTTCATCAATTGCATAAGGTTTCTTTCCCTGTAATGGCTTCAAATCAATGTGATATGATGTTTCATACACCTAAAATGTCATTAAAATCTCATTATTCCCAATTTAAACCTCTAAATCTATCATTATGAAGGTTTTAGTCAAGAATGTTACACACAATTAGTGCTTTGCTTACTCCCACTTACGGTCATCATGTTTTGAGCTCTGAGCATGGTTATGAAGATGTTTTGAAGAGTTTCAAGGAATGGGACACATTCTAAGAGCAAAATCTATCAATAAAAACTCTCAAGTGACACAAGAAGAGTTGTATACTTCATTCTAGATATGAACCAACATAAGGAATAATACATGGGTGATAGAAACCCAACATGATGGTCCAAACTCATAAAGATGCAATCAAGTCTTTTAGGTCTAGTTTAGGACTAAATCCCAATAAGAGGGTCAACTTAATTTATAGTGATATTAAAACATTCCAAGTCCTTGGAATAGGTTTTTAGGAAGATATTAGGTGTGTTCAAGTTGTTGGAATGTAAATAATACCACAAGGAAGCCACATCTTAGATTAAGAGCATAAAAAGGAATGGAAAATTGAGAACAAAACTTGAGAGGCCAATTTGAGATGCTCACACATACTTGGGGGATTTTATTTGGAGTATAAGGAGTTGGTGTAAATTGAATTAGGTCTTGAATAAGGAGTTTGTGGAATTTGTTCACAAATTGGATGTCAGACCTATATGAATAATCCTTAGAGGCTAAAATCACCTAAAACCCTTGTTAATGACCTGATTGGGAAAATGAAGGAAGAGAAGCATCAAGGAGGCATATATTGGATTAATAAATGACTTTATCTTATATAGGATTCCCTATGGCTTCTCCCCATCATACTGAGTTGTACCCTACTTGTATGGACAAGGTGGAAAATGTCTTTCTTGATTATTTTTAGTGTTTTGTAAGTATGGAAGGGTTTCAAAGGATTAAATCCACATTGAGAGACATATTTGGACTTAAACTAACCCATAATTTATATTTCATGCTTCATCTAATCTCACAAGTGTCTCTACAAGTGCCTTCATCTCAACTAGTCCATACTAGCATAGTGAACAAGCAAGTGAGAAGGTGGAGTATCTAAGTGGGAGGCCTTTTAAGGTATATTGGAGGAATATAAGGACATGATGGATCCTTAAAATTTTCATACACTCCTCTATATGTAAAAGTTTTTGTTGATGCTTCTAAATATACCATTGGTGCTCTTTAGTATTGATGAACACTTCTCATTTTAGGATTCAAAAATCCAAGGGATGTGTTACAGTTTGTGAAAATTTAGTGATGTTTGTGGTGGAATAGAATAAGAGTATGGGAAATATCCACAATATTTGCTTATTTTAGTGTTTGGGAGCCACCAATGTCTGAATCTTTGGATCTTTGTAAATTTGATGATTTCTAGACTAATCTAAATGAATAGTAACAATGATCTTTAAACTAAAGTGAGTATTGATAAAAAAAAATAAGAAAATGGAAGGGTAAGGTAGAAAGAAAACATGATTACAAATTTTCACCTCAAATATTATGACAAAATTCTAATTACTTTAAGCACACATGAACCAATTTATGATATAGAATAGCATGAACTTAGATTACTTCACAAATCAGGAACAATTTGGAGGAAATATATAAATCATAAGAACCAAGTTTACTTTAAACATTTGTTACTATGATCTGAATAGCCTAAGCACATCCAAATGTAGAGCAAAAGAAAATCAAGTATACTTGAGATCTTTATAGTTAATCTAGCATTAGCACAAATCAACAACCCTATGATAGAGAATGTGACTCAAAGTATAGAGAATCATTTAAACTTAATATGACATGTAATAGAGAGACAACATTGATATTTAAGAAACTATAAAGATAATATTTTTATAATTCCTTAGTTATATTAAATTCTCTTGGTATACATTTTCTCAAAAGCTCTCTCTTTTACAAAATGGTAGTCCTTGCCTATTTATAGGAAACATAAGTGGTTCATCGGTTAACCTTCTCAAAATATCCACATGCAAGATAAGTAAAACTATCCTTAATATAAATATTACAATGTATATGACCTACTACATCAAAATTGATAAAAGGAAACCATATATGCTAATAGACTAGCATATATTTGTTACAAATTAATATTATTTTACAAATTACATTTGTAGTGGGACCCTCGATTAGCCCTATCTAAGGAAGTCTATCACCTTAGTGTATTGATATTTGATAATCTCAAAATCCACTGTAGGCTTCATCAAACAATCCTCCTCTTTATTTTCTAATGTGTCAAATTCTTTGTCACTCTTGGTCATGAGTTCCATAATACACTATGCTTCTGTGATCTACTTCCTTGAAGTAAGGATGGTGTCAAGGATATTTTGATTATCCTTGTTAGAATGGCCTTGATGGTCTTTAATGACCTAGATGTGGACACCAACTCTCTGCTTGAATTTTCCATCACTTATCAGGTCTATAGTAGTGGTTTCAGAAGGGTTATCCAATAGGCTCCCTAAAAGTTTCTCCATTCTGGTTACCAGATCATTGTCTTCCTTGATGAAGTTGTCAACATTATTACACCAAGTGATCAAATATTATTGCTTATCCATCAAAACTATCATGGGGATATATAAATGTCTAAGCTTGATGATCTTGAAGTCTAGGGCCTGCTTTGTCATATATACATTGATAAGTTCTATCATCTAAGTTTGAGAATCTTGTCATTGGGTGATTGAGGCTTGTGTCATCTTAGCTTGATGGTTTAAATCACTTAATATAAGCTTGATGTTCTTTAAATTCTCAAATGTATCCAAAAAATATTTATTCAACACTTTTAATATGTCCTTAGGAATTGAGAGTAGGACATGAGCCTCCAAATCCTGCTTCTCTTTCTCCAAGTTGAGGAACCTTTGCTTCATTCCTTGGATTCTACCAAGGTCATTGTTGATTGTGCCACCACTAAACTAGACACATCCCCCTAATAAATGGGATGTTCTCCTATTTCCTACCCTTGAATAGGAGTTAATCCCATAAAAGGTTCCACCTTTTGAAAGGTGAACTCCTTGATGCCAATGGTGGCCTTCTTTGTCACTATTCTCTCAAAACATGATGTATCTAGATTGAAATTCACTATTTTTTAGATTCATTAAATTTTGGCTACTCAAGAATGTTTATATTTAAACCCCTAGAGGCCTCTGGGATACCAATCCCTTGGCACTCTTTGTTATGAAGGATTTGGATCCTTCTCTCTACTTATTTGTTTACAATATCTTGGATCCATGGCTTGACATTATCCTACACATCTATGCCAACTCATTTAAGGCCCATGATGGAGAGAGAGATGGGATTTTTCATAATTTCCCATAAACAAACTAGTCAAGAATGGTTGGTCCATAAATAGGCTTCTCATCATTGAAGAGGTTAACTTCATTAGTAGGGCGAGTGAAGGTTAACCTAGGCTTCCTTTTAAGTTCCAGGGGCACCAAGGCCAATTCTGCTTATCTTTTTACTCCATTTAATGGGATAAAATCCTTATTTTTTATATTATAGGGATCCTCCCCCTATCAAAACCATAGGATGCTACAATATCAACAAGGGCATCCTCCACTATTTCTCTTACTTCCAAGGCAATCATGCCAATGATTTCCACTAGGGAAGGAGGCCTTTGTGGGGATGCCTAGGGTTGAGGACCTTTTGCAAGTCTATGTTTTATCTTTAACTCCTAAACTACAACTTTAAAATTTCCTTTTATATCCTTAAGTTTCCCAACCTGGGGTTGCTTTTTCAATTCTACTCATTGAGGCTCAGAAGATTGTCCCCCAATAGGTAGTTCTTGATGAGCAATCTTGGATGGTCCTAGAAACAAATGATAATGCAAGGGATGTAATTTCCATCTCTCTCCTATGGGTTTACTATCTTTGACCAGCCTATGCTCCAACTAGATATTATATCCCTTGATCCTGGATAGGACCACTACAAAGTTCTTTGCCCTTGTATAAATACCATCTCCCACACCTAGTTGATGTTTGTATTCAAAATTTGGGACCTTTTTATCTTATATGTGGTTGGTCACTCTATTACTAGGGTCCCACATCTTAAGGTCATATAGCTAGAAATCAAAAGAATATTTTTGGATCACCATAATTTCCAATTACTTCCAATCCTCGATCACAATCCTACCAATGTCTAGTGAAAAGGGGTTATCCTGAGACTTCTTATTTTTCTTGCATATTCCATCCACACCTTGGATTATTTAATAGGAAATCTATTGTTCTAAAATATTAGTAGGTGCATGAATGGGAAATCAGTAGGGTTGAATCATGATTCCTTCTATTCTTATCATAGTGTAATTTGAATAGAACCAAACATCCCTTATGGCTTCTACTTGCCTTTTTATTTGAGGGTAGTTTTTTGGCATAGGGACATCAGTGATTTCCTCATAGATATTTGGGAAAACACCATCATATATAAATTTCATGTGGTTCTTGTATTTGAATATGCAATTTAGAGTAGTGGTGAGAGATTATGGTCCTGCCATCAAGGTACCAATTTTAGATGCTAGGGAAGGTTACAGAGGACAAGAGTGAATCCAAGAGATAGGACATCATATGAAATTGTTTGGAGGTCCTTCTTTTGATGGCATTGAATTGTTTGGCCAAGATAAATCTTATTAGGTCTCTAATGGGAGGGGTTAAGTTCTATTCCAACATGTAGTGAAGATAAAATACCCAAACCTTGCTTACATAAGTAGTGGAAGGAGCACCAAAGGCTCTATTTAGTAAGGTCATAGATATCCTAACACCTTACCTGAATTAGAAAATAATAATCCCACCATAAGAGGACCTGAAAACATGGGAGCCTTAGATTAACCAAGGTGTGAGGACTGAATCCAGGTCTTGGGTGTTTGTCTACTCTCTTAAGGAAGGGAGATGAATATGAGGCAAGGGAAGCTTATAATAAGTTCCAAAGGCCATAGGGGTGATGCATGAAACCTTATTAGTACTTCCCTCTTGAATGATCCATTATTTATCTATTATGTATTCAACAAAAATGGGAGCAAGGAGCTCAATACAATGCATTACCTTTAGTTTGGCTACAGCATGGTGGAGGTCTGCTAGCTGAATTAAGACTAGGTAATTATATCTATGATGCACATATGAATTAATCTTATCCTCCTAAAAAATTAATTGAAATTACTCCACAAAGAAGAATAGGTTAGACTAGTTCTTGATTCCATGCACATTTAGGGTTATCAAGTCCAGCTCCATGTCTTTGAATATCCTCCCCCTATCTAAAGTTAGATAAAGTTTTACTTCCATATTTATCTATTGCCTACCCACTACCATTGATGACATTGAATTATATTTACAAGTTCACTAAAGGTTTGATAGGGCACTTGCTTCAAGGTTTAGTTGTGTTATTTTGATTACTTTGTGACTAATTGAGCTAACTCGAGTCTTCATTATAGAGGGCTTAGGTTTTTTTAAGCTTTAATGGTGGACATATCTAGTTTATTAATCTTATAGGTGCCTTAGATTTTATGGGACCTTATTCTCATTCCCTCTATGCTTTCAATCTTAGGATATATTTGATTTTGATTCTCCATGCTTATGTGAAGCCTATGTGGTATGGCTCTATACCTTTTGTAGCAATTTTCATAAATGCTAGTTAGAGACTAGCCATTAGCTTTCAAAATCTTTCTTTGTTTTGATTTGATAATCTAAATCCAAGTTCTTGTGTTCTTATTGGTCCTTTGATCTTTAATCTCATGGCTATGCCACTTGGCACCAAAGCAAATCTTACCCATGTTGCTTATTATTTCCAGTTGTTATCTTGGTCATGTGTTAGCCATGTGTCGAGCTTGTAGGGCCTTTAAAAAGTCTTCAAGATTGATACACCATTGGATCAAATCCAATGGGTGAGCAATCACCATTGATTTCTACAAGGTCTAATTCATTTAATTGAGCACCTTTATTAAGTGGGTCCCATCATATTTTCATCTTTTGACTAGCAAGCTACCACACATCCTCCTTGTAGGGATATATGTACCTCTGTTAGTTACCCCTGCCATGGGTAAGCCATGTGTCAAGCTCATGAAGCCTTTGAAAATTATTCAAGTTTGATGCACCATTGGATTTAATCCAATGAGTGAGTGATCACTATTAGATCCTACAAGATGCACACCTTTTAATCAGTAACATGACTATATAAGCTTAGACTTAAAATGATGTTCTTAAGGTCCTTTTATGTTAAGAAACATAAATTAACTTAGGTTAAGGCCTTTTATGTTAAGTCTTTATATATGAAATGCTATAAATTCCTTTGAAAGGGTATTTAGAAATTCCCCCTTTGCTTAGGCTTTGAAAAGTTGTCTAGGTTAAATTTGGCAGGCTTGGTAACGTCAACTACGTCCTCATGGACGCTAAATGATGGGAGCAAGCTTGTCAAATTTAAGATAATGAAATTTCTTCAGTCTAATGATTAAGTTCCACATGTCGATCTCTTAGGAATTCTTGGGGCTTTGGGGTCGATGTGTGCTATCAAATTAAGGCCCCTAATTCAATGAGGACCATGAGATCATAATATGAGTGCTTGATAGCAATTGGTCTCCCTTTCAGTATTGGCTTTGGTTCATGCCATTGGATCAAAATATTTGATTGAATACAATGAATTAGATCTCCAAAAATGCATGAGCTTTAAGTTAAGGCTTGATATGTATGAAGGTTTAGATTAAGGTTTAGAACTTTAAATTTTTTTTCATGCTTGCAAACACCAAGATATTTGAACCTTAATAAAAACCTAGTTAATCCAAAAGGGCTCTCAGGTTTTAAAGGGGTAAAAAAATATTTCTAAGTCTTGATTTTATATTAATGTTTGATCATGTTTAAAAAAAGATAATCAAAGCTTAATATAAAGTTAGACTTAGTATTTCTATAACTGAAAGGAAATATAATTTCTTGCTAAATTTTTCCCATGGACGTTTGAATTCAAACCCCTAAGGTTTACTTCTTAGGAACCCTATCTTTCTCCATATAACCTACAACTAATCACCTCAAAGACAATAATTAGCAACATTAGTCCATGAAACATAATCACAACTAGATATACTGAGGCTCATGTCATTTAATTTAATTGCCTTTAAATTTCAAGAGAAAATAACCCTTTCACATTCAATCCAAAACATAGATGTTTTGAAACATTTACAAGGGTACCTTTTCATCAAAATAAAAAAAATGGGGGTATGTTGGTCTCAACAAATGGTGACTCACAGGAGGAACATAGCAATATGTTGGAACCTAGGGCTTTGGTTTAGACCTATAAATAAGTTTTTTTTAATATATATATATATATATATACCATTTTGACATATATCATCTCTTTATTTGATTTTTGATTGAAACAAGCCTCTTATGTGTAAAATTTGAACCTAGATATTAAAACAAAAACATGCAATATGTGTTTTGATTCCACTTACTATTTGTTAGGACTTTGGAAGACAACCTCCAGGTTTCATACCTTTGACCATAACATTGAATTTGAAGCATATTTAGATATTCGTTAAGAATAATTGATTTTATCTTAGGGAAGGTTTGGGTATTGCTCTATTGCCAACCAAGTGTCCATAGCCCCAATAGAGATACCTTTGGATCCTCTCATGGCCTTGCTCCATTGCCAACTAGGCATCCATAGCCTCAATGGAGATTGCTTGAATCACCTCTAAATTTTCTTCTTTTGATTTAGTATTAAGTTTCTCTTTTTTATATTTTTTTATTGCAAAGGTTGAGAGCCAAGATAGCCTAGTTTTAAGGTTTTAGTCAGATGTTTGGTTCTAGGGGTAATCACCTATATTTGAAATTTTGTGTTAATTAAGGATATGTTTTAAGTGTAAGCATGAATGTGAATTAACAAACTAAATTCACATTATATACATATGATTCTTATTAAAACCAAGCTTTGATTTAGAATAAAGTTTGAATCTTTGTGGGATATTTATCTCTTATACTTATCTATGCCAGTGACCTTGGTTACATCATGATGCTTTATCTCCACATCATGTTCACTTTTTTAAGATTCATACTCATACCTTTTGAGAAATTATAAATAAAGATAATCCATGAGACTTACTAAAACTAAAGTGTAGACACCAAAATAGTGTCAACCCTCCCCCTTTTTGGTCCCTTTCTAACTTCAACATGCCTAACCTATACTTTATTAATTTAAAATACTTATTTTAAATTAATAATCCCCCCTAGACACCTCACCTTGGATTCCCAGCTCTTAGGCCATTTATCACCCTATGACTAATCATAATTACCTAAGACCTATTTCAACTCTCCCACTAACTTTCACGCCCATTAAATCCATCTTTGGACTGTTCAACAACAACAACGGAACTTGGTAGATTGAAGAATGGGAAAAAGGATAAAAATAGCCTTTTTTCCCATTCTCTATCCACCGATGTCGGTTAACAGTCGACTGATGCCGGCAGTATCATCGACGTCAATTGCTTAAAACTAAATTCTAACCTCAACTGGCGACCCAAATGTGAATTCTCTTGCTCCAGGATCTGAATTCTTTCTCTCCCAGACTCTGAAACATCAAAGGTAGGATTTAGGATGAGGTATCAGCATTTTATCATCACTCTCTAGGATAATAAACTCTATAGAATTCACTCCACACCAAATTGAAATGCTGCATGAGGTCTCCTACATCAGCCATAATGGAACAAGTCTTCTACACTTCTGGTTCTCCACCAAGAGCTAAGTATTCTTCTGGTTTATATTTTAGTATTTTTAAAATGCATTGGTAATTAGTCCATTGGCTATTTCTAATTATTGTTGAGACCAAATCCAGCTTTCTTCCTAGAGAGGTTGAAAAGCCTTTCTTTTATCCCAACCCATTTTGACAACCTGTCCCCTACCGTTGTCCTTCCTAAGACTCTGTCCACTATCCTACATCCCTGCACAACCCTTTTGAATCTCCCAAACCATTTTGTTGACCATAGACATACCCTGAAACCCATCCAAGGCCCATTGCCCCTACTGACATCGGCATCAAGGCCCATTGCCCCTACCGATGTCGACATCCTAACCGATGTCAGCAACATTGACCAACTGATGATGGTAGACTAACTGGCATCAATGACTATGGGAGACTTACAACATAATACAAGTATGCATTTTCTACTTTCTATTTCTTAGTCTTTCATTATTTCTGTTTATCTGACATTATTTTTATCAAATAGTGGACTGTCATCCCTCCAAGAAGTCTTTGCACTTCTAGGATCGAGCTTTGCTTGGTAGTCCACCATACATCTATCTAACATTTTATTTGTTTAAGTCTTTCTTATCTATAGGTGTCATCCTCCACAGCCAAAGAGGAGCTCCTTCAATCATCTAGATACGGTGCGTAGCTTCATTCAGGTATCATCTAACCCCTAACCATTAATCTTAGTTTCTTATTTCTTCTGAATGTAAATAAGCAAAAATGAGTAGAAACATAAATAACACCACCAAGCAAAAAGATGAAACACAAATAAATAAATAACAAGAAATAGACAAGCATAAGCAACAAATATATTCAATCCTATAAAGAAAGGAAACTAACTAGCTTACCTATTCTAACCTTAATAATATTATATATTTATTCTATGAAGACCCCTAGTGGGGTAGTAAAAAATTAATGCTTGAGGTATTTCCCATTGGTGGGCAAAGTAAACACTGTTCCTTGAAGATCCTTCAACTTAAAAGTGTTGTTGCCTAAGATTTCTATAATTTGCTACATGCCAATCCACAAGGGGGTGAACTTACCATGTTTGCCTTTAGGATCTAATGCTTTGTCCTAGAGGAGGACTAGGTCTCCCTACCTAAGCACCCTCGCTATGGACCTTTTATTAAATCATCTTTTCATAGTTGATTGGTGCCTATTGAAGTTTGTAAATACCTTTTCCCTAGCATCTTCCATTTCAATGATGTCCAATAGCTTAGAATTAGAAAGTTCTTGGTTATCCTTCATGTATTATTACATGAATGTGAATGTAGGTAACTTCAAAGTGATGGGAAAGATACGCTCCTAACCATATACTAACAAAAATGGTGAAGCCTTAAGGGCTTGTTTGATCTTGATTCTATCTACCCATAATGTAAACTTAAGGATTTTATGCCATGTTCTAGGTTTATCTTCAGCAATTTTTTTGATGGCCTTCACCAGGTTTTTATTTATGGATTCAAAAACACCATTTCCCTGAGCATATTGATTGGAGGAAAACTTGAGTACAATGCCTTGGTCATAATCCCATTCCATCATTTCAATGGATATGAAGGTAGATTCATTATCAAAAACTAAGGAAACTAGGGTTCCAAATCTGGTGCAAATAGTTTCCTCCAAGAAATTAATCACCTCTTCTATTTTGCATTATGTAATGGCTACTACCATAAAAAATCTAGTCCAATAGTCCATAGCAATTAAGACATATTTGTGACCTTTAAAATAATTGGGGTTGATCATTCCTAAAAATTCTAATGCCCATTGTGTAAAAGGCTTATCCACCATCACAGGTTGTAAAGGCATGCCTGATTTTGGCTCTTTTGTACTGAAGATCTGGCATGAATGACACTCCCTCACATGTTTGTGTGTATCTTTGAAAAGGGTAGGCCAATAATACCCAGCCTTGACAATCTTTTGGGTTGTGTTTCTCCCTAAAATATGTCCACTACCCAAAAAATTTCATAGAAATTAGATGTAATTTGAGAGGCCTCTTCTTTTGATACACATCTTAAGTAGATCCCTTCAAAGTTTTTTCTATAAAGGACTCCATCTTTGATGAGGTAATAAGATGATTTAAGACTTAAATCTCTCTTTTATTCTTTGGTGAGTCTTAGGGGACAAATACCTCTGATAAGAAGATGCATTAAATAGTCATACCATTCATTAGGTTGGAATTTCTATTGATCCACTTGCATGACATGGAGCTTGGGGTCAATATTGGCAATCATCTAAATTAAGCCTTGACATTTCACTAATTTGGCAATTTTCATCTTTATATCATACTCTTATATGATTTCCATCCACTTGCCTCTTATTTCCTTAAGCTCATTCTAACTCAACATAAGCTTTGTGGCTATGTTAGGTAAAATGGCATGCACCTTGTTTCTAAGGAGGTAATGTCTAAAATTTTTTACTGCCTTTACTAAGGCATAGGCTTGCTTATCAATGATGGAATAATTTACATCTACATTTTTTAAGTTGGTGCTCATGAATGATATAGGGTGGGCATTCCCATAAACCTTTTGAGTTAAGATATCAGCCATCGTGTGCTCAAAAGTAAATGAATACAAGAAAAAGTCCTTTGAAAAGTTATGACTTATCAAGATTGGGGCTTGATTGATTGCTCTTTTAATGTCAACAAATGATTTCTTAGATTATTCATTCTAAGAAATTTCAGCATATTTATTAAGCATATCATTCAAAGGTTTGAAATCTTAGCAAATCCTAAAATGAACTTCCTCATGAAGTTAATCTTGCCAAAGAATGACTTTAGTTCTTTTCAACTATTGGGCAGCCCAATTTTAGAAATGGCCTCCACTCTATCAAGATCTATAGAAATCAAATCTTTGGTAATGACATGCCCCAAAAAGTTTCCTTAAGTGACATATAATATTATTTTATTAGGGTTAAGAGATATACCATACTTCCTACATCTGTCAAATACTTATCTCAAATGCACAAAATGTTCTTCTCTATTTTTAGAGAATACTGTGAGATCATCCATATATATCATGATGCATTTACCCACTAGACCTTGGAAAGCATGGTCCATGGCCCTCTGAAAAGTTGTCCCTACATTAATTAATCCAAAAGGCATTATCTTGTAATCATATGTTCCCCATTTAGTAGTAAAATTTGTTTTCATCCTGTCTTCTAGAGTAACAAGCACCTGGTTATATCTAAAAAATCCATCCAAAAAGGACATCATGGTAGATCCTGAAATAGTTTAGATAACTTGGTCTAGAGAAGGAAAGGGGTAATTGTCCTATTTAGATTCTCTATTCATATTCCTAAAGTCTATGCATAATTTTATTTACCTATTTTTTATACTAGGACCAAGTTTGCAACCCAAGTGGAATGCCTAATAGGAAACACAATCCTTGCATCTAGCAGTTTATTGACTTCCCTAAAGATCATGGGTTCTAGGATAGAATTGATAGGCCTTTGCTTCTATCTAAAGGGTTTACAATTTTATTTAAGGGGGATAGTATGAGTAATAACCCTCAAGTCAAATATTTTTAGATCTTCATAGGACCCAGCAATGGCATCCTTATATTTTATAAATAGCTCTCTAGCTTTTCTGTTTTCCATTTTCGTGCAAGCCTTTCCTTTATTCACTTTTTGGGGTTGATTATGCAGACCAAGATTTGTTACATGATAGTCTTTACCTCTTACCTTGGGTTGATTGGGTGCTTAATAAATCTTATCATGATCAAATAGCCTTTCGAATGAGATCATCCCTTTAGGTATGTTATTGTCATTCAACTGGATGATTTTACCCTCAAGCTCCCCTTAAGGAGATATTTCACTAGCTTCATCAATAATGTGAGCTTCAAAGGCCCTAGAATTAGTCAAGAATTCTATAATTTATTGATCATCATAGAAAACTTGGAAGTGATTTATGTTGTCAGGGATTAAGGGATATGGTTCTAGCTCAATACTGAGGTTCTAAGAATCATGATTGAGTATAAGGTTAGCTTAAGCAGAGGCAAGCTCATTAGCAACTTTGTTTCTTCCCTAGGGATAGACAAGATATTGAATGCATTAAAATATTCCACCAAGTCCTAAACTCTTAATTTCTACTTCTTAAAGTAAGATAACTTGCACTGGTACTTACTCCTTACTTGATTAACTATAAGTTCAAAATCTCCATAAACAAGTAATTCATTGACTTTATGCTTGATAGTAATTTGTAATCCTAGAATGATAGCCTCATATTCAACCAAATTATTAGTGCAAGGGAATTTTAACCTATAAGATACATGGTATTATTTTTTTGTAGGGTCTATTAATATAATACTAGCCCCTAATCCCAATTTGTATTTGGCACCATCAACATATAACTTCCATAGGCTAGGCATTGGAGGAGATATCTTAGAACCAGGTTCCTTTGTAGTTTTTAAAGTGAAAACTCCTAGATCAAAATCTAAGAAGTTTACCCTTTCATTGACAACATTTTATTCTATTATCATGTGTTTCATTATGGGTTCTCTTTCTACTCTTATCTAATTTGGCACACCTTTACAAGGTAGCCACAATTGTAAGAAATTAGTAGACATGTAACCATTTAAGGCATTAGTCCATTATCTACTCAAAATAAATCCATAATCATTAGGAATATCCACTAATTAGATTTCAATAAATTGTTGAACCTTGGGTTCACTGACTAGTTGCATATGTACATTTAATAGTTCCCCAATGACCTTGACTCTGGATTTATCTAATTGAGTAACCACTCTATCAAAATTGATTGGTGTTAACCCAAGATGTTCAAATATCCCAATAGGCATGATGTTGGTTGAAGCTGTAGAATCTAAAAGATAATTATGGACAATCTTCCCAAATATCCTAATTGTAAGTAAGAAGGGCAAGGACTCTATTTTGGTTACTTCCATAGTTACACTAGCACTATCTCTTTTAGGGGGATTCCTAGGTTTTTTGGACAATGATTTTAAGAGTAAATATCTTTGTTATGTAATTTGATTCAGTTCATGTAGGGTAATATTGGCTTTGATCTTTTTCATATCCTTCACAATGTTGTAACTAGTATTGTTTAAATATTCTATAGTAGGTTTAGAAGAACTGCCCTTAGCTCTTTCAGGATCATTCCTTGATGTAATGTTTGGAGGAGTCCCATAATTGTTAGGATGAATAGAGGTAGTCAATGGCTATTTTTTTTCCTATTTCTTAAATGATATATTTTCAATAATTGATAGAATGCTTGAATATCTTTAGGGATATTCTCAAGCTCATTATCTTCTTGAAAAGGGAATTGAAAAGGTTCTACCATATGCACTTAGTCAGATGGTTTTGATTCAGAAAGACCTATAATAACATATTTGTTTGTAACCATTTAAAATGTGTCAATTTCCTCTTGGAAAGCTTCAAAATCTTTGCAAAATTCAATGTAGTCAATCTCACCATGCTTGGAGGTAGCATGCACCCTACAGTAGTCTAGTAAGGCAATATCAATAAGATTTATGTCCATAGTCCTTTTGCTAGAGGAAGGATCATTAGATTTATTATTTTAGAACATATCATTATAAAATCTATTTACAGGCCTATTAAACTTTTGGAAAGTGAAGTTCCTTCCAAGGTTGTCATTAGCATTACCAACTTGCCTTTGTAATTTCAAAAAGCTATGTTGAGCTTCTAGACCATTTTTAATATAGATTTATTCACATTATTTGGAGTCTTAGAATTTTAACCTTGGTTATTGTTAATGTCATTAATAGGCACTAAAGCTTTTTGGTCATTGATATGAGATCCATTAGTGGTCTGATGGCTCAAAAAACCTAGGTTCTGATTAGGGGTAGCATGGCTAGTCGGTAATACATTTAAAGTATGGAACTAGTTTAATGCTAGAGTATTTTGGTCATTATTTGGGAAAAGGTTTAATGTATAAATTTGAGAATTAACATTTGGGACAAAATAAGCCATTTGTTGTTAGGGCTGCATTTGGTCACTAATAACCACTTCTTCATAATAATCTTGAGCCAATGTGAAGATAATTTGGATAGATCTTTTAATAAATACATAAGTCATGGGGTCAACAACATCTTTGTAAACCTCCAGAGCAAAAGCTTAATTAGATTTATATGGATCCATGGTCTGACTAAACATCTTTTGGAACCTAGCATTGAAGGACCTAATAGGTTTACTTTCATCTCTCTTAATAGTTGTGAATTGATGATAAATGACACAGGGGTTTATGATCTTTCCAAATTGATCAATAAAAATAGTGTCAAAGTTATTTCATGAGGTAATATAATTGTTGAGAAAATTAAGGAACCATTCATATGCAACATCTTTGAATGTAAATGGAAATAGCCTACATGTTACATCTTCATGAATAAAATTTAAAAATCTTAATGTAGCTTTCAAATATTTAACATGTTCCTCCACAGTTGGAATACCATTTGGAATAAATATTGGTAAATATTTTTCAATATTACATGGTAAGTCATGAACCACAACTGGTATATTTTTGGGGGAACTTCCAAGCCATTCCATATTTGGATTAAGATCAAACATAAGAATCCCTTGTAAGGGTGAAGATGGTAGATATTTATAACACCTATGCCTTCCTCTATCTTTCTTAGTTCTTCTGTGGATTTCTAGCTCGAGCAAGAGTTCTCTAGTCTCTGAATGTGATCTAGTCCTAATCCTTCAAAATTCTAGCTTGAGGATTAAGGATCCTATTTGAAAGATGATGAGTAAATTTATATCTTCATAGATAATCAATAATCAGCTTATATAGTAAGCTTATTTTGTAAGTATTTACTCATAAGAGGACAAAAGGCATTAATCTTTGACTAAACAAACTCAAAGATGTACTGAATTATGCAAATATGACCATTCTTTGCAACTTATGACTCAAATAAACTTCTTATTGATAATGAATTGTCAATTTTAACAAGAATAAGCCATTCTAATTTCAAATACTAATGAATTCTTAGCACCAAATGTTGTATTTAATATAATTAATCATATGTATTCAAAGAATATCAATCTTTGTTTGAGTAAACCCAAAAACTAGTATAAACCTCTGAAGGTCACCAATATTTACATAATTTATCCTAAAATAAACACAAATATGTAAAATATAGAGTGATCTTTGACCAAATACACCAAAACTAGCAAATATCTTTAAAGATTCATGGCCCTCTTTCTATTGATGCTTATAAATGTACCATAGGTTCTCTTCAGTGTTGATGAACCCTTCTCATTTAGGATTCAAAAATCCAAAGCATGAGTTACAATTTATGGCAATTTGGTGATGTCTGTGGTGGAATAGAAGTAGAGTATGGGAACTATCCACAATATTTGTTTAGTTTAGTGGCTGGGAGCCACTAGGGTCTGAATCTTTGGATTTTTGTGAATTTTATGATTTATAGACTAATCTAAATGAATCTTAAAAATTATAATTAAACTAAAGTGATTCTTGATTAAAAAAAAAAGAAAAGGGAAGGGTAAGGTAGAAAGGAAACGTGCTTGCAAATTTTCATCTCAAATATTATGACAAAATTCTAATTAATTTAAGCACACATGAACCAATTTATGTTATAAAATAGCATGAATTCAAATTACATCACAAATCAAGTGAAATTTGGAGGAAATATATAAATCATAAGTCAAAACCAAGTTTACTTTAAACATTTGCTACTATGGTCTGAATAGCCTAAGCACATCCAAATGTAGAGCAAAATAAAATGAAGTATACTTGAGATCTTTACAATTAATCTAGCATTAGCACAAATCAATAGCCCTATGACAAATAATTTGACTCAAATTATGAAGAATCATTCAAACTTAAGATGACAACATGAAATTGAGAGATAACATTGATATTTAACAAACTATAAAGACAATATTTTCATAATGCCTTAGTTTCATTAAATGTTCCTAGTATATAATTGCTCAAAATCTCTCTCTTTTACAAAATGGTAATCATTTCCTATTTATAGGAAAAATAGGTGGTTCACTAGTTAACCTTCTTAAAATATCCACATGCAGGATAAGGATAGCTATCCATAATACAAAAATTACAATTTATATGACCTACTACACCAAAATTGACAAAAGGAAACCATATATGCTAACAGGCTAGCATATATTTGTTACAAAGGGATATTATTTTACAAATTAAATTAGTAGTGGTCCCCTTGATTGGCCCTATCTGAGTAAGTCTTTCACCTTGGTGTATTTCTTTTTTATTAGCTCAAAATCCACTGCAAGCTTCATTAGACAATCCTCCTCTTGATTTTCCAATGTATCAAATTCCTTGTTACTCTTGGTCATGAGTTCTTTGATACACTATGATTTTGTGATCTACTTCCTTGAAGTAAGGATGGTGTCAAGGATGTTTTGATTATCCTTAGTATAATGGCATTGATGGTCCTTAATGCCCTAGATGTGGACACCAACTCTCTACTTGAATTCTCCATCATTGATCAGGTCTATAACAGTGATTTGAGAAGGGTTGTCTAATAGGCTCCCTAAAAGTTTCTCCATTTTGGTTACCAGGTCCTTGTCTTCCTTGATGAAGTTGTTGGCATTAATACACTAGGTGATCAAATATTCTTCCTTATCCATCAAAATTTCCATGAGGATATCTAAATGTCTAAGCTTGATGATCTTGAAGTTTAGGGCCTGCTTTATCCTATGCACATTGATAATTTCTATCATCTGAGCTAGAGAATCCTACCATTGGGTGATTAAGGCTTGTGTCATCTCATCTTGATGGTTTAAAGCACTTAATTTTAACTTGATATTCTTTAAATTCTCAAATGTATCCAGTAAATATTTATTCAGCACTTGTAACATGTCCTTAGGAATTGATAGTAGGACCTAAGCCTCCGAATCCTACTTCTTTTTCTCCAAGTTGAGGATCTTTTGCTTCATTCCTTGGATTTTGGCCGAGGTCATTACTAATTATGCCACCACTAAACTAGCCACATCCTTTTGATGGATGATATCTTCTCCTATTACCCACCCTTGAATAGGAATTAAGCCCACAAAAGGCTCCATCTTTTGAAAGGTGAATTCTTCAATGCCAATGGTGGCCTTCTTTGTCACTATTCTCTCAAAACTTGATCTATCTATATTAAAATTCACTATTGTGTTAGACTCCTTGAATTGTGTCTGCTTGATAACTTCTACATTTGAACCCCTAGAGGTCCCTAGGGTACCAATCCCCTAGCTCTCTTTGTTATAAAGGATTTGAATCCTTCTCTCTGCTTGTTTATTTACAATGTCCTAGATCCATGGCTTGACATTATCCTACACATCTATGCCAACTTAGGTTAAGGCCCATGATGGAGAGAGAGATGGAATTTTTTGTCATTTCCCATAAACAAACCAGTCAAGAATGGTTGATCTATAAACAGGGTTCTCAACACTGAAGAGGTTAACTTCACTAGTAGGGTGAGTGAAGATTAACCTAGGATTCTTTTTAGGTGCTAGGGGAACCAAGGATAATTTTTCTTGTCTATTTACTCCATCCAGTGGGATAAAATCCTTTCTTGTTGTATCAGAGGGATCTTCCTCCCTATCAAAACCATAGGTTGTTACAATATCAATAAGGGCATCCTCTACTATTTCTCCTACCTCTAAGGCAATCATAGGAGGCCTCTGTGGGGATGCCTAGGGTTGAAAACCTTTTCTAGGTCTATGTTTGATCTTTAAATCCTTAACTACAACTTTACCATTTCCTTTTATATCCTTAGGTTGCCCAACCTGGGGTTGTTTTGTCAATTCTACTCATTGAGGCTCAAAAGATTATCCCCCAATAGGTGGTTCTTGATGAGCAATCCTAGATGGTCCTATAAATAAGTGATAATGCAAGGGATGTAATTTACATCTCTATCTTGAGGGTTTACTATCTTTGACCAGCCTATGCTCCAACTAGATATTGTATCCCTTGATCCTGGATAGGACCTTTACAAAGTTCTTTGCCCTTGTATAAATACCATCTCCCATGCCTGGTTGATGTTTGTATTCAATATTTGGGACCTTTTTATCTTAGATGTGTTTGGTCATTCTATTTATAGGGTCCCACATCTTAAGGTCATCTAGCTATAAATCAAAATAATTTATGTGGATCATCATAATTTCCAGTTGCTTTCAATCCTTGATCATAATCCTGCCAATGTCCAATGGAAAGGGGTGAACCTGAGACTTCTTATTTTTCTTGCATATCCCATCCACACCTTGGATGATTTTATAGGTAATATCTTGGTATAAAATCTTACTAGGGACATGAATGGGTAATTGTTAGGGTCGAATCATGATTCCTTCTATTCTTATCATATAGCAATTTGAATAGAACCAAACATCCTCCATGGCTTCTACTTGCCTTTTGATTTGAGGGTAGAGTCTTGGCATAGGGACAACAATGATTGCATTATAGATAGTTGGGAAAACACCATCATAGATAAATTACATGTGGTTATTGTATTTAAATATATTTAATTTAGAGTAGTGGTGAGAGATTATGGTATTGCCATTAGGGGACCAATTTCAGATGCTAGGGAAGGTTACATAGGCTGAGAGTGAATCCAAGAGATAGGACATCATATGAAAATTTTTAGAGGTCTTTATTTTGATGGCCTTGAATTGTTTGTCCAAGAAAAATCTTATTAGGTCTCTAATGGGAGGGGTTAAGTTTCATTCTAACATGTAGTGAACATAGGATACCCAGACCTTACTTACATAAGCAGTGGAAGGGATACCAAAGGCTCTATTTAGTAAGGTCATAGATATCCTAACGCCCTCACTAAATTGGACAATAAGAATCCAACCATTAAGAGACCTAAAAACATGGGAGCCTTGGAGTTACCAAGGTGTGAGGACTGAGTCTAGGTCCTGGGTGTTTGTCCACTCTCTCAAGGATGGGAGATAAATATGAGGCAAGGAGAGCTTATAATAAGTTTTGAAGGCCATAGGGTTTATAAATGCAAACTTATTTGTGATTCCCTCTTGAATGATCCATTATTTATCTATTCTAAAATCAATAAAAATATGAGTAAGGAGGTCGATATAATGTATTACCTCTGGTTTGGCTGCAGCATGGTGGAGGCATGCTAGTTAAATTGAGACTAGGTCATTGTATCTCTAATGCATAGAGGCATTTCTCTTTTCCTCCTAGGAAATTGGTTTTAATTCCTCCATAAGGAAGAATAACTCAGACCATTTATTGATTCCATGCATGTTTAGGGTTGTTAGGTCCAGCTCTATGTCTTTGAATATTCTCCCCACTGTCTAAAGTTAGATAAAGTTCTACTTTCATCTTCATATGTTGCCTACCCACTACTATTGATAACACCAAATTATATTTTCAAGGTCACCAAAGGTTTGATAGGTCACATACTTCAAGGTTTAATTATGATATTTTGATTGCTTTATGACCAATTGAGCTGGCTCAGGTCTTCTTTATAGAGGGCTTAGGGTTTTTGAGCTTTAATGGTGGAAATATCCAATTTTTTAATCTTATACCTGCCTTAGATTTTATGGGACCTTATTCTCATGCCCTCTACACTTTCAATCTTAGGATATCTTTGATTTTTATTCTCCATGCTTACATGGAGCCTATGTGGCATGGCTATGTACCTTTCATAGTAATTTTCATAAATGCTAGTTGGAGACTAGCCATTGGATTTTAAAATCTTCCTTTATTTTGCTCTAATAATCCAAATCCAAGTTCCTAAGTTCTTATTGGTCCCTTGATATTTAATCTCATGGCTATGCCACTTAACACCCTGACAAATCTTACCCATGTTGCGTATTCTTACCAGTTGCTATCTTGGCCATGTGTTAGCCACATGTTGAGCTCACAGGGCCTTTGAAAAGTCTTCAGGCTTGACACACCATTGGATCAAATCTAGTATGTGAGCGAGCACCATTGATTTTACAAGGTCTAAGTCATTTAATTAAGTGCCTTTATTAAGTGGGTCCTATCATATTTTTGTCCTTTAATTGGCAAGCTACCACATATTCTCCTCATGGGGCTCTATGTACCTCTATTAGTTACCCTAGCCATGGGTAGGCCACATGTCAAGCTCATGAAGCCTTTTAAATTTCTTTGGGTTTGATGCATCATTGGATCAAATCTAATGGGTGAGTGATCATTATTGGATCTTGCAAGATGCACACCTTTTAATCAATCCCATGACTATATAAGCTTAGACTTAAAATGATGTTCCTAAGGTCCTTTTATGTTAAGAAACACAAATTAACTTAGGTTGATGCCTTTTATGCTAAGTCTTTATATGTAAAATGTTAGGAATTCTTTTGAAATCCCTCTTTTCTTAGACTTTGAAAAGTTGTCTAGGTTAAATTTAGCAAGCTCAATAATGTCAACTATGTCCTCATGGATGTTAAATGATGAGAGTGTCTTGTCAAATTTAAGACAATAGAATTACTTTGGTCTAATTACTGAGTGCCACACATCAGGCTCTCAGAAATTCCTAGGGATTTTGAGTAAATGTACACCATCAGATTAAGGCCTCAAATTTAGTGAGGACCACTAAATCATAATCCAAGTGCTTGATAGCGATTGGGCTCCCTTTTAATGTCATCTTTGGTTCACGCCATTGGATCAAAATCTCTGATTGATCACAAGGTGTTGGATCTATATAAGTTCATGAAATTTAAGTTAAGGCCTGATATGTATAAAGGTTTAGACTAAGGTTTATACCTTTAAAAGTTTGTTCATGCTTGAAAAAACCAAGATATTTAAACCTTAATAAAAACCTAGTCAATCCAAAAGGGCTCTCAAGTTTTAAAGGGGAAAATAAGAGGTCCATGTCTTGATTTTATATTAATGTTTGATCATGTCAAAAAAACATAATCAAATCTTAATATAAAGTTAGACTAAGGATTTCTAGAACTAAAAAGAAATATAATTTCCCACTAAACTTTTACCATGAATGTTTGAATTCAAACCCTTAGGGTTTTCTACTTAGGAACCCTAGATTTCTCCATAGAACCTACAACTAATCACCTTAAAGATAATCATTAGAAACATTAGTCCATGAAACATAATCAAAACTAGATACACTGAGGCTCATATCTTTTACTTGAATTTCCTTTAAATTTCAAGAGAAAATAACCCTTTCACATTCAATCTAGAACACAAATGTTTTGAAACATTCACAAGGGTCCCCTTTCAGCAAAATTAGAAAAATGGGGATATGTTGGTCTCAATAGTTTAGAAAATTGAAATCAACTTTGGTGCCAAATGTGCAAGATGAGTTAAAGAGGAGTTATTTATATTATAGGTAGTGATAACTCATGTCTAGAAGAATCCTAATGATTAAGGACACCTCCGATGAATTTTGGATCACGTTTATAACCAATCCCTCTTAGTGCCACCATTAAATATATCCCTAGTATGTTGTGGATTGATCCAAGGAGGCCAAATGATGAAGATATTTTCTAGGCATGAAAATGAGGATTCCTACACCACATTTCAGAAGTTTCATGTTTTTGAAGGAAATTTGTCCCATTAGACCTTGCATGGTCTATCTCTTATATGTGTAACTCCTTTTATCATCTTTACACATGTCTTAGTGACTCTTGGAGTTCATTCTTCTCACTTCTCTCTCAAATTATATAAGTAGTAGCCATTTGGGATCTTGTAGACTAATACCACACCATATATGGTGAACACCTACTAGATTGAAATTGTATTTTTACTTTGAAAAATAAATTCAACTCTAGTTTTTAGTTCAAGAAAAATTTTCTAAGGGTGCAAAGTTATGTATGGTGATGCTAAGTGATAATATTCTATCCTTGTTTCTCCTTATCCTCTCATGTTTATGCAAGAGTTCCTATTCTAACCAGTCGTATAGAGTGTAGCTAGTATGTTAGGCTCCTTTCAAGTGTAATTTTTTTCTTAGAGGGTGAAATCTTCCCTATATTTCACCTACCTTGTGGTTTCTCATGCATATCACCTCTATATTGAAATACTTATGTTAGAACCTTTTAGGACTTGGAAGCTAGTTTATATGTCTTATTTATTTATGAAATAAGTATGATGGTATTATGGAAATAATTATAGTCTATCACCCCCTTAGATTATTTTATTTTCATGAAAAATTATATCCCTTTTCCCACAATCATACAATTAGTTAGGTGATAATCACTTCAAGGCATATTCAGGGAGCTAGCCCTTAAACCTAGAGGTCTACTTATGTTATAGGTAAACCCACATATCTATAAGTATTCCCATGTTACCCAAATATAGAGGAGGCTTGAACACCCTCCTCTAGGGTGAAATATTTAGTTACAATAGTTTTAGTATGATCGATGTGACCCATTGTTGTCAAGACAACTTGTCAAGTGAATATTGGTCTTGACAACATCAACTATAAATTGGTGTGCTACTCAGCATTGGTGACTCCATTCAAGGTAAAATCTGGTTCAAGTCCATTTTTTTGTCATATATTTGCTCTCATAATTCATGGTCCTTAATAGGTCATCATCTAGTAGAGTTCTCAATCCTACCAATCCATGTATTTAGCCTAAATTTTCTTTTGAAGTTAAATACTCTTAGCCTAATCTACCCTTTGAAGACCAAGAAGATTTTTATAGCCAATAAAGTGGAGAGATTTAATAAATTGAAGAAAAAATGGATAGATGACATACCTTTACTACCTTTAATACTAAAAATCTAATTCACCTTCAGGCCTAAGATGTTATTCCTCCTAATGCTATAAAGAGTGTGCCTACATTCAATGGTGAAAGTCATGTCACACCTAGTGAACACATTAGGTATATTTCTAACTTTTATATTTTCCACAATGTCACTAAGGAGAATATTTCCATTAGAATCCTCACCATGTCCCTTAGAGGGAAAACACTTGATTGGTATAGGAATTTTCTTGGCTGATGCATCACATCATGCAATGACTTTGGAGTGTTGTTTACTTCAAGGTTTGAGTATGAAAGTGACCATACTTCTCTCATACATCAGCTCAATGTGATCAAGATAAACCCAAAGGAAAAAATGCATGGCTTCAATAAGAGGTTTCAAAAGACATAGTATAGATTGCCTCTTCCCATGAGACCACCTGCTATTTTTGTGCTTCCTACTTACTTGAGAGCCATTGGTATTGATATTGACATCATGCTTCAATCCATGAGTGGTTTCACTCTTCCCAAATCATATGAACTTGCCATTAGAGCTAAGAATAGCTTCATTAAAGCATGAAAATTACCTCCTAAAGTGTTTATACCTCTACTTCCTAATACTCCAATCATTTCCAAAGTTCCAAGTATAAATGCTAGGCCTAAGACTAATCCTAAGAAGGTAGATGATGTCATGGATCCATAAGAATAAATTCAAATGATAAGAGCTTAGTTTAGGTAATAAAATATGTAACAAGGTGCTCATCAAAATCCAATTCTTCTATGAGGTAGAAAATTATGGATGCATGCATGGTATTCCCTAATACTCCTACACCTTCAAATAATAGTATTGGAAGGTCTATATAAGGTATATCAATTCCTCAAGTTTCGACTTCTTTACCTCGAAGGACTCAAGATAAGGTGATTATTGTTGGCATCCTAGGTTTCACCCTAGATGAAAAGGGGATTGTTCAGGTCCTCTTGCTCAAACCTAGTCCAACATGGGAATTACCCTAAGTTATGGGTCACCTAATCTTGGGTTAGACCTCTAAATAAGGTTGGTATCCTTTTGGATCTATCACCTATACTAAATCTAAACTAGGTTCTTGTTAGAAAAAGGGGAGAGAGATTAACAATAATCTATGAAAGCATGTAAAAGGGGGGTGATGCACCAAATATTTTGATCCTTATACTTGCACAAGACACACTATATGATGCATTAAATATTATATAATATCACTTCATTCACTATTTTATCAACCTTCACATAAGTATTTCACATAAAGGCATGGATAACGCTATTGACTTGGCATGGGAGGGTAGTTGTCCACTTCCAAACTAATAAATAGACTATATATGCACTTAGAATGACATGACTACCAAAACACTTCATGAAGGTGATAAAACTCCAATAGAGGTAATGAAAACATACATTCACTTAACCACATCAATTAAGTCATAGAAACTTCAACTCAACTCGTAAATAGAGGAATTTAGTCTTTTATTACATCAAATAGGTGTTATAATACAAATATTGGTAGAGTTTAGTCGTGCCAAAGAGAGGGATCCATTTCAAGGCTTAAAATCCTATATTTATTATAGAATGAGATGAGAGAGATCAAGTTCATGCATATAAGGATGGAGAAGGGAGCATAATGACCAATATTTCTAATCATTCAACATTGATTTAGTTAGAAAAGATCATAATGCTTAAGATTACTTCTAGAAGCTAACCACAACAACTATATCATTCTCTTTCAATCTATTTTTAGCCTAAATTTATTATCCTTATGATTACAATGGTAGGATCAAGTCATTTTAAAGTTAAATTTTGGGGTTGAAGTAGTTACAATAGCTGGATCAATCTGTTGTGATCTTGTTCTAACATGGATTACTCCCTAATGGTTCATATTTGGTATGTCAGAATGGATAAAAGGGTCATAATCATGCTACTTGATTTGGTGATTAACCCATTGAAATTGACATGTTTTCCTTCATGGAATCCCTTTGAGATATCTTCTCTGGTTTAACCTCAATTGTATTTGATCTTTCTTTAAAGTCTCAAGGCTTTGACTTTTGTTATTGGCCCTTCATCTTGATTTTATCTTCTAAAAATATGCCACCTCATAGCTCTTCATTTGTTTTTAGGATCCTATTATCAGCTCCATCTACCCTTGTGCTTATGTTATGTGGTATATTCACATTCATCCTCAAGATATGTTGAATCTTTGACTTCTCACTCATCATTGATTTGCTCTAATATGATAGATCAGATACCATAATTAGCTTGGACAAATTGGATTTATTAATCACCATGCACCATTAGATTTTGACTTGAGATCCTATGATCTTAACACTTTTCATCAATGCATTCAATCTTAGGATACACTAACCTTTTGACTATGAGCTCATCGTTGATCTTTAATGTTTGATTTACTGTGCACCATTGATCTAACTAGACCCACTAAAATTTTTAAATCATTGCTTGCCATTGGATCTTGAATCAAGATTCGATGATTTGGACACCTATTAGCTACATGTTCATCCTTGGAATATTTTAATTCAAATGACTATTTTTTGAGGCCTTAATTTGACATCTGCATGCATGTCCCACTCTGCAAGTTCAACTTTAGAAGCTTATATCTTGAGATAGACAAATCATTAGGATACAAAAATTATAGAGGATGTTTATGGGACCAAAAATATCATGTCCATGTAATTCATAGACCTTGGTCGATCTCTAAAGTACATTTATGAGATGAATAATTTGATTGATCTGTTTATTTTTTCAGGGCTTACCATAATGGTCTAGCTCCTAAGATCATCAAATTCATACTTTAAGCTTGATTAAAGTGAGTCAAAAGCTTGAAAATGCTATGTGATCTCCTCTTGAAGTCCATATGATCCTTATGACATTGGATCACTCTTTAATCAGGACCCTACTTAGCTTCTTATTCAAGATTAGGCAAAATTTGATATGTAGGCCAAATTTGGCCAACATCTTTGGTGACTCAATTGGGAAGCATGCCTATTATGCTTGAGAACTTGGACCATTTACATGACTTTTAGATTCACCAATAATGATGAATCTGATCCATGAATACAAAAAACCTTTTGACTTGCAAAAATAATGAATTCCACCAAAATAGGGAAGGAAACAAACAAAACATGGAAGCTAATTAAACAAAGTAAAAGAAAAAAACTAATGTGCTAGGACAACACTTGGAAGAAATCCAAAATAAACTATGTATAGGGAACTCAACCTTCAGTAGAAATGTTTCAAGTGTATCCCATTAACTAGGATAGGAAGCTCCTCACCATCCATCTTTGCACATTAGAAGGAATTATGGGATTTACAACTAGAGATTATGTATATACCACTCTAAAAAGAGTCAAATTTTGTATGCCTTTTTGGCTTAACTCTATCCTCATCCCACTTGAGGACCAAATCTCTTTATTTGAAACTTTATAAAGAAGATCCTTTGTCAAAGGCTCTCTTCACTTTTGCTTGATGGATTTCTATGGCTAGCATGGATTGATGTCTTATCTCTTCCAAATCCATAACTATAAGTTTAGGATATCTGATCTCCATAGGTTCATTCGTCAACAACTCAAGTTGGTGCATCTGTTCTAGGGTAGGAAATCTAAGAGAAATAAGCATTCTTGCTTCTTTACCATATAACAATTTTTAGGGAGAGTGGGTTATTAACCTATTATAGGTGATCCTATCAGTCCATAGAGATGAATTTAATTTGAGATGCCATGACCTTTAATTATATTTAATTGTCCTTATGATCTTCAACAGGTTCTTATTAGTGGGTTTAGAAAGACCATTTCCTTGGGGATAAGATTTTGATGAATTGTTGAGATAAATTACATGTTGAACATCCCATAGACTAATCCTAGTCCCCATAGAGGCCATATCATTGTCAAAAATAATATTTTAATGGAATCTAAACCTAGTAAGAGACCTTCATAAAAATATAAAACATTGGACTCATTTGCTTTTTTAATACTATTACTTTTATCCATCTAGTGAAGTAATCTAGATTAGTTAGTATCCATTTATGACCTAATCTTGAAGGAGGATTAATGAGGCCAATAAAGTCCAATTCCCATTGGATAAAGGTCTAATCCACTGCAATTGGTTGGATAGGTAAGGCTACAAGTTTCATTTTTCCTATAAACATAACACATTGTCTAAATTTCCTAACCCATGTATGATAATCACCAAATAATTTTGGCAAATAATACCCACCTCTCATTATATTATGAGTTTTGGTCTTTTCTAAATAATTTCCTCTACCATGTCCATCATGGAAATCTTCAAGCAACCTTTATTTTTTATGTTGTTCAATGTTTCTTAACAATATGCCATTGATATCTTTCTTGAAGAAAACACCATCAATAAGAAGAAATGGAATGGATTACAATCTAAAATATGTTATTTTTAAGGAGTTAGGTGAGACGGATAAAGACCATCTTGGAGATATCTTACCAAATTATGATACTAGCTAGAAGGTATGGTATGATCAGTTGTAACTTCTTCATCAGTTGACACCATAACCACCTCATTGGCTTCTTGTAAGTCTTGGGCTAGATGCTCACAAAGTGCTTTACCTCTAATCATCTTTGTGACTTTGATCTCCACATCATACTCCATTACCTTTTTTATCCAACCATCTCTTTTCTCACTTATGTCCTTGTTCAAGAGAAACTCATTGGCACTTAGATGTGTAACCATTAGGTGTATCTTATTGTTAGACAAAAAGTATCTAAATTTATTGAGAGACCTTATGAATAAAAGTACATGCTCATATAAATTTATATAAAAGTGTACCTCACTTCATATCCTTTTAGCCTTTGACTAAATAAAACAATTGGATACTCAAGTCCCTTACCAATCTTCTGCATCAACATAGCCGATATATTGTCAATATTGACAAAGGCATACATAATTAATTCCTTTAAAAATTCAGGATTTATGAGTGTAGGTACTTAGTAAATAGCTTGATTGATAGCCTCAAATGTTTCTTTCCCTTCACTTGACCAAGTAAAAACTTGGTTCTTCTTTAGCATGGTGGTGATGGGTTTGACCAAGTTTCTAAAGGCTTGGTATAAACCTTCTCATAAAGTTTATTTATTAAGGAAACTTTGGATTCCTTTCTTTTGCTTGGGTAGAGAGAGTGTTAAGATAACACTTATCCTATCAAGGTTAATAGATAGTCCTTCTTTTGAAATAATGTGACCCAAAAGTTTTCTATCATGAACATCAAACACACATTTCTTGGGATTTAAAGAGTTCTCATACTCTCTAAATATTTGGAAGATCAACCTTAGATGGTCCATGTCCTACTGGATTTTTTGAAGAAAACTATGATGTCATCCAAATAAACTAGTGCCATTTTATTTAGCAATCCTTGAAAGGCCATGTCCATTTTTGTTTTAAAGGTTTTCCCTACATTTAACAATCTAGAAGGCATCTTTTGGTAAGCATAAGTGACCCACTTTATGATGAAGGTAGTCTTATACTAATCCTCTTCTTTTACCAGTACTTGGTTATAACTTGAATAGCCATCCAAAAGGGAGAAGCATTATGAACTTGCATCTATCTAAATAATTTACTCCATGGATGGTAAAGGGTAGTGGTCTTTCAAGGAGTCCCTATTTAAATCCCTAAATTCAACACACAATCTAATCTCCCCACTCTTTTTCCTAATAGACACCAAGTTGGCTACCCATGAGGAATGCTTAAAGGGAAATATGATCTTGGATTTCATTAACTTATTCATCTCTTTCCTCATAAGCTCTTCTATTTTGGGGTTTATATGCCTCTTCTTCTACCTAATAGGCGTGGCATCAGCTTCTAGTTCTATAGTGTGTTGGGCTAGTTTAGGATCAAAACCTCTCATGTCACTATATTCCCAAACAAAGATGTCTACATATTATCTACAAATATCTATGAAATCATAACTCTTAGCTTTATTTCTTACCTTCTCAAGCTTGAGAATTCTATCCTTGAAGATAAGGACTCTTTCATGGTTATCTTCATTAGTTGATATTACTGCTTTGTATTTTCTTATATGGTGTCCTTCATGAAAGAGACCTTCAAGAGTAACTAGCCCTTTGGGAAGCTTGTTAGATCTTAATTGAACAATTTTCTCCCATACAATTTTCTTAGTTGATGGAGGAGAACTCTGCATCTTGATACAAGAAATAGGAAATTTACTTATCATTTTTGGAGACCTATCAATGAACTTCATTGTCTAACACTGATGGTCTTACCACCACTTTGACATGTGAATGCACCTTGGTCATTTTAAATTCATTGGGGATGTCAAACTGAGCCCCCACATCTGCCAAACTATCATCCCATTCATTATAGTTCCTTGAACAACTTAAATGTTGAAGGCCTCAAAATCTTCAATATCCCACACTATTCTTGTAGGATCTCATCAAAGGATTATTTGTGATGTTCTAGCCTCTAACCTAATTCACTTTGAGCTCATTATCTCCATAAACTTGTAATTATTTAATCCCTCTCTAACTATCCTATTGAAGGCTATGGATTAGACCCTCATATTTTTTTATTACAAGAATAATTGAATTGAAACCTATAACAAGAGAAGTAATTATTATCTAAGGGGGAAACTAGCATTGCACTTGTACCCACTCCATGTTTTCTCCTTGAACCATCAAAGAACAATTTACATATTCCTTTAGGATCTTATTGAGGTTTTATGAGGGATGGCATGGATTGATTCTCTTCATGTAGCAGATAGACTCCCATGTCCCTTTTTTCAACACCTTCTAAAGGGTTGAGTAGTTGATTGTATCCCCACAGCTCATCTAAGTACATGTCTGGTATCTCCTTCAAGTGAGTGTTTAATTATTGACCAACTATGAATTTATCCTCATCAAGTATAGTATAATTTAGGTTTATGTTATCTAGCTTGTAAGGTTCTATGTGGAATTATGCAGTGGGATCAGCCTTGATTGATACTTTGGTCCCATATCTTGTTCTGAATACTAGATATGACCAATCTACTACAAGATAACCTCTAATATTTATAGTGAATTCTCTAGATAATCATAGTGCAAAATGAGGAGGCATATATAGGATCAACACATCTTAAACCATTGAGAAACTAGGATAAGCATGTAGGGTCAACTTGAGGTCTTTGATGATACTAGATGGCTTGGTGGAAGAACTATAAAGTTGTAGAAATCATTTAGATTAGGGCTCATATTTTAGACTAAGCTGATTAGTTATGGAATTTAGCATTACTAAAGTGTTATCCCCACTATCTATCGAGCAATTTTGCACCAAACAGTTACCAATAATCACTGAAATGTAGAATGGAGGAGGTTTGACCACCTTACTTGGTTGTCCTTTATTGGTCCCTTTGATGGTATTGGTGAGAACTTTACTCACCATACTTGGATTGTCTATAGTTATTGTAACATTAATCTTGGACAAACCTTCTTAGATAATATCCACCTGATCGAGCATGAATAACATATCCCACATTAGCACACTCACATTGGATTTATTCATTTGTTCAATAATGTTGATGGGTGAACCACCAACTTTTGTTTGTCCTTTAAAAACCATAGATTTTATATGTTGAAATTTTGAGCTCTAGAGAACCAAAAGATACCCTTTATTCTAATTTTTAAGAGGTACTAAATCCTTTGGAGTGGTATTTGGTTCAGAAGGATTTGATAGTGAATGAGTAATGGTAGGAATATCTTTGACAATTCATGGTTACAATCCATCTTCTTTATTTTAAATCTTGTATTTGTTGCCATTGGGACATATGCTTGGCTAAAAATAGCTTGTTGGTTAGATGCACAACACTCTTCTTGATCATAATTGACCATTTTAGCATCCAACTAATTTGACCCCTTATTAGACCCTTGAGCTTATGGAGGATCCTCTAGTTTTGTCATCATGGGTGTTTGTGTATTTTGAGCCATTAAGGCTTGGTTGTACCCATAGCAAGCACCTTCATGCCACTATTCATTTAAGTTGATATTTGGGACAATGGGTTGCCCAAAATATTGATTCTAAGGCATGGTCCCCTCAGATTCTTGAGCAAAATTATTTTGAATAGGGACCAAGGTGTTGGAAGTTCTTGTAGTACTTGGATTATATTTTCTTTGTCTATTGTAACTAGGTTGCCCTTATCCTTAACTTTGGAAATTTATTTTATAAGGTGGCTTATTTCCTTGGTAAGACTAATACTAAGGTTGGTAAGGATCTTGGTAGGGCTTTTTGTACTGAGTTTGCTTCCTTTTCACATTGACTAGTTCATTTCCAAGAGATTGGAACATGATTTTTAGCTCTTGAAAGTTTTTGTTGTCCAAGGAAACATTAGATAGGCTAGTGGAAGATTTTTATTGCTTTGGTGTAGGTATTATAGTGATTTTTAGCATAGGAAGAATGACATCAAGAGGAGGAATAAAAATAGGATATGGTATGATTTTAGGAAATAAAGGCATTGAGGGTCTAGGTGTAAGCTTGTTAGCTTGAACCAGATAATTTTTTACTTTGATAGCCACCTCATAAGCATCTAGGAGTATATTTCCTCCCATGGATTGAATCATTACTGCTATGTCACTATTTAAATTCTTCAAATAATAAAGGAAGTAAAAGCTAGGAGTAGGCCTAATAGAGACTAGGATTTTATCCCAAGTCTTTTAAAACCTTGTGTTGAAGTCTTGCATGACTTCATGGGGATCCCTTTTGATTCTAGTTAACTACTCTTCAAGTGATAAATGGTCACTTTTATCCCCAAACCTTTTACACAAGGAATCTATTAATTGGTCCCAAAATTGAATGGAACTAGTAGTAAGACCTTTATACTAGTCTAGGGCTTTACCCTTAAAAGAGATAGCTAGCAGTCTAATGACTATATTTTCTATAGTGACATTATGGATATTACATAAATTAGTTGTCCATGGGGTGCTCAGAAGGGGTTGTGGCTTGGTCTCCTATGAATTAGGGGACACTTTCGAGAGATGTTATTGGCATAAGATCATATTGTGTTAGGTTCAAAGGGATATGACCATTAAAGGCCATAAATGGAAAAGATATTTAAGGATGAATGGTAGTAAAAGGGGATAACAAAGGTCTACTTGCAAAGGTAGGACTTGAGATTAGTTTAGTAAAAAATCTCCCCATGTATGGTTGAGTATTGTCAAACCTTAACATCTTAGCTAAATTTAAAGGTAGTTCAATAAATTCAAAGGGAATACCTCTAAAAGATGATCTTATAGTCACCTTTGGCATGAAAGAGAGATAATAGCCTTCTACTAGATTGAGTTATTTGGATTTTTGTTATTTTGAGTCACCATATACTATTGAAATAAGATTACCACTACTGCATTTGATCAAACCAACATCAAACTTGATCAAAATTCTATAATGTATTTTCATCCCATTGAGTGTGCCAAAATTGTTACAGCTCAAATGTTCACCCTTAGAGAGGGTTATTCAGGCCTCATACAATTTATTTGAACTATGGGAACAACCCCAGGCTATGGGTCACCTATGGTGGGGTTGAACCTCTGGAGAAGGCCAGCTTCCTCTTTGATGCTCACCTAAACTAATTTTATCATAAGGAAAAGGGTTAGAAAAGGGGATCCTAAGAGGATAAAAGGGTGATGCACCAAGTTTCAATGAGTCTCTCATATGCATGGATTAAAAATTGAGGAAGTACAAGATAATACTAGTTCACACAATCTGACAAAACTAGCTAGTTGCATAAGTATTTCATAAGATAGGTTTAGGAAGTAATGGATGAAGACAAATAAGAGTTTTAAGAATCATTGAGAGCTTACATCAATGGATGAAAGAACACTAAATTAGACTTACAACTAAATTAAAGAGACTTATCAATGAGAAAGAAAGAAGAACTAAGATGATGAAAGATTGTCCTTCATAATGACATAGTGCACCTGCTTTTCTACACACAATTCAAAGGGGAGAGATAGGTAAAGAAAATCTTTATTTCTTCAAGAGGTATTTTTTACAAACTTTTATATGGTCTAGCTATATCAAAATGAGATCCTCCACCCTTATATAATTGAGAGAGGAAAAATACAATCAAAAGTGAGAGAGTCCTAAAAAACTTGAGAGAGAGTCTACCCCTTGGGAAAGAATGGGATCATATATAGAAAAAAGGGGAAAAGAGAGAGAAAGAAGTGTGAATTAGTCAATGAGATATCTATAAATCATTAGCTTAGATACCACCTATTTTAATAAATGACCCAACATCTCATTTTCCAAATAATACTAATCAATATTTATCGAGTTAACCTGCATGTGTCCCAAATAGGCCCAAATCTTCTCATTGGCTGAGATATGCACTAGAAGACAAGGATAAATTTTTTGCATGATGATGAGCCATGATATAAATTTATGTAAAAAAACACTCTAATCCTCTAAATATAAATGAATTCTCCAACTATTTTCTCCAACCATCCCATCCTCCATTTATCATCATTATGAGCACAAAAATCCCCATATCTTGAAACTAACAGAGCCATGCCATGCATGTTTTGAGTAATATTTTATCAAGGGTATGGCCATGTATAAGGATGAGACACTCCTCCATTAATTTAAAATATCTTCCCATGCTTGGGAATTGAAACTAGGTCTACCATAGATGAAAACCAATGAAAATATTGGTTTTTCCATACTCTTAATGTTGACAAATGAAACTTGTCAGGTGTTTGATCTTGATTTGTCAACAAGCCACCACCATTTTAGTATATAATAGGTCTAAAATGACTATTTTATTTTTATGGATCTTATATGTTTAATCCTTGGTCTTGGTGTCCCCATTCTGATTTAACCTAAATCCATCCTAGATTGCATTTGAGCTTGATCTCTTTGTATTTGATTTACCCAGGTCTAACAATGCTTTGTCGACATCTATCAAAAATGTCTTGGGATTGATTATTACTTATTTTTTAATCACTTTATAACTTGTGTCATTGACATATTGACTCTCTCTCCCATCATTAATCTCAAGTTCCATGATAAAACACAATTCATTGATTTATTGCCAGTCTAACATGGTGAAGACACTTATTACTCATTGCATTTATCTTTAAGATCCACTAACTCCTTTTAATTCTCATTAATTGTTGATATTTTATATGTTATTTAACATGTGTCATTGATCCTACCTTTTAAAATCAAATGGCTACTTCACAAGACCTACATTTTATGTTTGTGTGCCCATCTTTGATATCTACACAAACGTATTTGACATTCACATGACTGTCATTGAGATATTTAAACCTTAACGATTATTTTTCATGGATTAAATTTTAAATTCATGTATCCATCATTTGACATTTAAATTAATGTATTTGATGTTCATGTGATCGTTAATCTTTAAACCCCAAAAGGTCAATTATTGAGCTTAATTTTAACACTTGCACGAATGTCACTCTGCTGGAACAATTTATTTGAGAAAAAACATTATATCAGAGATTTTTCATTAGTTTTTTGTCTTTGTTAGAACCATTTTTTTGGACATTTTATTTGAAACAAATATGTCCTTGAGGAAATTATCTCAAAGAATTTTCCCAAAATATTTGGGTCTTCAAGATTTTTGCTTGACCAATTTTCCCAAAATAATTAAGTCCTTAGGATTTTGGATATGAAACATTTTATCAACATAAATAAAAAATTAGACAAAAAACCAAAATAACTATATTATCACTTTATCCAAATAAATTTGAAAACTTTTCCAAGTATAACTTAGCTTTTTGTCTTGCAGGCTCCCTTGGAAATTGACAATTTACACTTTAAGTTAACTTAAAGTGTTTAAAAATATTTGAAAGCTACATGATCCATTTGGTCCACTCATTCTATTTATAATTTTTCTTAATCCCTTTTATCATTTTACTAATCTATAACTTTGCTCGGCTCTTGAATCCATACTTGACCTTGAGGACAAAGTTATGTATGTAGGCCAAAATTGGCCAATAGGTGCTTCTACATCAGTCATGCCCAAGGTTTTAGATGATAATTTGGGCCTAAAATATGAACCCCATAGTAAATTAATTCTTTATATATATGGTACACCTAATAATACAATAATTTTGATCAAAAATTTGAAGGTTTTACTTCATGACTACCCTAGTTTTTTTATCCATCAAGACATAGTTGTTGTTGACCTTCCTACTAATTTTATGATTTTTATTTCAAGAGAATTTATATCCAAAATAGGTGGCTATCTCTTAACTGACTAGTCCTTCTTGTCCTTTAGTACAAGTTATGTAACCAAGGTGACCATAAGAACTCAAACTCTTGCAAGGTTCCACATTGAGCCCTACATTGAAATAAGATCTAACTTGAATTATGTGATTAATGAGAAAGAAGAATCCAATATGGATGATTTTTATTATTCCAAAATTGAGGACATAACTGAATTTTTCCTAGATGAATATGGTGAAGATGATTATGGGCATTATCCTCTACATACTTTGATAAAACTGACCTTGGCACATATATCATACATCAAGAGCCATTTGAGGGACCTAAGGTAAGTTTCAAACATCGTTTCTCACAAGTTGATGAGAATAACTATTTGATTATTTTATATGATGATGATGATGGATTAAAGAATTTGATTGATCACCATACTGGGAAGAATGATGTCTTTCTGCCTTTTATTGTTGAAGTTTCCCTTGATGATGACACTCATGAGGAAGAGGAGTATGACCTATGGCTAAAATTTAATGCCATATGTCAATAAATTGACTAGTTATGTAATACTCCTTCCCATTCCAATAAATACATATTTGATGAGTTTGATAATGATCCTGATAGGCATGATGTTGAGTATTTTATTGAGAAAGGAAAATAAAGGTTCATCAAGAATGAAAGTAAAGACCTTACTGTTGTTCAAAAGCCTATAGTCAAAAAGGAGTTCCTTGAGTCCAAGGTAGGTTTTATTGTGCTTCAAGAATAGTCAAGAGCTTCATCTAATTTTTATTCACATTCAAAGGTATTGGTACATAAATAATAAGATCTTTTTATCTCCATGTATGAAACATATCAAGCACAATAAGATATAAAGATTGAGGTAGTTGTCATACATTCCAATATACAGTTTGAGGAAGGCATATCAGATATGACAATGATCAAGAGGATTGCATCTCTAATCAAGGCTCTTAAAAAGCAAGAAAGAGCATTCATGAAGGTTCCAAATGGTCCAATTATAGGCTTAAGAAGACATAAAGATGGTAGGCTTCTTGATCACCTACATATGCAAGTGGTTGATGATAATCATGATTTTCATACTAGATTGTCTTCCTGGAGTGAAAAAGATGAAAGAGGAACTATCTTTGACCCTAGTTGAAGTATGGTAATATGTCTTTCACTTCAAGAGCAAGGTCTTGTAAATAATAGAGTAGATGTGTGTGTCTTTCTTTTAGTTGTGTTGTGTTTCATAAGTGTTCTAGTTAAACACATGTGTGTTTCTTTTGGGTGTCTTGTTTTGTGTATCTTTTTTTGTGTTTCGTGTGGTTTCAAAGGCAAATTATGTGTCAAACTAGTGTATAGGTGACTCCATAGCCTAATGAATAGGATTAGGCTACTAGTCTTGGCATAACAAGCATACCACCCTTGAGAAATTGTCAATAATTTTGACCCTTTTTTACCACAAGTCAAAATGAGTCAATCACCTATAGTCCATATAAGGGTTTAGTATAATTTCATATGGTTTGTCATGGTCAATTTGATGTTGTTTAATATGTTTTTAGCCTTGGTCATAGTCCATTTTAGTCCTTATGTCATTTTATGCCATTTAGGGGTCATTAATGAAGGTGGTATGGTTTTCCAAGGTTTCAAAGTGTTCTAAACTCCTTTCAAACATTAAATATGTTAGTCCCCATTGGATATGTCAGTTTCTAACTAAAAACTTGTAGGTGTTAACTAAAAATCAAGAAAATAAGTGAAAAAGGAGTTTTGAAGTTTGTATAGTCTATGGGAGAGAGTGTCATATGGGAGAAGTTTATGGAGTGACATTTTAACTTCCATGGCTCTATTTCCATGCTTTATCTACTTTTAAAGTTCCAAAATTGGATCAAAACCATTTTATCTCTCCATCACTCCATTAGGCAAGCAAAACTAGTCAACAAGTCTTTGGATGGTACAACCAGTATAAGTACCTCAAAGTCAAATTATATTAGTTATAGATAGTAAAATTAATATAATTAATTATTATTTTGTATTTTTAATAATGGTGGCCTATACTTTATGAACCATTCTTAACAAGTTGATTGTATTATTCTTGTAGCTAATCCCCACACCCTTCAAGTTTTGCCTCTATTTTAGCATGTACGTACAATAAAACCAATTAAATGGATTATATAGGATTTTTAATTCATATTATCATTTTTATCATACTTTTTTTCATGTTTAGAATTCATTTGATGTGCTCAAATCTCTTAGATTATAGGTGGAGTATGCTAGTGAGGATGTAGTCAAATTTCATCAATTACAGAAGGTCTCTTTCCTTAAAATGGATTCAAATCAATGTGATATGATGTTTCATTCACCTCAAATTTCATGAAAATATAATATTTCCCAATTTCAATCTCCAAATCTAGCATCATGAAGGTTGTAGTCAAGAACGTTGCACACAATTAGTTCTATGCTTACTCCCACTTACAATCATGGAATTTTAAGCTCTAAGCATGGTTATGAAGATGTTTTAAAGAGTTAAAATGAATGGGACACATTATTTGATAATAATACATCAATACAAACTCTCAATTGACAAAAGAAGAGTTGTGACAATCAATATAAATATCTAACACAGTCATACACCATTAAGGTGCATCTACAGGTGCTCTCAAGAGAATGAACATTAGAATAGGAGTATGGAAACTAGTTTCAAATGATTCAAGGTGGGAAGGATGCATTTGGATACCTTGAGAATGTTTAAATTGGTTATAAGCTTATATATCTTGCATACTTCCTATATTCATAGTCATTGCCCTGTGTACATAAATGCACACCTATAGGTGGCCCCACAAAGATTTGAAAGTGTTATTCAAAGGTGTGTAAACATGATTTGAGACCCTTCTTGAGGTCTTAATATTTTTAAGACCATGAAAATCATGTTTGAAACATTGGATTAGCAACCAAAGTTGAGAGGCCATTTTCAAATTGAAAATTTGAGTTTAGAGGCAAGTTTCCTTAAAAACTCCAAAATAGAGCCCTAAGCAATTTTGAAGCTACCATATGATGAACAAGCATGATACCTAGATAATTTTAGATATACCCACCTTTTATCCATCATATAGGGATAGAATCATGCAAAAAAGAGTGGGTGTTTGACTAAATGAACATAGTTTTTGAGGTCCTCCTTTCTTAGTATTATTCACTGCATCTTTTTAGTGTCTTCTATAGCGTTTGAACTTCTAAGTGACATTCACATCCCAAGGTGGAAATGTAAGAGCATCTACCCATAGTGAGTGATTCCATTAGATCAAGGGGCACAATAATATCTTAATTAACTTATATGAGATCTAAATTTTATGGTATTGACTCCCATCAGCACCTATAGGTGTACTTTTACTCAAAAAGGCTACCTATTGCCTATATACAAGTGCCTATAACTCATAACATAAAACTCAAAATTTGGGAACCTACAGACATGGAAAATTATCATTTGAGTTGGTTCCAAGACCTAATATGAATACTATGTAGTTAATCAAAAAAATTAAATGTTGAAACACACCTACAAAACCCCTTCTTACTCCAAATTAGGTAGATATAGTTAATTATAGTTGACAATGAATCAGACCATGGTGTTATGAGTGTTACCATAGCTTGAACATGAGGTGAATTAATCCAAATGAATATGGGGTAGCATTAGATAATTATAATATATTATTGGGAACTATATTCAAGGTCCAATCATGTATATACTCTTATAGGTAGGCCCTTTTTGAGGTAAAACATAGTCAGTCTACCAGTTGTCCTAGTTGAGAAAGGACATGGGTTAAAGATGTAAATATGGATGATTGAAGGTTTTTAAGCAGGGTGAACACCTATAAAATGAGATTTAAAATCCCATAACACTCTCATATCATGGAAATAGGGAAAGGAGAGAGTCTCATACAAGTAACCTATAGTCACCTATATAAATTTTACACAGTCAATAATCTCCACATGTCTGTCTAGGGATTTTAAATATTTAGAGGTGATAAAGACATGACCAGACATTAGGATTTGGTAAAAAACATATAAATCACTTGGATAATCCCTTAATATCACCCTTTAGTCTATGGTGATAGTGCAAGTTCCCTTTATTTTCTCTCAAATACAGGGTTTTTCCCAAGGGTGAAAACCTGCAAGGTTTTGAGAAAAGATGGTGACAAGGTGAGCTAGGGGTTGGTGAAACTTTGCACAAGGATGTTAAGATTTGTGTCAAACATGAAAAAACATAATCAATAGTGCACAGGTGATATAAACCCAACATGATGGTCCAAACTCATAAAGATTCAATCAATTCCTTTAGGTTTAGTTTAGGCCTAAGACCCAATTAGAGGTTCAAATTCATTTATAGTGCTAGGAGAACATTAAAAATCCTTGGAATATGTTTTTAGGAAGATATTATGTGTGTTAAATCTATTGGAATGAAAATAATATGACAAGGAAACCACATCTTAGCTTAAAACCATCAAAAGGTATGCATAATGGAGAACAAAACTCGAGGGCCCAACTTGAGATGCTCACACCTACTTGGAGGCTTGGCATGGGAGTATTAGGAGTTGGGGGATATTGAAGGAGGTATTTAAAAAGGAATATGTGTATTTTTTTCATAGATTGGACGTTATACCTATATGAAAAATCTTTATAGGGCAAAATCACCTAAAACCCTTAGTAATGACCCGATTGGGAAAATGGAGGAAAAGCATCCAAGAGGCATAAAATGGATTTGTAAATTATAAAAGGATGTTGATATTTGTTTCAAACATTAACCAACATAAGTAACAGTGTATATGTGATATAAACCCAAACATCATGGTGTAAACTCATAAAGACGCAATCAATTCCTTTAGGTCTAGTTTAGGCCTAAAGACCAATTAAAGGGTCAACTTCATTTTTAGTGCTAGGATAACATTCAAAAGACTTATAATAGTTTTTAGGAGGATATTATGTGTTTTAAATCTATTAGAATGAAAATAATACCATAAGGTAGCCACATCTTGGCTTAAAACTATCAAAAGGTATGAAAAATGGAGAACAAAGCTTGAGGGGCCAACTTGAGATGCTCACACCTAATTAGATGATTTGAATGGGAGTATTAGGAGTTATGGAGATGTTTAATTAGGTCTTAAATAAGGACTTTATGTATTTTTTTCACAAATTGGATGTCAGACCTATATGAATAATCCTTATGGGGCAAAATCACCTAAAACCTTATAAAACCCTTATTAGTGAACATATTGGGAAAATGAAGGAAGAAAATCATAAAATGAATTTGTAAATTATTTAATATTTTAGAGGATTCCCTAGGGTTCCTCCCCAATCATACTGAGTTGTACCCTACCTATATGGATAGGGTAAAAAATGTCTTTCTTGACTATTTTTGGTATTGTTTAGGTATGGAAGGGTTTTAAAGGATGAAATATACTTTGGGAGAGATATTTGGACTTAAACTAACACATAATGTTCATTTCATGCTTTTTTTAATCTCACAAGTGCATTCATCTCAGAGAGTCCAAACTGGCATAGTAAATAAGCAAGTGAGAAGGTGAAAGCTCTAAGTGAGAGGAATTTTAAGGTTTATTTGAGGAATATAAGGCCATGAGGTATATTTAAAAGTTTAATACACTAATTTTTATGGATTGGTTTTGAAAATTGAAGGAAACTTTGGTGCCAAGTGTGCAAGGTGAGTGAAAGAGGATTCATTTGGACTGCAGGCAATGATAACTCATATCCAAAAGAATATTGATGATCATGGACACCTCTAATGAATTTTAGAGAATTTATATAACCCCTAACTCTTATTTCAATCATCAAATCTATCCCTAGTCTACTATGGAGCATTCCAAGGAGGCAAAATGATGAAGATAGTTTCTATGCATGCAAATGAGGAGTCCTACACCACATTTTAGGATTTTCATGCTTTTGAAGGACATTTGTCCTATGATACCTTGCATGTTATATCTCTCACTTCATTATCTTATATTTTTAACTCATTTTATCAGCTTAACACATGTCCTAGTTACTCTTGGACTTCATTCTTCTCACTTCTTTCTCAAATTCTATAAGTAATAGCCATTTTGGCTCTTGTAGACTAACACCACACCATGTATGGCAAAGACCTATTGGATTGACATTGTGTTTTTCCTTTGAAAAAAATTGAAAATGTAGTTTTGAGTTCATGAAAATTTGTATAATTATGAAAAGTGATGTATGGTGATGCTAAGTGATAATCTTCTATCCTTTTTTCTCATTATCCTCTCATGTTTATGCAAGAGTTCCTATTCTAATAGGTCATATAGAGTCTATCTAGTATGTTAGTATTTGTTAAAGTGTACAATTATTCTTAGAGATTTAAATCTTCCCTCTTATTTAATTAACTTGTTTTGTCTCATGTATATCACCTCTATATTGAAACACTTATTTTAGAATCTTTTAAGACTTAGAAGCTAGTTTGTATGTTTTGTTTCTTAGTTAAATAAGTATGATGGTCTTGTGGAAATAATTCTAGTGTATCACCTCCTTATATTAGTTTATTTTCATGCAAAATTATATCCATTTTCTGAAAATAAAATAGTTAGTTAGGTGATAATCACTTCAAGGCATATTCAAGGAATTAACCCTTAAACCTAGAGGTCTACTTATGCTATAGGTAAATCCACATACGTATAAGTATTCCCATGTTAACCAAATATATGTGAGGATTGAACACCCTCCTTTAGGGTACAAGATTTGGTAACAATAGCTTCATAGTAAATCATCTCTTCAAATAAAAATTTTAATCACTAACAAATTACTCAAGTGGGTCTCATGCAAAGGCAAGGTGGGTTATACACACCCATGTATGCATTCATTTTCCTTTAAACTAGAAATTACTTTACTATATTAAATGGGTAGGAAATGTAGACACTAAATATAAATTATATATCACCTCAATCTTGTATACTTGGTAAGTACTTCACATGGCTATACCCTTCAATTCTAAGACCTTCCTACTATTGAAAGGCTCACATCTGATATCTCTTGTTCCTATTATTTATTTCTTAGTCTGGCCATATGTTATTATGATAGCCAAACCTTATATACTAATTTAAATATTATAAAAATAATTTTTATCATCCTCTAAAATTTTTGTACATGCACCTATTTTCCAACTTCCTAAACACTTGCATCCCAGACATATGCATGCATCCATGCTAGTTTCATGTGTCAAACTAAGTGTCTAGTGCCCTAAAGTCATCAAATTTTCAAACAAAACATATTTCTATGGTTAGTCTAAGTAATTTTACATGATATATTTCTGAAATTCATACATACATACATACATATATATATATATATATATATATATATATATATATATATATATATATATATATATATATACACACACACACACATACATATATACATATATACATATATATACATATATATGTATATATGTATATATATGTATATATGTATGTGTATATATATATATATATATATATATATATATATATATGTATGTATATATATATATATATATCAATCCTTATTCATTCCTTACCTAAAATAATAAATAAGTTCTACTCATTTGAATTCTTGACCAAGTGCTTTTGGTAAGTTGACTTTTAAGTTATTAGGTCTATTTTAGGTGAGAAATGAATAAGGATTTATTATATATATCAATCATTATTCATTCCTCACCTAAAATAATAAATAAGTTCTACTCATTTGAATTCTTGACCAAGTGATTTTGGTAAGTTGCCTTGTAAGTTATTAGGTCTATTTTAGGTGAGGAATGAATATCATTCCTCACCTAAAATAGACCTAATAACTTACAAGGCAACTTACCAAAAGCACTTGGTCAAGAATTCAAATGAGCAAAAGTTATTTATTATATCCTATTTCAATATAAATCATATGGACATCCCATGTACAAATCTAAAACACTTAAGGAGCACTCCATGAGCTATATTTACCAAGTTACAAGCTAGGTCACTCTACGTACTTGTTTATTGCATGTTGCATCATGATACACACAAGCCAACACATAGGGAATAACTACATAAGTTTTAGACCCTCTTCAAAGTATTGGTTATGTAGGCAATGCCCATTAATAGACAATTTCTTATGGAAGCTTGAGACCATGTGCCAACTAACCCTTTTTTCCCATAGTCATTCTAAGGGTGAAAAATTTAGGGTTTGATCATTTGATAAAGAGCAACATCCTATACATGAGATCTAAACATGGTAGAGTAAATGTGATAGAAAAATTATAAGGTTCTACGTGGTTGCACCTAGATATAGTTGATACTTCATACTAGACACTTGTGTCCAAGTCAAAAAATAGCATAAACGTAACCATTTAGACCTAACACACATTTGAGGCCACATAGTTAAAATTTCAAGAATATGGAAATTGTTCTAAGATCCTAATCTAGTCTAATTATAGCCTATTTCAACCTAGATTTGCATCTGCATAGTAAACCAACTATGTACTACTATTTTTCACTTATTATAATATCAATCAATAGTTGTACTTACTATTTTTAGACTATCTTGGCATTTAAATTCAAAATATTATATATCTATGTTTGAAATTAATTAGATTGTTATAGATTTATTTATCACCCTTATGCTTATTTATTTATATATTATTATCCCTATACTATATTGACCCATCCAAATTAAGGATTAAATATATAGATAACAAGAGTAAAAAAATAAGGCTTAATCAATTAGAAAGGCAAAAGTGAAAATGATAGGTGTTTTATTTCAATACTGTTATAATGTAAGGTATTACTTGTGGCAAGAATATATTCATCATGTGTCAAACAATAAGATTTAAAGGTAGCAAGATAAAATGATAAACACATAATATACCCTTGTATAAAGGTAGTTAAAACATTACTAGGCATAGTTTTAGCCATTTAATTTTCTTGTAGAATGGACAAAATTATATTAGTTTGATTGGAAAATAGATGAACATTTTTAGGATAATGATAATTTATATTAAGAAACTGACTTGTTTGTTTTAATTTATTTTCAAAATTCATCCCTAGATATTCCAACAAATAATTTTAAATGTTTTCAAGTTTAATATATTCAATAAAATTTATTCTTTCAAACTCTATAAGGTCGTAAAATTTTAAACATTCATAATAAATTTTATTTATCATGTCATCTCATCTTGATGTAACAATAGAGGAATAATGAAATGTATCATACTCACTTATCAATATGGCATTGTGATTTGGAAAATCTGGAAAATCAACCCTTTATATTTGATTTCCATTAATTGATTGGCCAATCTACTATCTACAACATCAAGATCTTCAAAATTATTTTTTATTATTAAAACACTTAAACCAAAATTATAAGGTTCAAAATATTCATCTTGAGTGTAATCTATTTAATTAGGAATGATAGGATGATTTTCATAAAAAATTTAATTGGATTTGAGATTGTTATTAACAACAATAAAGTAATTTGTTTAGATTTTAGGCAGTAACTTAGAAAAATACAAAGAAATTTACATCATAATAATGAATAAAATGTCATAATTCAAAGCTTAGACACTACTTGAGGTGCGGTTCTGTGTGCATAACATTTGAAACTAGTTTTTTCCCACCTAGTTGGGCCCCCTGAGTATGACCAGCAAGATCACAGATTCAATGGAGGATACTGTTGATGGCAGTGCCTCTAGGGATCTATTCAAAAATTTGATAGTGGATAGTCCATCCAATGGATGGAAGAAGGCACTTATAGGTGAAAATATGTGCCCCTTGAAAATCATGTCAAGCCTCCCTGTTATCTCAAAGGGCACGGCCCTAAATATCCCAGACGATCTGGTGGAGGAAATCATGGCACCCATGGACCTTACGTTGGTAGGTAAGTTTTTTTATTTCCATCCTAATATTGAAATGGTTAGGAAATGGGTTTTGTCTAGGTGGAAAGTTAAGGGTAGTGTTTCAATCACTGCCATGGTAAGAGGCCTATTCCTTTTAGATTTACGAACAGGAAAGACATGATAGCTACTCTTGCTAGAGGACCATGGCTGTATGGCCCACATTCTCTTGCCTTATGCTCATGGAAACTAGGATTTGATCTTAACTCAAACCTTAATAATTCTACTCCTGCTTGGGTAAGACTGTCAGGGTTCCCTTTGGAATTTTGGGATGAATTTTTTTTCACAGCTATTGGCAATTCTATTGGCTAATATGTCACTACAGATCATACAACTAGAACAAAGTCTAGATGTGTGTATGCTAGACTTTATGTCAATTTTGAAATTAATAGGATTCTCCCTACATCTATAGAGCTAAACTCTAAATATGGGACTTGGACTCAGTCGATCACTTATGAAAATGCTACCCCTTTCTGTCAAATATGTAAGAGAAAGGGACATTTAATGACACAATGCACAACAAAGCAAAAGGGGAGGAAAGATAATTCCCAGATTGAAGGGGAGGATCAGGCTCTCAATTATAAAAAGAACAGCAAGCAAGAAATGGAGAGTAATGTGGAAAATCCCAATAATATAGAAAAGGGAGAGGAGGAAACAGGGAAGGAGGATATCACTAGTAGTGAGGGAAAAGTTGTCCCAAAGGAAAATATAGTATCAGATGATAGTCAAAAGGCTATATTTAACACATCCAACCCTCTATAAAAATAGAATAATATGTCTAAGGAAGGAGAAAGAGGTAACCTTTTGATAGAGGAAGTCAATGAAGAAGACAAAGTTCCAAGAGCTGGACAGGAAGAAGTAACTCCAAAAAGTACCACTAAAGGGGAAGCAGTCCCACAGTTGAATACAAACATTTTCCATGCTCTGGAAGTTATAGACCAAGTAGGAAACTACTTAGCAATAGGTGTAACAGGACAAAGTGGCAGTAATGAACAGAAGGAATGGGTTACCCCAAAGAAAAAGAACTAAAAAGGCAAAAAATCTATAGATGTTGGCACTGAGCCCAAATCAGGGAAACCAACCCTAAGAGAAACAAGACAAAGAGAGATTGCTATGGAGATTGCCAGTGGTAAATAGAAAACACTAGAGACCCAACCCCCCAAACCCTTTAAATGAGAATATTATCTTGGAACCTGAGGGGCTTTAAAAGTCCCTCAAATAAGTTTGAGGTTAAAAATTGCATTTTAGATAATAAATTAGATATTTTATTACTCCAAGAAGTCAAGATGAATGAGGAGAGTTTTACAAAAAAATGTTGCCTAAATATGGCCTAAGGCAGCTTTTTTCATTAGTCCAGCTGAAGGGGCTTTAGGGGGGATTGTCACTATGTGGAATAGTGCTAAAATCTAGGGGTCTCTTATGGCTTATAATAAGTACTTCTTGATTACCAATTTTTATATGAAATCTTTGAACTGGTTGTTGATTAATGTCTATGGACCGAATAATAGAGATTTCAGATAGAAATTATGGATAGACTTGAGCAGTTTTAGGAATAATCCTCAAAAAATTAGATGGATGTTAGCCAGAGATTTTAACACTCCTCTATACCCTTTTGAAAAATAGGGTGGAATTATGGATTACTCAAACATCATGTTTGACTTTTTTGAATTCATCAATGATTGGGAATTATTGGACATAGATTTGTAAAACCAAAATTTTACCTGGACCAATAAAAGAAGAGGAGATCAAATGATTCAGGTTAAATTAGATAGATTTATTATATCAAGAAACTAGAAGGATTATCATAATATACAAGCATAGGCTTTCCCTAGAACCATGTCTGACCACTACCCGATCTTCCTCAGTTAGAGAGAACAGGGACAATCTGGACCTTCCCCATTCCATTTTGAAGCTATGTGGATCAAACACAAAGACTTTAGACAAATGGTGGCCCAACGGTGGAAAATTCCTATTCAAGGTACTCCTATGTTTAGAATAGTCAAGAAACTTTAGCACATTAAACAAGAAGTCTATGTATGGAATAGATACAGCTTTGGGCAGGTCTTTCAGCAGAAGAAAAATATAGTGGGACAACTCAATGATATACAACAACTGATAGATCAAGGGGATGACTTTGAGGACACTTTAGAAGAAGAGAATGCCCTTTCTTCATAATGGAAGAATCTTATGGAAAGAGAAGAGGTTTTCTGGAAACAAAAATCCTGTGTTTAGTGGCTTAAAGAGGGGGATAGGAACACTGCCTTTTTTCAACTCTCAACTATGAAACATAGGAAAGCCAAATCAATAACTAAGTTTGTCCTAGATAATGGTGAAATTATTATCAAGGATAATGAAATAGGGGAACAAGCCAAGGCTTTCTTTTAGAATCTACTTATGGAAGAAAATAATAATGATAGAATTGATAGACCTATGAATCAATTCATTGATAAAGTCCCCTATTTGATAACAAAAGAAGATAATTTGGAGATGTTAAAGCCTATATACAAGGAAGAATTCCATGCTATTTTATTCTCCATGGGTGCTTTCAAATCCTTAGGTCTTGATGGCTTTCCTCTTATATTCTTTCAAGAATATTGGGAGATAGTAGGAGCGGATCTCACGACTGCTGTTCATGATTTTTTTAGATCATGTAAACTTTTGAAACAAGTTAATAATACCTTCATAGTACTTGTTCCTAAAAAATCACAACCTTCACACCTCACTGATTTTAGGCCCATTAGTCTATGCAACACTATGTATAAGTTATGTACTAAAATGTTGGTCATGAGGATTTAACCTTTGCTAGATAAAATTACTTCTCTTACTCAAAAAGGTTTCATCCCGGGTAGGTAGATTATTGATGTTGTGATCACCATACATGAGACTATTCACTCCATGGATAAGAGTATAATCCCTAGGATGGCTCTCAAGCTTGATATTTCTAAAGCTTATGATAGAGTCTCATGGACTTTTCTGTTCCAAGTGATCAAAAAATTTGGGTTTAATGATAAAATGTCTCACTTGTTATGGAACACAGTCTCTTCTACAAAATTCTCAGTGCTGGTTAATGGTGTTCTTAGAGGGTTTTTCTCATCCTTGAGAGGAATTCATCATGGAGACCCTCTCTCCCTATACTTATTCATCATTATGGCAGAGGCACTGGAAAGATAAAAATGCTAGTGGGCATCAAACTGCCTCCTCCCTTCATCCTATGGTGGTACAATAGTTTGTGGATGATACCATCTTCTTTGGCATCTTATCAGTGATTAAAGCTAGAAGATGGAATAATATATTAAATAATTATGCCAGAGAGTTAGGACAAAGGATAAATTTCTAGAAAAGCAATGTGTATTTCTTCAACACTCCTAATGAACTTAGACATATAATCATTGATATATTAGAATGTGTTGAAGTTACCCTACCAGCTACCTACCTGGGTCTCCCACTCTCTGTTAAAGAGGTATATCCTAGTTTTTGGAATGGAATTGTGGAAATAACATAGAGGAAACTTCTTGGTTGGAAGGGGAAACTACTCAGTAGTGCTGATAAACTGCAACTTCTTTGGACTTCATTACAAGGTATTCCTACATACTTCCTGTCTCTTTTTAAAATTCTTGCATATTTTGATAAGAAATTAGAATAGATCCAAAGGAAATTTTTATGGATGGGAGTGGAAGACAAATAGAGAATGTCTTTAGTTAGATGGGAAAAAGTGTGTCTTCCAAAATCTCATGGTGGACTCAATATTAGGTCTATCAAGAACATGAACAAATCCCTTCTCTCAAAAGTTAGTTAGAACATGATCCATATAAATAATGATTGGGGGGAAATAATGTATGCCAAATACATGCATAGCATTGATGATTCCAACTTTATTCAATAGACAGGATTACCCCAGGGATCTGTGATATGGAATAAAATGCTAAAAAGTAGAAGCCTTCTTAAATAGGGAATTAGATGGAAACTTAGAAATGGCCAACATATTAAATTTTGGGATGATATCTAGTTAAAGGACAAGGCTCTCATCACACAAGGAAACTATGGAGAGATTGTTGACTTGACTACCTAGTTTTTTGGAGATAGGGTTAGTGATTATATGGAAAATAACAATGGGATGAGGAGCTAGAAAAATCTTTTGGATTGCTATGTTCACCATCCTGAGCTTTTCCCAAGAGTTTGGAGATCTATCAGTGCATTCAAGAGATCAGAATCCCTCTCTTCCCCTGGGAGGATGAACAATATTGGTGGCCAAATAAGAATGGATCATTCTCTGTCAAATTTGCTTACCATCTACTCATTCCTGAAGCTCAGAATAAAGATGTATGGAAAAAGGTTTGGAATCATAAACTTATTCCAAAAATTAACATGTTTTGGTGGGCTACTACTCATAAAAAAATCCTTACTCAGGATAACCTTCAAAAGAGAGGGTTTACTCTAGTTAACAGATGTTTCCTATGTGGTTCAAAAGAGGAATTAGTTTCACACCTCTTTATCCATTGTGAGTTTGCTCGAGAATTATGGGGCACAATACTTAACAACTTTGGTAGCGAATGGGTCTACAATTCTAACCTTAACAAAGTAATTCTCAGCTAGAACCTAACCTTCACACATCCCTGGCTTATGGAATTATGGAAGCAAACTCTGCCATGTTTGAGTTGGACTTTATGGAAAGAGTGCAACCACAAAATTTTTAGGGACACTGCTATAAATGCTTCTCAGGTGTTTAACTCTTTTGTTAAGACCATTATGTAAAGTCTTACAATAGCTCATATTTGTGTTGCAAAGAAACCCCTATCTCAAATTGAAAACCAAATTATAGCCAAATGGAAGGTTTTAAACTAGATCCCTAGGTATAATAACTCTAAAATGCTACAAAGACTAAATACTAAATGGATCCCCCCTAAACCTAACTGGATGAAACTCAACTTTGATGGGGCATCCAAGTTAGATGGTAAAGTTAGTGGAGGAGGAATTATAAGGAATGATAAAGGATGGATGTCTTTTATCTATGCTGGTGGAATTGGATGCTAGAGCAACAACTATGTTGAAGTAATGGCTTTACTATGGGGATTAAATTTAGTTATATCCCTAGGAATAAGGAACTTGAATATACAAAGAGACTCGAAGATGGTCATAGATGCCATTAATAAAGCATCAAATATGGGAATCAAGCTAAAATACATCATTACTATTATCTAATTTCTTCTTCAAAAGTTTTCCAAAGTTGAGATTTCCCATACCTACAGAGAAGGAAACAGGGTTGTTGATGCTTGTACCAACCTTGGTCAGCAATTTTTAGGTTGGAGGATGTGGTGACAAGGTGTTCATATTCCCTTAAACATTAGGGAGATCATTCAAAATGAGATGACTTGTCAAAAATGAGGTGCATTGATGACTACGATAGCTATCGGAGGTAGTCCACATGGAGAGGGCCATCGGGGATCTCAGAACTTGATAACCTTAGTAATTTTTTGGTAATCATTCATAATTCATTATATCATGAGGTTGAGGCATGTGGGTCTCATCATGAAAATCAAGGGGAAATTATTTTCAAGCATGGGAGTAGACAATGTCATCTCTGCAGGGCATTTCATAAAACGAGCTATCACATCTACATTCTGCATAAATGGAAGCAAGGGTTAACTACCAGTTCAAAGCTAAAGGCAGAACTTAGGAACTCCACTGTCTGGGTCTACAAATATAGAATGGGGGAAGACTATATTCAAACTGAACCTATCTCCTACTATGAATTTAAAGATAATCCATTGGTTTGGCATTATTGTAAAGAAGGGGGTATCAGCCCATATTTGGAAAGGTTAATGGTTATGACAAAAACTTGTCTGAGTAGTTTATGAGATCTTGGTTGAATAGGTGGGTCACAATGGGCGGAATTAGTTTTGAAATCTCTAAAAATGTGATTTTTATGGCCACAAAAATGACCATGCAGGGTATAAAACTTCAAAGGAAAACCAAAATCATGGATATGGCTAGCCATAAACTATTTCTAGGTGAGGGAGAAGAACTCATCCCGTATTAAGGAGGGTTCAAGCGTGCTAAAATCTTGGAGCCATAGGATGGAATGTGCTTCATTCTATTGAATTACTTCACTCTCGAGGGGTGATTTACCAGGTTCTACAATTACCACCTTCCTTTGTTAAATCATTTCAGGTGCAATGTTATTATTAGCTTTCCTTTTTACCTACTCTTCTCTTTGGAACACTCTGTCTTGAGGGTGAGAGCTAAAATGGCTAATAAGCTGGATATAAAATCTATTCCCCTACACCAGGGGCTAATTTTCTACCTATACAACTTTCACTATGCCCTTGAGCTAACCAAGAATATCAGAGTTGATAGTGGAGACATTCCTTCCAACCCAGTGTCTGGCAATGCTATTGATGAGTCATGGGTTTCCCCTGCTCCTACTAGAACAAAATATGTCTCTTTCTCCACCCCTAAAAAGACCCCTATTGATACCCCCAGCTCCTTTGTGAGAAATAAGGGTAAGAAGAGAAAGGTTTATGAAGAGGAAGAAAATATTAAAGAGACTACGGAGGGGACCCACAAGAATCTGGGTAGGGCCATGGGGGGCCAAGGTGGCAAATCTCACAAGCCTTCCAAAATTAATAAGGAAGGATTCCCCTCTATAATACAAAGGTTGGGGTGGATTTCTGGTAAATCCACCCCAAAGGCTAGACTAATTGATTACTCAAAAATTTCTTCGAAGAAGCAACCCAGGAGGAACAATCTAAGGAGCTAGAAATTTAGGAAATTTTGGAGGACATTGGAGGGAAGCAGGCTACTAGGGATTTTGAGGTTACTGAGGAGTAGGGTGATGACACTATGGGAACTATTGATAATAAGGGGAAAATGTATGTTGAGGAAGCTGGCGAGGGTACTGAGAATGAGACTAATTGGAAAACTGAAATTGGGGCCCTAAAGGACTGTATTCAAAAGCTAGAGAAGGTATTCACCAAAGGGATTCAAAATACAATTCTGTTGAACATGTCTATGCTGGAAGTGGTGGGTAATACTAGGTATGCTGACAGTGTAGAGAATGATAAACTTAATGATCTTATCAAATCAATAGTTATGTAAGGGGATACCTCTCTGACTCTGGTCTTTCTATTTCTTGTGTTTTGTTTCTTTATATTGTTCTCGACTATGCCGTCATCTCTCTAAAGGCATATTTTTTTTATTTGCCTTCTTGTCTTTTTTGATTGTAAAGGGTTCAGCCCCTGGTTTGCCCACTTACTTTATCAAAAACAACAATAAAGTAATAATGAGAAGAATTGTTTTCAAGAGAATGAGTAGATTCAATCTCTAATGAATTTTCCTCATCTAAATTTATCTAAATCTTTTGATTAAAAATTTATTAAATCATCATATTTGTATCTTACATCCACATTTGAGATAAAATCATGATTATTTCTTACTAATAAAAGGTTGTTATCAACAAATGGATCATATTTGAGAGTAATTATTTTGTTAGATAGTTGGTTAGACAGATCAAATGCATGATTTTCAAATATATGATCATAATAAGACTAAAAAAAATTATCTATTGAAATATCGAGATCTTAATCTAAATAAAAACATTCTAAATAAGATTTTAAAGTATTATCTAATTC
>JARHVA010001231.1:1705000-1877500 GCA_037957365.1 Torreya grandis
TTATTGAGAGATAATGAAAATGTCGCAAAGGAGACCCATGTTTTGAATATAATTTGATCAAGTTTGTGCCATAGTGGAGATAGACTTGGAGCTGGGTTTTGTAAGTATTGATCACCTAATAAACATTAAATTTTAATTTTTCTTGAATTTTGAATTTTATTAGAATTTTATATTTTTGTGTTATTATCTTTCTATATTTGATCCTATCTAAGGTCATCATGATCTAGTCCATATTAACATGGTTGTTTTTATGTGCTGCCCAAAAAATGTGATGTTGTCTATGCATATGTCTAAAGTAATGTGAACTTGTATAATTTTAAATTGCAATGTGATACTATATTTTTATATTGTTTAGTGACTCATAATCTAAAATTAAAATGTGATAATGTTTTTAGAGAAATCTGAAGGCTCAAGAGTTCCATCATGTAAACATAATGCAAACTATAAGTAGCCTACCCATATCAAATGCTAAAGTTGTGATTATTGATAGAGTTAAATTGGGTGATATTGGTTAGTTATATATTATGCCCTATGATATGCATAAGATGACTAATTCAATAACGTGATGGGATTTAGACACATGTACCTTTTGGTTTCCCATTAGAGAGATGTTAGATCATTATGATTACCAATAGTAGGTTTATAAGTTATGACAAAGTTGGGATTCAAAATTGGTGATGCTCATCAATATATGATAGGTCATGATAGGGGTACTTTAGATATGGTAGGAGAGTATATCAGTTTATTTTTTGAGATTATAGTATCAGGTGTTATATGACTATGGAATATGGTTTACTTGTTGATTTTTTAGCTATTGATGGAGGGATTTACATTTCATATATGATGATCGATATTGTATGGAGTTTTAAGGAGCATGGTACCTAATTTTAATGGGGTAAAACCATGTTGGACCCCTTGTATAGATATTTTCATATGTTTAATCAAGAGGGATATGGGGGAGGTGTGGACTCAGCCACATTATTTCATTGTTAAGGATATGAATATGTAACTATTATTAGACTAATTTAAATGCCTATAATTAGATGGGCCCACCCCTATATGTATGCATGATGTTGGATGAGTACTATTTGAGTTACATGATTGAGAATTTTAAATTATCATCACATATTAGATCAGTTGAAAACATTTGATATTATATGGAGACATATCGAGGAATTGAAGGATGGAAAGAGGATGCCATAGAGTTACAGTAGATCCAAAATAGTTTTTAGATTCATGATCTATTTTTAAGGGTATACGAGTGGTTTCAAATGGAGTGAATGGTGTGCTATTTTTGTCTTATACAAGGAGTGCACCTAGTGGAGATTATTTGGGAATGATCAATAAGGGACCTAACATGAGTAAGGGAGTGAGATTGATAGTCAACTAATGAGTTAGCTCCATTTTTGATAGATGAGAGATTTAGTGATAGATATTATAATGTTGATAATGTTAGTTGTAAAATGAGTTTACCTATGTGAAGACATCATAGGTCGCCAAACTTTTTTTTAGTTTTTACCACAACAAATCCAATAGCATACCTAGGAGTGGCTAGTGTAGGTGGTTAGTATATTTATAATATGTTTGTTTTTATGTTTCTATTGAATAACAAATATGATAATATTTTGCTTGGTATGTATATAAGAGATGAAGATTACTTGACATTGGTAATAGATGTGACTCTTTATGTGCTCATGAGACATGTAATTGATAGTGCCAATCCTAAACATATTCTAGAGAAAACCATTGTAGTAGGGCCACATACCCCTTTGTTTAATAAAATGGAAATTATTATTGTTACATATGTTAATGTAGCTCAGAGATTAAAGGATCTCTAAGTGGAACATGATGCATTAGTGATTTAGTTAGATTAGTTACAAATTGAGTTATATCAGAAATAAATGCCTCTTCCAATAATAGATTCAGAGTTGAGAAAGAACATATTTTTATAATATGTTCATTTGCAAGGTGAGCATATTAAACTTAGGGAGAGATTGTATACTTATGAGGTCTAAGGGAGATCTTGGTAGAGGTCATTCATGAAACATGTGCCTCTACCTCTCATGTGCCCTTGGTGGATAATATTTATATAGATGATGATTATGCCTCAATTGTTAGTGTTTAAACCTAAGTTTAGATATGAGGTATCTAGGGTTAAGAGGATTTGATTATATTTTACACAAGGGTGGTGAGATAACTATTATCACCAAATATTTATCCCTAGAGTATGGTTTTAAATCCTCTTCTATATTTTGGCAACATGGGAATACTTCTAGGTATGTGGGTGTACCTATAACATAAGTAGACCTCTAGGTTTTAGGGCTAGCTCCCTGAATATACATTGAAGTGATTATCACTTAAAATAGTTGATTATTTGTGGGAAAAGGGATAGAAGTTTAAATGAAAATAAAATACTCTAAGGGTGTGAAACACTAAGGATTTACACAAGACTATCATACAATTTTCAATAAGAAACAAGGCTTACAACACTAGTTTAAGAGTCCTAGAGTGCTCTAGCATTAGTATTTCAATATGAAGGTGATGTACATGAAGGCCATCCAAGGTAAGTGGAACCATATATCAGTTTTAGATAATAAGGCTAATTTTACACTTAATAATATATCCATGCACTTAACAACACTTTATATAAACTGCTAGAGTAAATTCACTTGCATCAAACATGTAAGGATTGAGAGAAAGCAAGGATATATAGATATTTCTTAACTATTCACTATATATTTCTTCACATACTTTGAAAAGATGAGATATGAACTAAAAAAAAAAACTATTGTTCTAAGGTAAAGCAAAATGTCAAAACCAATAGGTCTTTTCCATATATGGTGTGGTATCAACTTCAAGAGCCAACATGGATACTACTTATATAATTTGAGAGAGAGGAGAAGAGAATGAAGTCCAAGAGTCACTAGGACATGTGTCATGTTGAGAAAAGGATTTAAAAATGTAGGAGAGAGGAATATTAAATATACCATGCAAGGTATACTAGGAAAACTATCCCTCAAATGTATAAAACTCATGAAATGTGGCATAAAACTCCTTTTGCTTGCTTAGAAAATTGGTTTTACCATTTGGCCTTCTTATAACGTCCCATAGCTGACTAAGGATAGATGTGATGATTAAAAATATAGGGAGGGGTTATATACATGATCCAACATGCATTGATTTCATCCTTAATCATTAGGATTCTTTTAGAGATGAGTTATCACTTCCTGTATTCTAAATAACTCCTCTTTCATCCAACGCTCACACTCCACACCAAAGTTCCCTTAAATTTTACAATATGATCCATATATATGAGTTTATGACACTTTTTAGGACCCCCCATGGCCTTATATTCTTTAGGAAGTCTTTAAAGAACCTCCCACTTAAAGTTTTCACCCTCTTACTAGTTTGTACACTATGTTAGTTTTGACTGGTTGAGATGAAGGCACTTGTAGAGACACTTGTGCACTTGATTGAGGAAATAAAATCACATGGTGAGTTATATTAAGTCCTAAAATATCTCCAAAAATGGATTTCATCTCTTTAAACTCTTCCATACCTTCACAACACCAAAAATAGTTAAAGGAAGCCAATTCTCACCCTGTCCATAGAGGTAGGGTATACCTTAAGTTGAAGGGGAGGATCCCTAGAGAGTCCTATACAACCTCAAATTATTTACCAAGCCATTATATTCCATCTAGATGCATCTCCTACTTCATCTTCCCAATCAATTCTTTGGCAAGGTTTTGAGAGGGTTTATAATAGTTTTGTCCTTTAGTGATTGTTCATAAAGGTTTGATATTCAAACTTTGGAAAAATTATTGAAAAGGAGAGTTAGGTACCTATATAACATATCCTAACTCATTATGCTTTCATGAAAAGTGTCCAAGTAGATGTGAGCTCTCCAAGTTGCTTACCCAAGCTTTGCCCATGAAATCTACATACCTTGAATTGGTCTAAGCCAAAAAATGGCCTTCATGTGATTTATGTTGCATAAAAATAGATTTATAACACATTATATGTCTCTATAAACATTTTACAATGGATTTTAATGATTCTCTAGTGCTATAAATGATTCTGACCCCCTAATTGGGCTTTAGACCTAAACTAGACCTAATAGGTATGTCTACATCCTTCTAGGTTTAGACCACTATGTTGTGTTTCAAGAATCTATGTATGGTTTTCCATGTTTTCCTCTATGCGACATAGAATTATAAATCTTATTTCAAGTTCTCACTAACCCCTAGCTTACCTTATCATCCTTTTTCTTCAAAACCTCTTAGTTTACATCTTTGGGGAGTGACGTCTATCTAAGACAAAATAGAGGGCACTTCCCATATTGCCATATACTAAAGTATGACAAAATGGGATTATCAAAATGATGGAGATTATATATAAAAGTTTTTATATCTTTATCTCATGGATAGATCTTTCAAACCTCATAAAATATCCAAGGCAAACTTTGAGAAGTTGATTGTATGCAGGGGCCTAATTATAGATTATGGGTGCATATTAAAGATCTTCTCTTTCCCTTTTCCATTTGTTAGGAGTCCCTTGATACTATTAAAACTATTGCAAATGTATTCCACACTTTTTAAATAATCCAACCTATCTAAATACCTCCACATACACCTTGCTCTTGACTGAGTACAAATGCTGACTATGTTTTCTATGTTTCTTGCTTAGAAGTTGACCCTTATAGGTGGTCTTGCATGGTTTATGATTTATATCACTGTCAAAAGACTTAAATTAAGTCCCTAAATTCATTTTTTAATTTTTTGGACCTATCCACATCATGATCATGTAATACCAACACTCATAACACCACACTTTTGCTCACTATGTCATATAGTCAACTATAGTTGACTATCTTAGAGAAAAATAGGGGTCTTTTAGGTGAGTATCATCCTTGAAACCTATGACACATGATTTTTTATCCATTTGAGGTACTTTGGATGTATCTTAAACTATAGAGGGTTTGTTTTTCCATGTCTAATATCACTTTAAGGACCTATAGGAGTCTACAATCAACTATACACAAGTTATCTCAAGGGGAAGCACACTTGTAGGTACTAATGAGGTCAAAACATTACATCTCAACATTTTTTGATGAATTTTAAAGAATTGGTGTCTTATTAACTCTTATAAGACCACTTTACATGGATATATATGATCTTTCATTATAACTTTGGGTTGTGGAGTTATTTTGAGGTTCAAATCCTGTAGAAGTTACTAAAAACTTATAGTAAACAGATATGTACTTTAAAGGCATTCAAATATCACTTTCCTCATGTCACACACCCATTAATTTTTGGATGGATCCTCCCTTAAGATAGGTATACATGGTATATGCATCAACACCTGATCAAGCTTTATACAACATTGTTATTTGGCATCAACAAAAGGGATAAGGCTCTTTTGGGACTTTTAGGGATTTTGTCCCTAAAACTCAAATTCTCAACTTTGATAATGAATTTTTAACTTTTCTTGATAATTATTTATTCAAAGATGCTTCTCAAGGTATTTAAAATATCCCCAAACCTTATGAATTTTTCAAATCATGCCAAATTCCTCCATGAAGTATTCTCAGATCTTTCTGGTAGCCTACAAATGCGCTCATAGTAACATATAAGGTAGTGAAGGTAGCATATAAATTGTGCATAGAATGTGACCTTATACTATACCTTTAAGACATATCCATATTATTAAATCATGATTAAGACATCAAAACTTATTTTAAAATCCACCATACAATACTTCAACTCTTTGTGGGGCCACCTGTAGGTGTGTAATTTTATATGTAGGGAATGAATATGGTATTTCTCTCTAAGATCCTTTATTGGGGATGTAATGATCTTGATCACTATCACATCTGATTTATGCTTCTCAAACTGTAGAATGGAATGTATAATAGCTATCTCATTTTTATGTTTTTTTAGGTCAGCATGTACTTGATATTTGGGAGCATCAAGATTCTATTCACCATGTTCTAACACCCTTGAAAATAATTCTACCTTAGGTGGAGCTTCTAAATTTATTTGAAACATAAAAAAATCTACCTTGATCTCATCTTCCATATCCACAACTTCTTAGGAAATAGATTCATCAAACTCTTTCATGACTATAGATTCTTGATCAACATGATGGCATTCATCCTTGTGCTTGATGGATCACTTAATAACATGATTTTTAGTCTCATTAGAAATCTTGACATCAAATTTACAATTTCTTAAATAAAAATGAGTCTTACCAAGCTTTTAAAACTCTATCATAAGTCATCTTCATTTACCATGTGACATTCTCTTCCATGTTTCGTGAGACACTCAACATCATGCTTATTAGAATCACCATCAAACACATCAGATATAGACTTCTTAGGATGGTCTGTAACATTACCTAGTTGAAAAAATTCTTGACATATGGAATTGTATCTTTTCCATAAGTCGTCCTCTTATCACTCATGAGTGTCATCATCAAGGGTAGTTTCATCAATGGTATGTCTAAATACATCATCCTTCCCATTATGGTTATCAATTAGATACATTAATCTATCATCATTATACTCATGAATCATGCAATTACCTTCAATAGCTTGTGAGAGAGAATGGTTTACACTTACCTTATCTCTTTCAAATGGCTCTTCATGCATGATATACGTGCTAGGGTCAGTTTACTCAAAGTATGCAAAAGGATCATGCTCATAAGTGATAGTACCATATTCATAAAGGAACAAGTTAGAAATACCCTCAAGTGAAAGATTGCAAGAGGATGGGTTATTATGGTCACCTTGGTTCCATACCTTATCTTAAAGTCCAATAAGGACCAATCATCTGAGAGATATCCACCTATCTTGACTATAAATTAACTTGAAAGATAGATTGTAAAATGAGTAGGAAGGTCCAACATAATAATGTCTTGAAGGATAGAAAAACTAGGACAATCATGCAAGAAAACCTTAAAGTTTTTTATAAGACCTATTGTATTATTTGGTGCACCATCTAATTTGAGAACACATTTTATATGAGGATCATATTTTAAGCCCAAATTATCAGCTACAACTTTGGGCATGACTGAAGTAGAGGCTCCACTATCAACTATGCAATTGTTTACCAATTTATCACCCATTATGAGAGTGAGGTAGAAATGTGGAGGTTTATTATTCATATTATATGGTTCACTAATGGTATTAAGGGAATTTTTAATAGCAACATTACTATGACCTTGATTTGAAGTTTAAGGACTATTAAGGATAGTGGACAACTATTTTTACAAAAGTTCTTTTTAGTTAGGCATATGAAGGACATCCCATAAAGAGATTGATGCTTTGGAAATTTTTAAAGAATCCAATATGTTTAGGGTAGTATTAATCACCTTATATTGAGTATTTTGAGGCAAATTATTTCTTGGAACTTGAGGAATTGAGACACCTTGAACAAACCATACCACATTTTGACTTGGAGGAGGTGTAGGTGTGTTTGGAGCTACCATGCTTGCAACCATGACTTGATGCCTTAGAGGAAGATTAGATGAACTTTTAGGAATTATATTGTCACTTCCTAGAGACTTACTCTTAGCCCTTGTGTTGCTTGAAATATAATTTTCTTGATTGAACACAAAGGTATCTTCCACTAAGAAGTTGGTGAAACTTTCTCCATGAGGCTACCAATCCTCATTTGATTGCATCATGACTTCATCTTCAGATCATAAGAGAGAAGTGAATCTTCCTTGATAAATTATGGATTGATATTTATTATAATTTTCATCCAAAAATTATCCTTTTTTTATAATATTATCCTTACACCAAGTTTCTATGCACTGGTACCATTTCCCTTGCATTGGTAGTGGAATTAGGATTGTACACATTGGCAGGTCTATTGAAGTTAGCTTTCCCTTGACATCTTCCTCTCCTATATTCCTAACCAAATTATTTTTGATAAGGATAAGGATTTTTATAAGCAACTGGTTGCCTAAGATGAGCCTAATAATTAAATTATTGCATATGGATCCATGACATCATCTGACTTCTTAGGAGCAGATTTAGGCTTGGTAATAGAATTAGGAATTACAATGTTTGGAATATTAGCATACGTATTAGGTATCAAAGGAATAGATAAATTAGGAGTCAAATTTCCTAATTGAATGAGTCAATTATAAGCTATAATGGAAAGCTCCTATGCTTTGGGGAGAGCAAAACCACCCATGGATTGAAACATGCTAGCAATATCAATAATAATGGCTCTCAAGTATGTAGGGAAGATAAAACTAGTAGGTGGTATCATGGGAGGAGGAAATATGTACCAAGTTTTTATTATCCTCTAATTAAAGTCATGAATTATTTCTCTAAGGCCTCTTTTGATCATATTGAGTTGATGTATAAGAGAGGTATGGACACTTCTATCTTTAAACCTTGAAGTCAATAACACTCCAAAGTCATCCCAGGATGTGATGCATCCACTAGTCAAAATCCTTTACCAATAAATATATTTCCCTCTAAGGGCCATGGAAAGGAGTCTAATATGAATATTATCTTCATTGACATTGTGGAAACTACAAAATTTAGAGATATCCATGATGTGTTCACTAGGTGTAATATTACTCTCACCATGGAATGTGGGCACACTCTTTGTGGAATTAGGGGGAATGGCATCATATGCTTTAAGATGAATTGGATTTTAAGTTTTTAAGTCAATAAAGGCATAGGGTATATCGATGTTTTCTTCAATATCTTCAATTTATTTGATCTCTTCACTTCCTTGGCTAGAAAAATCTTCTTGCTCCTCAAAGGGAAGATTAGGATGAGGGTATTAAACTTCAAGAGGAAGTTCAAGATGAATAGGTGGATTAATAGGATTGAGAAATATACTAGATGATGACCTAATAAGAACCATGAATCATGAGAGAAATTTTATGACAAAATAATGGACTTGTACTAGATTATACATTTAATGGAGTTACGAAATGCTGGTTAGCATACCAACTTATAACTGATGTTATCAAGACCAACATTCAAATTGAAAATTTATTTTAAAGACATTATGTCACATTGAATATGATAGAATTATTGTTAACAAATATTTCACCATATAGGAGGTTATTTAATACCTCTCTATATTCTATAAAAATGGTAATACTTTTATGTATGTGGGTATGCCTATAACAGAAGTAGACCTCTAGGTTTGAGGCCTAACTCCCTAAATATACTTTGAAGTGCTTATCACATAAACTAGTTAATTATTTTTGGAAAAAGGGATACAAGTTTGAATGAAAAGAAAATAATCTAAGGGGGTAATACACCAGAAGGATTTCCATAAGAATATCATACTTTTTTCATTAATAAACAAGTCTTACAACATTAGTTTAAGAGTCCTAGAGTGATCTAACACTAATATTTCAATATGAAGGTAATATGAATTAAGGCCATACAATTTAAGTGAAACCATATATCATTTTTAGATAATAAGGCTCATTTTACACTTAATAATAGATCCATACACTTAAAAACACTTCATATGACCTGCTAGAGTGAAGTCACTTGCATCAAACATGGAAGGTTTGAGAGAAAGCAAGGATAGATAGATATCCCTTAACTATTCACTATAAATCTCTTCACACACTTTGAAAATATGAGATTTTAACTCAAAACAAATTAAATTTATTGTCTAAGGCAAATTACAATGTCAAAACTAGTAAGGCTTCACCATACATAGTGTGGTATTAACTTCAAGAACCAAAATGGCTACTACTTATAGAATTTGAGAGAAGAGAAGAAAATGAAGTCCAAGAGTAATTAGTACATGTGTCATGATAATAAAAGGAGTTAAAAATTTAGGATATAGGAATATGAAACAAACCATACAAGTTATACTAGGACAAATGTCCCTCAAATGAGTAAAACTCGTGAAATGTGGTGTAGAACTCCTTTGCCTTACTCAGAAAATTTCCTTCAACATTTGGCATTCTTGGAACATCCCATAGATAAATAGGGATAGATGTGATGATTGAAATGAGAGGTATGGGTTTTATTCATGTTCTAACATGCACTGGTTTCATCCCTAATCATCAAGATTCTTCTAGAGATGAGTTATCACTGCTTATAGTCCAAATAACTCCTTTTTCATCTACCTCTCACACTTGGCACCAAATTTACATTAAATTTTACAACATGACCCATAAAGAGTAGTTTAAAACACCTGTTAGTACCCACATGGCCTTATATTTCTCAATAAGTCCTTAAAAAACCTCCCACTTGATGTTTTCACCCTCTCACTAGCTTATGCACTATGCCAATTTTAATTGGCTGAGATGAAGGCACTTAGATAAAAAATTGTGCAATTTATTGAGGTAATAAAATAACATGGTGAGTTATATTAAGTCACAATATCTCTCACAAAATGGATTTCATCTCTTTAAACCCTTCCATACCTGCACAACACCAAAAATAGTCAAAGGAAGCCAATTCTCACATTGTCCATATAGGTAGGTTATATCTCAAGTTGAAGGGGAGGATCCTTGGAGAGTAATATAAAAAATCTAACCATTTACCAAGCCATTATATTCCATCTAGATGCATCTTATACTTCATCTTCCCAATCAATTCTTTGGCAAGGGTTTGAGAGGGTTTATAATAGTTTTGGCCTTTAGTGATTGTTCATAAAAGTTTGATATTCAAACTCTGAACAAATTATTGAAAAGGAAAGTTAGGTACATATATAACATATCCTAACTCATTATTATTTCATGAAAAGTGTATAAGTAGATGTGAGCTCTCCAAGTTGTTTACTTGAGCTTTGTCCATGCATTCTGCATACCTTAAATTGTTCTGAGCCAAAAAATGGCCTTCATGTGATTTATATTACATAAAAATAGATTGAAAAAACCTTATACCTCTCTATAAACATGTTCAAATGTATTTTAATGATTCTCTGGTCCTAGAAATGATTTTGACACCCTAATTGGGCTTTAGGCCTAAACTAGACCTAATAGGTATATCTACTTCGTTATAGGTTTAGACTGCTATGTTGTGTTTCAAGCATCTATGGATGGTTTTCCATGTTTTACCCTATGTGACACATCCTTCCAAATATTATTTCAATGTCTCTTTAACTCTCATCTTACCTTATCATCCTCTTTCTTCAAAACCTATAAGTTTGCATCGTAAGGGAGTACCCTCTGTTTGAGACAAAACATAGGGCACTTCCCCTATTGCTACAGACTAAAGGATGACATGGTGGTATTATCATAGTTATGGATATGATATATAAAAGTTTTTATATCTTTATCATATGGATAGCACCTTCAAACCTCATAAAATATCTATGGTAGATTGTGAGAAGTTGACTGTATGCAGGGGTCTGATTATGGACTATGTATGCATATTAAAGATCTTTTATTTACATATTTCCATATGATAGGAGTATCTTAAGACTATTAAAACTATGATGAATGTGTTCAAAAATTTATTACTACTACAACCTTTCCAAACACCTCCATATACACCTTGCTCTTGATTGAGTATAAATGTTGACTGTGTTTTCTATGTTTCTTGCTTAGAAGTTGACCCTTATAGGTGGTCTTGCATGGTTTATGATTTATATCACTATCAATAGACTTTAATTAAGTACCTAAAGTAATTTATAAATTTTTTGTACCTATCCACATCATTCTCATGCAATACCAACACTCATAACACAACACTTTTACTCACTATCTACTATAGTCAATTATAATTGATTGTCTTAGAGCAAAATATGGGTCTTGTAGGTGAGTATCATCCTTTAAACCTATAACACATGATTTTTTATCCATTTTAGGTCCGTTTTAGGTATATTACACTATCAATGGTTTGTATTTCCATGTCTAAGATCATTTTAATGACCTATAGGAGTCTACAGTCAATTGTAGACAAGTTATCTCAAGGGGAAGCAACCTGTAGGTGTTGATGGGGTCAAAAAACTGCATCTCAACCTTTTTTGATTACCTTTTAAGCATTGGTGTCTTCCTGATTGTTATAAGACCAATTTAAATGCATATACATGCTCTTGAATTATAAATTTGGGATGTGGAGTTCTTTTGAGGTTTAAATCTTGTAGAAGCTACTAAAAATGTGTAGTGAACAAATATGTACTTTAAAGGCCTTCAAATATCACTTTCCTCAAGTCACACACCCATTAATTTTTGCATGGTTCCTCCTATATGATAGGGATATAATTTAGATGCATCAAAACCTGATCAAGATTTATGAAATATTTTTTTTGGCATCAACAAAAGTGCATAGGGCTCTATTTTGGGACTTTTAGGCATTTTGTCCCAAAAATCAAATTCTTAACTTTGATCATGACTTCTTAACTTATCCTACACCTTAATGATTCAAAAATTCTTCTCAAGGTATTTAAAATCTCCCCAAACCTGATGAATGTTTCAAATCATGCCAAATTCCTCCATAAAGCATTCTCAAATCTTTGTGGTAGCTTGTAGATACACTCATAGTAGCATATAAGTCAGTGAAGGTAGCATATAAATTGTGCATATAATGTGACCTTATACTAGAAATTAAAGGCATATCAATATTATTCAAATAGGATCAATGCATCAAAACTTGTTTGAACATCCACCATACAACACTTAATACTCTATGGGGCCACTTGTAGGTGTGCACTTTTGTATGGAGGTAGTGAATGTGGGTAATTTGATAGTGTGCATGATATATGGAAAATAAATGATGTTTATACCTATATAAACACCTTAAAATGGATTATTATAATATTTAAGGGCTTCACATGAGCTATATGTCTTGTTTCAACATAATTATCCTCTTGAGAGCACCTATAGGTGCACATTCATGGTTGACCAAGTTTTCATATAACATTGACTATCAAATTTCCTTATTTTTATATTCGGAGGATCCAAATTAATTTTTCATGCTTATGATAAGGTATAAAAACTCCTTTAACTCTTCATTACATTCTATGGACATTTTCAAGACCACACACACCATGATTGCAAGTGAAAGTAAGCAACAAATTTACTATGTCTTCAGATGATTGTGTTCTTGATCAATGCATGATCTTGATATATTAAAATTGGAATGAGGGTAAGTGTCATGACATGGAAAACATTAAGTACATCATATCTCACTCATATAGAACCATTGTAGAGAAGGAAATTTTTTGCAAGTAGTTAAACTTGATTACAACCTCACTTGGTGACACAAACCTAAAACCTAAATTATTTAGCTCATGAAATAAATTACAATAATGAAAATAAAAATTTTAAACATGAGAGGATGGATTATTAATCCTGTTGGGTGAATATTTTGTCATCAACTAACTAAAGACAAAATGGGTATATCAACCACAATACAATGAGATTTATATGGCAAAAAGGGTGTGGTTACCATAACATAATGAGATAAATCTCTCCTCTCAGCAAGGGGAGGTTCCCTATAAACTATAATATACTAATATAAACTAAAAATAGACTCAGGGGTGAAATCATACCATCCATCTCTCTTTTTTCAGAGATGATGTTCACAAAATAAAGGAGAATTCTTGTGTAATTACTAAAGGCATTTCTCTTCTTTCAAAAATGATGTTCAACAAACATCAGGGATTCTTCCTAGGTAGTAACTAGATCCACAAGAAACCCATGAAAGCACAAAGTCTTTCATTGTTTCTCCTACTGATTTAGGAAAAAGTAACATAGTAAAATGAAGTGAAGCATAAAGTCTCTACCAAAAAATACAATAGAGTAAAAGATTATGAAGGATAAGGGGAGCTCAAATTCTCTCCAATATCCTAAAACATAAAACACACATACTAAAGACAATTATGGAAGCACAAATTCTCATAAAAATGTCACACATAAAAATGATTTCCTAAAGACAAGCCTGTATTTAGGAAAAAGACATAAAAATGATTTCCTAGATAACACAAGCTATTTCAACAAAGGTCACTTGCTTTCTCATGCACTTGATAAAATATGATTAATAGTCTGAGCTCAATGTCTCAGGAATGCCTTTCAATTTGGGTAGAGTTTCACTTCCAATAATAGAGAGATCCCTTAGTTTCAAATTGAGAGATTACAATATATAACATCAAAAGAAAGACTTGGGTGCTTGTTTTAATGAAATGGCCCATGCTACATTGAATCCATTGGAAATTTTGTGAAGGGGCCATGCTAGAATAGGTCATCAGCCTTAACTTTTGGCATTCTAAATCATCTCAAATGTCTCCTCTGAAGCATGGGTTGCTTGGTCTTCTTTATGATGTTTACATGGCTGTCCATTCACCTTTACTCAATGAAGAAAAATAGGCCATGCCATTGAATGCTTGCACTCTCTGAGGTCCATTTGGTGGACTGCTCCACTTACTAGAATCACTCTTCTATAGATATTTCTAGAGTCTCTGTATCATTCCCTCTTTCCTTACTACATTTTGTCTCTTCCTAGTGATCTGAGCTCTCGGGGCTATCTTCTCATCTTCTATTGGCTTCTTCAGCTCCTCCCTTAGCTGGTCACTGAGTTTGTTATCAGGTCTGTGTTATTTAAAAATCAACAGTTATTTCATTACCCTAAATTTGACATTTACGGGGGTGTCACTGGTCACTTTGAACTGCTTTGAACCTTGAACCTTTCAGAGTTCACTGGTTCAATGGTTTAACAGTTCAAAGTTCAGCAGTTCAATGTTTTTTAAAGAGACACATTTACTTAGTCTTCTCTATGAGTTCAAGGTGTTGTTGAACCAATTATTTGAACCATTTGGTTGAACCTTTTTTTGGAATCTTCTATTTGAACCATTTGCTCAAACTTTGAACTTTTAAATATTTAAACCCTTTAAACTCGTTGAACCTTTCAAAGGCAGAGTTCAATGGTTTAACGGTTCAATGGTTCATTCCATAATATTAAACCCCACCATTGAACCTTTGATTGACCTTGGCGTTGAACCATCCTTACAATTTTTTAGGAAATACCTTAAGTGTTTTGAGATTTTTCCTTGAAAAAACCCACCTTTTGAACCTATGATTTCCTTAGCCAAAAAGGCTTATGCGATTGAATAATTTGACTGATCAGAACATTTTGAGAAAGAAAGAGACCATTTTGGCTTGTAAGACTGAAGTGGTTGACATGTTTTCCACAAAAACAAGTGACAAATTTTGGGAACAATAGCTGGCTCCAATTGGGGAACTTCCATCGATTGTGTTTTGAAACAATCGAAGGGAGTAGAATCTAGACTCTAAATGCCTTCATCTATGCCATTTGGCTATGGAGTCATGACATCCAAAAAGAGAAAGATGCCAAAAACTAAATGAAGAACATAAAAAAAATGAAGACTATACAAATGTACAATTGGACTTATTTGATAATTCAAGGATTAAAGTACTTTAGATGCTACCCACTATGAGGTAGTGAAAATGGCATCCCATCTTGATATCTCAATAAGAAACTATTATCACCATTGAATTAATGGATGGTAAATGGACCTCTCCACAAAGAATCAATTTTTTCATGCATTCCTTTTGGTTCTCTCCTCTTGTCCCATAACAAGACTTGATCTCCAATTTAAAAATAATGAATCCTTGCTCTTTTGTTGAAGAGTTTCTCTACCTAATTTTGATGTGCAGCAATATAGTCTACCACCATAGTTCATTTCTCATTTAGTTCAGTCAAGCACATGATCCTCTTGTCGATAGAATCTTTAAATGTTTGATCTTCTACTACCTTTGCCAACTTCAGTACTGGTAGTTCTAGAGTGATTGGTAACTCTGCATTCAAACCATACAGAAGTTGAAATGGTGAAATACCTATCACCCTTTTGGGTGTAATCTTATCTGCCCATAAAGTGTCAAACAATGCTTTATGCCAAGTTCTCTAATTGTCATCTACTAGCTTCTTGATAATGGTCACTAGGTTCTTGTTGCTTGATTTTTCTTGACCATTTCCTTATGGATAATAGTCAGAAGAGTGGGAGAGGATAATCCCATAATAATGGCAAAATTGGGTAACTTCATGAGAAGAGAAATAGGATGCATTATCTATTACAATCTTGGTTGGGACTCCAAACTAGGAAATAATATTTTCTTTGAGGAAATTACATATCACTTCTGAAGTAGCATGCTTGACTGGAATGGATTCCACCCACTTGGTAAAATAGTCTATAGCTGTGAGAACATAGTCATGTCTAGCACTCGATGATGGATTTATAGTGCCAATGAAATCAATACCCCATTATTAAAATATCTCTTTGATCACCATTAACTTGAGAGGAAATGCGGCTAACTTGAGTTTCCCAATGAACTATTGGTACAACTCACATTTACGCACCCATGTGTATGAATCTTGAAATAGAGTAGGCTAATAGTACCTGGCTCATAAAATCTTATGGGTAGTCACAAGTGCAGAAAAATGTCCTCCATAAGCCAAATTGTGGAAATACTCCAAATTTTTTCTCTATTGCACTTTATCCATGCAATGAAGAAATACCCCATCAAGGCTCCTCTTACACAAACCATTGTCCCACAGAACAAAGTTACCATATTTCAAATTAACAATCCTCTTTTCTTTATGAGAAAAGTGGGCAAGACACTCACCATAGTTAAGAAAATGAGTGATATTAGAATACCACTCATTTGTAGTGTTGATAAAGAGAACTATAGGCATGTCTTCAACCTCTATTTCTTTTGGTATATTATCAACAATTAATTAGCAGAGTCCTCTTCCCCACACAAGCTTTGTAGGTTTGATAAGAAGATCAAACTCCTAAATTATAGCAATCCAATTGCCCCTTTTAGTTCTAAACTCTTGTTGAGTTAGAATGGAATTTACTATTGTATTAGGAACTAGAGCAACATTGTGTGAGTTTAAGATGTAAAAATGAAAGTGTTTTACCACCTTAACCACAACATAAACATGCTTCTCCATGTTAGAATATTTCTGCTCATGAGATTTGAGAGGACAACTCATGAAAGATATGGGGGAATCTACACCTTCTTTATTCTATTAAACCAAAATGGCTGAAAGTGTGTGTTCAGAAGCATAGCTATATATTATGAAGTCTTTAGTATAATCTAGACAAATTAGGATTGGGGCATGGGCAATAGCTTCCTTGATCTCTTGAAATGCTGACTTGCCTTCTTCAGTATAGCAGAAAGTAGCGTTACCCTTCATCATGTTGACAATGTGGTGAGTCTTTTTTATGAATTCAAGAATGAACCTTCATAGAAAATTCACCTTTCTAAAGAAAGAATGGACTGCAATCTTACTAGTAGGTAGAGAAATCTCTTGGATGGATTTGACTCTTTCTGGGTCAATCTTTATGCCTTCTCAAGATATAGTGTGACCAAGAAGTTTCCCTTATATAACCCCAAAAACTGATTTCTTAGGATTGAGAGAAATGCCATTTTGTTGACACCATTCCAACACTTGTTGTAAATGATGCACATGATCAGGATGATGTTTGGAAAAGATGGTCAAGTCATTAAGATTTAACACAATGAACTTCCCTATTTCATTTCTGAAGGCAAGATCCATCGCTCTCTAAAAGGTGGCACCAGTATTGATCAAACCAAAAGGCATTCTATAATATGTAAATATGCCCCAAGGTGTAGTGAAATTGATCTTATGTTGGTCTGCTTCACCAAATTTCACTTGATTATACCCCAAAAAACCATCTAACATTGAACATCTCTGAGCCAGTCATTGTTTGCAGTAGCTGATCCATGATGGGTAGGGGTAGTTGTCTTTTAAAGAGGATTGATTTAGATTTCTAAAATCAACACAGAGGTGAATTTATCCATTCTTTTTTCTCATAAGGACTATGCTCACTATCCAGGTGGAATGATGGATTGGAAAAATTTTCCTCGCATTTAACATTTTTTGGATCTAAAAAAAATAGTACCTGATATCTTGGGGTTATACTGCCTTTGTTTCTACTTGTGAGGAAATGAACCAACCTTGAGAGGAATTTCATGCCAAATTTATTTAGGTTTGAAAGATTTCAGATCATCATAAGGTTATGCCAAAACATCAATGTAATGGTGAAGCAAAGTAATGAATTTGAGTTTTTCATCAGGAGTGCAACAATTCTTGATGTTGATAATTTTGGGATTATCTTCTATACTCAAATTTATTTGATCAAAATATTTGGAGGAACTTGAATCCATTGGTCACTTCTTGATAAACATACCATACTTATCAAATAGCTTTTTAAGAGAAACTAACCCTTTGGGAATTTTATTCCCTTTGAGTTGAAGGAACTCTTCACCAATTTTTAAATTTGTTTTAGGAGCTGATTCCCATGGTGAAGATTCATTGCCTTTAAAATAAAGCTCCTCAAAGCTATCCATCTATTCTAGAAAAGAAATGATTTGGTTGTCACCATTAAACACCTTTCAATAGTCGACATTATCAGGTACACTTAGTTGATAGATCAACTCAATAGTATACTTGTTCCCTTTACAATCTTGATGAGGAACCATTAGAGTTGCAGAGACGGCCAAGGAATCTGCTCAATCATTAAATTATTTGGGCACTATAGAAATACTAAAAGCCTTAAAAATTTCAAGGCAGTCCCACACCAGATTGTGATAATGTCACAATCTTTCATTCTTGGTTTGATATAGGTTCCTCACCTGATAAACCACCAGTTCAACATCTCCTTAGGCGTGAAGAAGCTTAACATCTTTAGCTTGAGCAGCTTTTAATTTGAGTAAAAAATATTCATACTTGATGGTGTTGTTGGTATTATTAAACTATAATTTATATGAATAGGGGAAAATATCTCCTTGTGGAGATATCAAAACAATTCCAACTCTAGAATCGGTAGAAGAATAACTGCCATTAAATTCCAAAATCTAGACATCATTAGAATTTGATCTCCTTTCAGATTTATCTTCATTAGGGAGGGAAGATCCTTTTTTATCTGAATAGTGCTCTACCACTTTTTTTGATGTCTTATCTGAATTGTTTGGATTGTCACTTACAAAAATTTTATTTGATGAAATAGAAACATCTTATGTAGATAGAAAGTAGTTACCCATTCTTGAGGATTCAAATATAATTTGAGCTTTAGGGTCAGATATTTGAGTGACAATATAATTTGATTCCTTCTCAAGAAGCATCCTTTACATGATGCCATTGATAGGTATCCTCACCTCAGACAGGTCCATGTTTAATTCTCCACCAATATCCTTGTAAAAATTTCATCCAAGCAGAATACCATAGGAAGCTAGAATGTCAGCCACCAAAACTATCATTTTAATCCTTTTTTCTAGAAAGGTTGTGAATACAAATTGGGCATCTTTGATCTATCCCAAAAGTGGTACTTACTTGTTTTCCATGGAGAAATATCTCCCAAAATTTTTATTCAGAGTGAGACTGAGAGAGTCTGCCACCTTGGTGGGCATCACATTGTTAGAGATGCTAGAGTTTATTATGTAGTTGCTCAACTTATGACCATTTATCAAAAAGGAAATATAGAAAGGTTTTATCTTCTAAGGGGAAATAAGAGGATTAATGACAAGATTGTTTTAGGTAGATGTGTTCTTTGGGGGATCATAAGTCACCTTTGAAATATTTTTTCCTACAGGGATGGTTTTGTTCTTGATGCATTCAAGTAGCCTATCCAACTGCTCAGGGTTGGCTTGTAAGTATTCAAACTCAAACATTTGGATCTTGGTCTTCCTAGTATGATCAATAATGTCAAATGACTAAAAATAACTAGGAACAGAGGAAAGAAGTGCATCATTCTAGGTTTTATTGGGTATGGTACTGTTCTGAGAAATTATTGTAGAAGGTGCAGGGTTATTTGAGGTACTTTTTTATTGATCACCAGGTCCTTTGATTTAGAAAGGAAGTGAAGTTCCCCATTTAGCAATTAAAATTACTAGTCACGATTCTTCCCCTAATTTTCCCTTATTAGCTTGTTGAGTTGACTAGTTCTGGGATCTAGTAAAAACAATGTATGATCCATCAAACACTTCTCTCTTTATTTTAGCTTCATCCTGATAATTCAAGAAACCAATGTTTGAGTCACCAACTAATTATTCTTCACCTTCTAAAAAAATATTAGCATCATCTTCTTACTCTAACTTAATTTGAAAAGATAAATCATGTTCAACTTCATGATAACCAATTGTTGAGTTAGCTAGTGCTGCTTCAATGGCAAGCTTCCCCTATGGGGGAGGAAGATAATTTGGTTGCCCTTGATTCCTAGCATCATTGCCTTGATATGAATGGTTGGGAAACATCCTCCTTGGTATATCTTGATAAGAAAGAGGGGCAAACATCCCTTGTGGCATTTTCTTTTTCAGAGCTAGCAATTCATTTGCTAGCTTTTGCACCATAGGATTAGTGATGCTTGTAGAGAAATTTTTAGAAGATGAAGAAGGTTTATTTCTGTTAGGATCTCTTATTATCTTTCCTACCAAGATAAGATCATCTTCAACCTTAGTGACCAAAATATGAGCTACAAAAAGATCTATGTGGCCAACCTGCCTCAATAGGAAACTCACTTCAGGAAGCTGAGAATTGATGAAGAAGTACTTAAGATTTTATAGCATCGGCTGAGCAATTGTAAGAATCCTATTCCTCAACTTGTCAAATTTACCAATGAAGTCTCACATGGGTTCATGAGGCTCCTTCTTCATTTGCGTAAGCTGGGCTAACAAGGCATGTACATATTCTATGGGTTTGAACGTAGCCTTAAACTTAGCCTTGAAAGTGTTCCAATCAATTACTATTTGTGCTTGCAAATGATAAAACCAATTTGCGACAGCACCTTGTAATGTTTTCACAAATATTTTGACCACTATATCTTCAAATTCAATGCCTATCACACTATAGGCTATGTAAAAATCTACAATATACTCATTAGGATAAACTCTCCCATCACCATAGAACTTGGGAAAATTCTTTCTTAAACTATAGGGTAGTTCATGTAAAGGTGGGGTTAGATTCAGAGGGCCAAAAGTGTTACCCCAAGGGCCTTAGGCTGCCATGATATGATGATTGAAAGGAGGGATAAAAAACCTCTGCAAGGTAAGTATAGATAAAGCTGGGCTAGTAGAGGAAAGATAAGTTTCACCTATTATTGGAGACCTGATGTTGGTAGGAGGAAAAATCCTAATTCACTGAAGGTGAAATTATGGAGGAGAAAGGTCAAAATTATTTTGCTGAATAAACTCGAACACAGGATCAACAATACCTTGAGCTCTCTGGCTTCATGTATACCATGGATCTACCAGAGTGTAGAATGGAAAATAATTGAAAATGCTTCAATTTGAAGCTTGAGGCTTCAAATTGAGCATTCTTCCCCAACAGAGTCACCAAAAAGTATTAGGTGAATATTTTGTCATCAACTAACTGACGACAAAATGGGTATATCAACCACAACACAATGAGATTTATACAACAAAATGGGTGTGGTTACCACAACATAATGAGATAAATCTCTCCTCTCAGCAAGGGGAGGTTCCCTATAAACTATAATATACTAATATAAACTAAAAATATACTCAGGAGTGAAATCATACCATCCATCTCTCTTTTTTTAGAGACGATGTTCAAAAAATAAAGGAGAATTCTTATGTAATTACTGAAGGCATTTCTCTTCTTTCAAAAATGATGTTCAGTAAGCATCAGGGATTCTTCTTGGGTAGTAACTGGATCCAAAAGAAACCCACAAAAGCATAAAGTCTTTCATTTTTTCTCCTACTGATTTGAGACAAAGTAACATAGTAGAATGAAGTGCAACACAAAGTCTCCACCGAAAACTACAATAGAGTAAAAGATTATGAAGGATAAGGGGAGCTCAAAGTCTCTCCAATATCTTAAAACATAAAACACATAGACTAAAGATAATTATGGTATCATAAAGTCTCACACAGTCAACTTCAAGACATTTTTTAGAATATTGCCACTTGTTCTACTTATTTGATTAAATGGACAAGACTGTATTTAGGAAAAAGACATAAGAACAATTTCTTAGATAACACAAGCTATTTCAACAAAAAGTCTGAAAGGTCACTTGGTTTCTCATTCACTTGATAAAATATGATTAACAGTCTGAGCTCAAAGTCTCAAGAATGCCTTTTAATTTGGGTAGAGTTTCACTTTTAATAACAGAGAGATCCCCTAGTTTCAAATCAAGAGATTACAATATATAGCATCCAAAGAAAGACTTGGGCACTTGTTTTCATGAAATGGCCCATGCTGCATTGAATGCATTAGAAATTCTGTGAAGGGGCCATGCTAGAACAGGTCATCAACCTTAACTTTTGGCATTTTAAATCATCTCAACTATCTCATTTGAATCAAGGGTTACCTAGTCTTCTTTATGATGTTTACACAGCTACCCATTCACCTTTACTCAATGAAGAAAAATAGGCTGTGCCATTAAATGTATACGCTTTTTGAGGTCCATCTGGCAGACTACTCCACCTACTAGAATAACTCTTCTATAGAAATTTATAGATTATTTATATAATTCCCTCTTTCCTTGTTACATTTTGTCTCTTCTTAGTGATCTAAGCTCTCAGGGCTATCTTCTCACCTTCTGCTGGCTTCTTTAGCTCCTCCCTTGGCTGGTCTCTGAGTTTGTTCTTAGGTCTACATTATTCAAAAATTAGTGGTTATTTCATTTCCCTGAATTTGATGTCCATGGGGGTGTCACTGGTTGCTTTGAACTACTTTGAATGTTGAACCTTTAAACCTTTCGAAGTTCACCAGTTTAATGGTTCAATAGTTTAAATTTTGGCGGTTTAATGTTTTGTAAAGAGCCGCATTTACTTAGTCTTTTTTATGAGTTCAAGGTATCATTGAACCAATTGTTTGAACCATTCGGTTGAACTGTTTAGTTGAAACTTTTTATGGAATATTCCATTTGAACCATTCGCTTGAACTTTGAACTTTTAAATCTTTAAACCCTTTGAACTCGTTGAACCTTTTAGAGGTGAAGTTCAATGGTTCATTCCATATTATTGAACCCCACTATTGAACCTTTGATTAAACATTGGTGTTGAACCATCCTTACAATTTTTTAGGAATTTCCTTAAGTGTTTTGAGATTTTTCCTTGTGAAAACCCGCTTTTTGAACCTGTAATTTCCTTAGCCGAAAAGGCTTGCGTGATTGAATAATTTGACTGCTTAGAACATTTTGAGAAAGAAAGAGACCATTTTGGCCTATAAGACCAAAGTGGTCAACATGTTATCCAAAAAAACAAGAGATGGATTTTAGGAAAAACAAATCCTCTGGAAGCAAAATAATCAATTGAGTTGTATAGACTAGCTCAAATAGGGGTAAAACCTATAGGGTGTGGGAAACAACAAGCAAAAATGAATAGTCAACTTGTTAAGGATGGTTCATAAATCATAGGCCACCATTAATCTAAATCAAAACATGAAAATTAATCTAACCATGTTTAATATCCACTAAAAATATCTCTTAACCTAGAAGTCCTCCTACTGACCGTAATATCCAAAGACCTATTGACCAGTTTTATTTGCAAAGTGGAGTGATGAAGAGATAGAATGGTTTTCTACCACTTTTAAAACTTAAAAATCATGTCAAGCATGTAAATACTCAAGTCTGAGGAAGTTAAATATCCATTCCAAAATCTTCTCCCATGTGCCACTCTCTCCCATAGGCCATACAACCTTTGAAACTCACTCTTTCATTTATTTTGTTGATTTTTATTTAACACCTGTAAGTTTCTATTAGTACTAACATTCCTAAAAATTAATATGATAGGGACCAATATGAGGAAAATTTATAAGGATATTATAAAACTTGTCTAGCTTATAAAACCATACCACTTCATTTATGACCCATAAAATGACCCTTAAGTGACATCAAATGACACAAAGACTAATTTGAACTATGACCAAGGATAATAAGACATTAAATCACATAAAATGAAAAATGACACATCCTATGATGTATTAATATACCCTTATATCAAGTTTTGGAATATAGGGGGTTGACCCATTTTAACTTGTGGTAAAAAATAGTCACCACTAACCTAATAAGTAGGATAATTAATAGAAAAATTAGACAAATAACATTATAGATTTATACAATTGAGATTGATTAAAATATTAAAGTAGATCTATTGATAGATATTATAATAAATTGGAAATAAATGATACATATATGGTTTAACATTTACATGTAGGTTTGGGTAGGAACATGCTATAAGTGGACTAGAAGATGATCCTAAAATAATCATCAAATTCTTGAAATATCCTATGGCCTCAGATGCTTGCATCAGATCTAGACAATTGTGTCAATGCAATTATTTAACCCTAATGTAAATGTCCTATATATAATAGTATTTATATCTAGATACAACCAATTTGAGCCTTATAGGTTTGATATTGCCTTTATTCTGATGTCTTTAAATCATGCACATAGGTTGTCACTCTTTGTCAAATGATCAATTCTTAGTTTTTCACCCTTAGAGTGACTGTGTGGAAAATGAGTTAGTGAGATCATGGTGTTGATTTGACTCTAAATACCCCTCTATCAATGGGAACTTCCCACATTTCCAATATTATGTAGAGGGCCTTAGACTAATGTAGTTCTCCCATATGTGCTGACTTATGTGTGCATAAGAGTGCAATGTGTTATAAGCAAAGACATGTAGTGACCTAATATGTAAATTATAAAATATGGGTCATGAGATGATATTTAAATTATTCAAACATGTATAAATACTGTTCCTATGGTTGATATGGAAATAGGGACAAATAGGGTAGGTTTTCTCAGTTGAATGCTTGATTAAGTGCTTTGTGGTATATTGCCTTATGAGTTTATGTGATTTCTAGGTGAAGAATGAATGAGGGTTGATATTTCATATACACCAATATATTTTGGAAATATATCACATTAAATCACTTATGAAAACCTTTTATATGCATTTATTTTGTAAATTAGATGAATTTTAAGCATTACACACTTTATAGGAAAATTGGACACTTACATCGATGCATGTGTTTACTTGGGATGCAAGTGTCTAGGGAGATAGAAAATAGGTACAAGGCTAATATATAAATTAAGGATAATAATTAAGTTTAATAATTTTTATAGAGTATATAAGGCTTGATCATTAGAATAATAATAGTTCAACTAAGAGATAAGAATTATGCACAAAGAGATAATGAAAGTGAGCCTTTTGGCATTGAGAAGGTCTATAACTGAAAGATATAACCATGATGGGTATTTGCCAAATGTGCACAAATGAGGTCCTATATAATCTAAATTTTATTACTTACATTCCCCCTTTTAATATAGTAATGAAATTGATAGTTTAAAGGAAAAATGTGTACCTAGGTGTGTATAACACACCTTGCTTTTGTGAGAGTCCAATTTGAGTGTTTTTCTAGTGATTGACCTGTAACCAAGAACATGTTAGAGTATATAAGTTGTTTATGAATTATAAAATTAAAATAATATGAAATAATTAAAAGAATAAATAAAAATGTTAAGATTACACACATGTGTCGATGCAAACATATTTCCTTTTGGGAATTTGATTTGAAAAGATGGCTCATTATGAAGTATTAAAGCTAGGATTAGAATAATTATTAAAATATAAGTACACATGTGCACACACACACGCATGCGTGCGTGCATGCACATGCACATGCACGCACGCACACATACACACACACACAAACACACACACACACATACACACACACACACACACACACAAACACACACACACACACACACACACACACACACACACACACACACACACACACACACACACACACACACACACACACACACACACACACACACACACACACACACACACACACACACAGAGTGTTGATGATCATTTTATGCACATCAAAATGTAATAAAAAAATGGAAATTCAATGAGTGAGGATCCCCTCCACCTCTGCTAAAAGGAAAGCTTGACACCAACTTCCCCAAGGTCTATGTCTACCAAGTCATGGTGAACAAGATAGCTCAATTGGTCAATGCAAGTTATTCCATACAAGGGACCTATTTGGAATATGATTTCATATTTATGAAATAAAATTAATCTATTATACTTAGAGGAACTATATCATTTAGTATTATCAATGAATTCATCTCTTATTAGCACTTGTCTTTAGTCTATTAGATTCAATAATGAATATAAGAAGACAAGTAGGGTTCATGCAATCTAGAAGAAAATTGTAAGCATATATTTAAGATTTTAGAATACTCTACATACTCTAACACAATTATAAAAAAGAGAAAAAATCTCATATTATCCTTATCCTTGACCTCTCTCTTTTGATCTTTTTCATACTTCTATAAGAGTAGGTAGAGTAGTCTAAAAAATTAAAATATGTGCTTACAAGTTTCATCTAGACTGCATGAACCCTACATATCTTATTTCATGCATTGTTGCATATAATAAACTAAATACAAGTGAAAACCAATGATGATTTCATTGACAAGTCTTAATGATCTAGTTCTTTTGAGTATAATATATCAAGTATATTTCATAAATATGGAAGCACATTCCAAATAGGCCCCTTGTATGGAAAACTTTGCAGCAACCAACTAAGGTATCTAGTTCACCATGACCTAGTAGACATAGACCTTGGGGAAGTTGATAAAAATACTTTATTTTAAGAGAGGTGGAGGGGGATCCTCACTGATTGAGATTTCCTATTATACCTATATTTTAGTGTCTACAAAATGATCATCAACAAATTGGTGCTAGAAGGAGGGCTTTATGGGAAAATTTCCTTTGGATCTATGCTATATTTAGGTATTATTTCCTAAATTTCAAACTTTTTATGTTCCTAAATAATAAATAAAAATATTTGAACTCACCTATGGCCTTAGCTTGGCTTGGTGGAGGTTTCTACCCTATGAACATTCTACGGATTGCTCATGACTTGCCTAAGAACACTGATAAAATATGTTCAAAATATACAAATGGTGGGATTAAAATTGTTGAAGGACACATCTAGGAATTTAAAGAGGACATTATGAAAATCGCAGTCCAACATGAGGATGTGGCTTATCACCTATTTCCTTATTCCCTAAATGAGTTTACTTACCACTGATACCTAAGTTTTCCAGACAAATACATCAACTCATGGGATATCTTTGAAAAATTGTTTGTCAATAATTCTAATGTGCTTATTGACCCTAATATCTTGTACTATAAATTTTATATAGCCTATATAGATCCTGATGAATCTATGAGTGCAATCAATGTCTAATTCCATTAGTTATACATGAGGTTGAAAGATCCATTATTACAAAAATAAGTATTAGATTTATCTTAAATTTTTAGATCCCCTAATTGATATGATTATTCATATGACCCAATTTTAACTCAAATATTTGGCATCAACTTACCAAGAATATTTTATCATTGAACAATAGTTAATGCAATATGGTTATAGTACTAACCCATTTTGCTTGTCATGAGAGCTGGGAGTGTAAACTCAAAAGTATTTGAATTACCTACCTATAAGTAAACCCATGGACAAGTTTGTGAATTATATTCAAGAATAACCTCAATATTATGAATGAGAACCTTATTGTTACTAATCAATAGGTTATTTTACCTTTGTTTTATTAATTCAATTTATTTTGGTGCTATTGTTAATCAAGAGACATATTTTTCAGGAGATTCCCAATATATGATATATGGGTAGACCTATGAGACCACATTCCCAAGTTCACATCTTGGGTTTCATGGATACAAAAATAAGATAAGTGATAAAGTATTCATGTTGACTAAGAATTCCCCATTTAGTAAACAAGAGTTAGTATTTGTGAGTAGTGATGAAAATGAGTCTGATAATGAAGAAACACAAATAATCTATGGTGAGTTCTCATATGAATATCTAAGTAGTGGATATCTATGTAAATAAGTGGAAGAATCATACATTTTTATAGTCATCTTGGAGATAAAATATAAGAGTTGGAGTATTAGATGAAGAAGATGCATTTTATGCATCTAAAACATCCATATCATATATTACTACTCTTACATTTGATAAGCTATATACAAAAGATCAAATGATTAGTATCAATAGTTTGGCCCCTATCCTTCCATTTTTTTGATATGCCTAAAGGAATTACATGGAATCAATCAATTACATTGATGTTGGCATATTTTCCCATATTTTATAAATAAAATTATAACATATTTACAATGATGAGAAATCATACATATAAATTAGTGATATCCTTTGGCTAAGCATCCATGAGTAAGGGGCATCCATGTCGTCAAAATCACCCAAGGCATGATCTTGGTCTTAACTACTTGACTCTCTATGTTGGGTATCTAGAGGGATTCATACCTTGGTGGATGGATATAAGAAACCATCATATTTAGTAATCAGACTAAAACCCTTTCAATTATCCTTCCATTTTAGATGGAGGAAATATATATAATCTTAAATAGGTTGACCATATGAATCAAGTGAATAAAAAAACTCAAAATATAAGATATCTCACCCTTGGATAACCGTATCTTTTATTGGATAGGTATGAACATTAATGGTCTAATCATGATAGTTATCACCCTTAAAGAGTGAAAATTATACCTTACCAAAGATGGGTTAAAAAAATTGAACCAAATTCTTGTCCTTGTATTTAAAGGATCAAATTCTCTTAAACAAATTGAGGAATGGGATTACAAGTCATATGATCCTCACACCATTATAGGTAGTCAAAATGGAAATGATCAATCCTAAAAGTGGTGACCTAAATGAAGAAGTGGGACCAGTGGAAGTCTAAGATGAATATTTCTTGATCCAATACAACTCTTCACATAATTTAGCCATTAATGATAAATCTAGGTCATTGACTTGATAAGAACCAATTATACATCTTTTGAATGATAAAAATGCTAACATTGATATTGACAAAGTATCCATGTTAGTTTATGAGTAGCTAATAATGAATTTACCACTTGGATACCACAAATAAGGTTGCTCTATCAGGTTAGATAGACTAGTCACTCTAGTATGTGTTGATACCCACCCCTATTCCCCACCACAATTTAATGTTTGGGTAGTGTATATCTCAAACTCTATCCCAAATACTTCATGTGAATTGAATGTAAGTACATGGTTGAGTTTAATATCAAAAATAAGTTTAATTATACATGAAAACACTATTAATAAGGATATTTAGGATAGTGTCTTTAACGTAAATGTCAACATAGATGTAAATACATGTCTTCCCATAGTAGGATTCTAACCAAACTTCTCCAAATTTTTAACATGAATCTATTTTATTTTAGGTGTCTAACTAGTGAGGATGTCTTCTTGATTTTTTATGGGCATTTCCTCAACCCCTACTTCTAATATTGAATTGGCTTGGAGTGATATTCTAAATTCCTTATTTTGTTTTATTACTTTCCCTTGTTATTTTTCTTTATTTGGTTTAGGGTAGGTTATTTTCATAATTTTATTTCCCTTTATTTTTAGTCTAATTTATTTGTGTGTTTTTTGGTCCAACCTATTTATTTTTACCCTATGATCTTCCACGTTAATCAATACAAATGATGAGTGAAAAGGTATGTATGTAGGTAACACCATCGACATTTTGGTGTGAGAGTTCTTATGGAGTTATTTTTTTTTGCTTTGGATCCCATACTTGGGTTAATATTGAAGGCTTAAGATATTACATGCATTATGGATATGTTATTGTTTGGGAGAATTTGTTTAAGTTAGATTGTCACTAAGAGTATCCTCTTGAAACTAAGCACAAGATCATATCTAAAAGGTTTTCAAATTTGCTTGGGTGAACCTACTATGGTGGAGGTCTAAGGTGAAAAATATATAGTTATGTCTTTCATTTGATATAGTGACCCCCAGCCATGAACTAAAATAATATTAAAAAAAGATAAGAAAGAAAATAAGAGCATAAAATAATATCAATTTTAGAAAAAAAATCAATTTTGGATGACTTAGGAAACCTCTATCAGGGCTATGGATGCCTGATCAATAGTAGAGCAAGTATTTAAGTGTGGTTAGAGGCAACTCCATCAGGGATACAAATGCTTGGTTGGAAGCTGAGTAATGTATAGGTAAATGTATTTAAGGTAGGATTCAGTATCTTGATGATTGAAGCCCATAGAAATTATTCCCTATAAGTCTTAAGAAATGGTAAATTAACTCAATTTCACACATTGAGTCATATAGAATGTTAGATTTGGTCACTTAATTACTCCCATATTTTTATTTATTGAGTTTGTTCTTTTTCCATGCATTGTTTTGAATAGAAATTCTAGGTTCATTAACTTTTTCTTTATTCCAAAATACTCTAGAGTATTTTACAACAAGTCACCATTTGTTTTTGCATGCACAACACACTCTAATCTCATCAATGAAATCATGGAACCTATTTTTCCTATGGAGTCTAGTATTTTAATTTATTCAAATTTATGCTTTGGGCCTATTTGATATATTTACTTGATTTGAAAGAATATTTAGGATGCTATCATCTGGACTTTAATCTTACTTTGTTGATTTAACCAAGTCTAGAATTGAAGTGTTCATTGTATGAAAATGGTTTAAAAAGGGTTTGTAATAAGGAATTCATTGATGTAACCATCTAAATTTGCTTAGATATAATAAGTCTTGATCTATCTCAAATCTTATTTTTGCATGCTTTAAAACTTCTCTTTTAGACCATTTTGCCTTAGATTTATTCAAGTTGTTTGGATGTTCATAGGTTTTTTGTGATATTTTCCTTGGCATCTTAGTCTATTTTGGTATTTTATTTTAATTAGTTGGATAAGTCTTTGTATTGATTGATTATATGACTTAGTCAATTTTCTTGAGAATGGACTAACATGGCTGAATCTTGACTAAATGGGACTATTTTATCCATTGAATTCATATCCTTTGGTCCCCATTTTTCTACCTTTTAAAATAAAATTACTTAGTGATAATTTGGTTTTATTCTTTGTTCTAGTCATATTAGACTGGACTTGATTAGCTTTTAGATTGGAAAAATGTCTATTTTATATTCACTTATCTTTCACACCTTTTGCCTTTATTTTAGATTATGATTTAGCCATTTTCATGAGTATTATATTAAAATTCTAATGAATATTTTATTTCAATTTAGGCCAATGGTCATTTCCTTTCTTGTGAAGCCTATATGAGAGAGGTAATTCCACTTGCCACCCAATCACTTCCCTGAGCCTCTTTGAGACTAGTCACATTTCTAAAGACCCCTATGTTTAAGATGAACATGATGAAGACACATTTCATGATCACATGTCCTCACTTCATCAGGATGCATTGATTACTAGGCCTCATTTCCAAACTCTCAAGTCAGTGAGATCATACCAAAAGGTGAGATATAAATTCTTTGAGGTGCTAGGGTAGTTGGTACACTTTAGACTTATATCAAGGACCCTATATAAATGAGATGTGGCCATGTGTTCCATCCTATCTCCTCATGGCCCCATGATGATATTTACACACTAAAATTTAGGGGGTAGATAAAGGATATGATGACACTTCTCAAGATCCTAGGGCCCTATAAAAATGAGTGTGTAATGGAATGCAATTGAGCTCCCAAGTGAGCAAGATGATTCTACATGGAAAAATCATGTCTCACTAGAGCAAAGAAGCATACAATATAGTTGGAGAGTCTAACTGATCCCTAGATGAGTGAGGTACTTCATGTGGCATGTCCATGGTATATAAATACACTCAAGCATCCTAATAAGAATTTTATGAGCCTAAATTTGATTGTCATCTCACCCATCAAAACATAAAAATGGATTTAAAGCTTGGTAGAGGATTTTCCATTGTTTAAAGAGTTTTTTATCACCCATTTCTCAAAAAATTAGTTTATTCTTCTTACTTAATTTCAAGTTAAAATGGCTAAAAGTTAACAATGTTTCATTTATAAACTTGGTCACTATATATATTTTTGATTAAATTGGTTGGGATTTTGACAAGTGGGTTATTTTTGTTTCATTGATTTATTCCATTTCCACTTTGTTTTGACTTAAAATGGCTAAGGCTTCATATTATTTTACCTCTTAGACTTAGTCATTTTTCTTAGAAATGGACTAATTTGGTTGGAAATTTGGAAAAGGGATTTAATTTTAGGATTTTATGCTTAGCCATTTTAATTCAAATTAAAAAATCCAATGATCACTTTTCCTCATAGGTCCTCAAGCTCCCAGATCAACAAGATGAGGGCACATGCTAAAATATCACTACCCCACACACCCCAAGCCTTTTCAATCTTTGTGTCTAATCTTTGGATCTATATATTAGTGATATGTGGACACATTTTGAGATCCAATGTCCTTAGTTTATTAGAGCACCTAGATCATTGACCAAGGCCTATGGACACATGCATAAGTGAGATGATGCTACAAAATAAAATCCTAATTCTCTAAAACCTTAGGATGATTATTATAATTGAGGTAAGTAATAAATAAAGAAGGTAAATGGGAATGTGACATGTGGAAAGATCCCACTTCACCACAACATAATAATAGTTTGTGCAAATTAAAAAAAGAAAAGAAACCCTAGATAGTTGAGATCATGCCACTTGTCTATATCTTAGGGCCCCATGATAGCTAATCTCAATCATCAAGTCAAGACTATATGGATCCTAGATGAGTGAGATCATGTAACATGGTGAAATCTCATCTCACTAAAGGTAAAGAAAATGTAAATGACCTAAGACCCTCAAACAAGTTTCATAAATATGAGAGGATGCCACATAACAAAGTCCTAACATATGGAAAACATGTTGGATTTCATACCCAATGAGAAGAGGCCATGTGGGGTGATTTTACTAATGATGATACATGGGTTTTGATGAAAATAACCTTATCTCAAATTTGAAGGACATATTTCCCATTGAGATAATCAATATATATAAATTATGTTATATGTCTAATTGGATTTATGTAATAAAGTAATATCTTGTCTCTTAGTAATAAAGGGATAATGAGACATATAATTCAAAGTAAATCAGATTGTAGAGATGAGTCAAGTAGTGGAGTGAACTTTGGGAATAGGTGAAGACTAGAAAAGACAAAGAAATACCTTAATGAGGAATGATCATCATAGTTTAGAGCATGACCAACTAAGCATTCTAATGTATTTTAATGACTCTTGACCATCCAAATTCAATTCAAGATCAATTAGACATAACCCCTACTATGCAAACAATGGACCACTAAGTTATTTAATGAGTATAAAATATATTTCAGCCACAAAAAATTTAATTTAGAATCAATTGGTGTGGTTTTGGTCATGATTTTATTGGGATTGGTAAAGACCCAAATTGGAAAGAAAATCATGTGGGGTTACCTCATTAAGTCCTAGCAACCACACCACAATGGGTTGAGTAATGGATACATGGCTTGTTTGCCTATATAAAACTAGTTTTGTGATGTAAAAGAGATTGGTCTATTTAATATTATAAGTTAGAGTAGAGGGCGAAACCTTTTTTAGCATTTCTTGTTTTCCTAGTTAGTTTTCCCATTTTTTCTTGAGCTAAGGCTATTTGAGGACATTTATATAACTTGCATGAGTATTGATGAAACAAAAATTTATGCTTCATGAAATATATTTAATTTTAAAGGTTTGTGAATTATATTTATTATTTGTAAGTATATATGGTGACTTTATTTCCTTCTTGTAAAAAGCTACTTCATCATTAGACTCTTTCACCATCTCTATCTTATGGTTGTGTTATCAAGGCCAAACAAAGACTAGTTTATTGAGGGTTGGTATACTCAATAGGACCACAACTATCCTCTCTATAAATTGGGATCATCTTTTCTTTCTCCTTACCCTCTCTCTTTTTCTATTTTTTATATTTTTTTTAGAGTAGGTAGACTAGTTTAAAAACTATAATTTGTGCTTACAAGTTTCATCTAGAATGTATGAACCCTTTTTGTCTTATTTTATGCATTGTTTAATCTAATAGACTAAAGATAAGTGACAACTAGTGATGCGTTCATTAATAATTCTGAACAAGATTGTTATTTTGAGCATAATAAACCAAGTTTATTTCATAAATATATAAGTATATTCCAAATACACCCTTTATATAGAAAAAATTGCATCAACCAACTGAGGTATCTATTTTGACATGACCTAGTAGACATAAACCTTGGGGAAGTTACTAGCAAGCCTTCATTTTAGGATAGGTGGAGGAAGATACTCCCTCACTGAGCTTCCCTTTTCTTCTTACATGTTTTTGTGACCAAAACACTCATCAACATATTGGAGGACACATGCCTCCAATATTGGTGTAAAAGTGATTTATAACACAACCATTAATATCATTTCATCTAAATATTGTGACCTAAATATGTGTATAATTTGGTGAGTGTGAGTGATTTAATCAAATCACACTATATATTTGGTGAGGGTGGATTATTTAATCAAATAAAACCTATACGTGTGGTGAACTTATATTATTTAATCCAATCTAACTTATAAGTTTGGTAATATTATGTGATTTAAAATACTTATCCTTCCAAAGGTGAACCAACTATTGTAATAGATTGGATTGATAAGAGTCCATAAAAATCTGTCCTAGGTATGATAACAATCCATAATAGTAGTTTAAATCTAAAAAATGATTTGATTTTGTAATTTTTAGGTGGCCTTTACGTGGAATATGCACCTCATATATGTCTCAAGCTAAAATATAGGTATAATTACTAATCTCTTAGTTTAACCATTATTATTCTAATGATGAGGCCTTTGATACTATGTAAAAATCTCTAAACTTGATTATTATCCTTCACTACTAGTTTTGGACCTGTACCTATTTTATAGATTTTTGGACACTTACATCTTAAGTGGACACATGTCAACACAAGTGTCCATTTTCCTACAAAGTGTCCAGTGCTAAAAATTTATCCAATTGTAAAATAAATGTATCCAAAATGTTAGCCCAAGTGATTTAATTTGAGATATTTATAAAAGGGTTTGGTATATATACAAGATAAACCCTCATTAATTCTTCACCTAAAAATCACATAAAACTCACAAGTAAATATACCAAGAAACACTCAATTAAGAATTCAATTGAGAAAAACTACCCTATTTATCCCTATTTTAATATTATACATAAGACTAGTATTTTTATAGGTCTGAAACATTCAAAGAGAAACACATAAGCCTTATTTTCCAAGGTAAAAAATAGGTCACTACATGCATTTTTTATAACACATTTCACCCTTAAACACACATAGGACAACATCTAGGTGATAACTACATTAGTCTGAAGCCCTCTTTAGAGTATTGGCTATGTAGGCAAAACCCATTGATAGAGGGGTCTTTAGGGTCAACTTAACACTATGAAACCCTGACCCATTTTTACCATAGTCATTCTAAAGGTAAATATATAGTGTTTGATCATTTTACAAAGAGGGATAACCTATACACACATTACAAAGACATTAGAAGAAATGGAATATAAAATATTGAAGGTTCAAGTTGGTCACATCTAGATCTAGTTAGTATTCTATAAAAGACACTTGCAATAGGGTTAGACACCTATGCCAACATAACTATCCAAATCTGATGCACATATCTAAAACCATAGAAAGTATATTCCTATAATATAATGAATATTCTAGGATCATCTTCTATTCAATTCTAGCCTATTCTTTCCTAGACCTACATGCACATAGTAAACTAGCTAAGTATCGTTTATTTCTAGTTTATTACAATATCTATCAATAGTTATATTTTGCTATTTTTTGCAATCTCATTTGTATAAATTTATAATACTATTTTTTTGCATTTTCTTTTAATTGGTATTCTTATTAGGTTATTTCACCACCCTTGGGTATAATATAATCTAATATTATTAACCCTAGATACCCCACATATCTAAATTTAGGGTTAAATAGTTCATGACCATAGATTAATTATAAATTGATTGCTATTATGTTAGCACTTTTATATGTCTGAAAATTTTCTATGGGTTGTATAGTTTTGGCATGTATTTTATTTTTTTAGTGTATTTTATTAATTTTTTTTAATTATTTAGTTTTAAGTAAATTTATAACTAAATGGATATATAATTGCATCATATGGATTTAGTATTTTAATATTTACATTTGTATTATCTTAGCCATCATGTGTATGCAATTTATGATGTTTAAATTGTATTTGTGTTACTTTGAGAACCCATACTTGGGTGGGTGCCTTAGTATATATAGTTTTAGAATCCTTTTGCATGCATATACTTGTTTGGTTAAGATTAGTATGGTCATTTTTATCTTTGATATGATTTTGAGATTGAAGGAACATATTTTAATGTTTGGAGTTTTGAATGATTTCTTGAATATATTATGAATTTTTTGAAATTAAACTAGTCATTTATTATAAATTTCATTTATCTTTTATTTAAGTTCTTAAAAATCATTATCATGGTGTCTATTAATTCCATGGTAATTATAAAATAGTTGACCTTTGGTTTTATCCAAACTATATGGGGGATGATAACAATTAATGTTTAAAGTAATTAGATTTTCATCTAATAATTTAGGTAACATATCTTCTAGATGTTAATAAAAATAAAATATGATAGTTTGTGTTGTGATTAATATTATATAATGATAATGATGACATATTATAGGAAAATATTATTTTCATTTATGCAAAACTTTTTCTTGCTTATATTTAGATTAAACATTATGTACCAAAGTATTGAGGTGTGGTATTTGATTAGTATATTTTTCTTCAATGTGAATTAATTATTGAGCCTTATTATAAATATGTTCATTAAATTTAGGTGATTTTAATTCATTAGGTTTATGATATTGAAGTAACTCAATGTCTTCTTGCATATGAATTAAAACAATAACATGACCTAATTCCTCTTCCAATGCTAAGGCCTCATAACAAATAACTAAAATGATTCAAAATTATTATAGAGTATATTATATTTTAATGGATAAATGAGAACTATAGAAAATATATATTTCACCTCAAAATATATGGGTTAGTAAATTAATTGATACATACAAGTTTTAAATTGTAAGAATAATCACAAACTTGCTCATTTTTCCCTTGATGCAAAGAGGGTAAATTTCCATAAGTAAACCTATGTACCTTATTTTGAGTATATTTTATTAAAAAAGATGATTTAAGTGAAATATAAGTGTATAAGGATACAATAATTAGGTAATGTAACCAAACAAGTGCACATCCTTATAGACTACTAGGATATAATTATAGAAACATTCAACTACCATTAGAACCATTCATTATTTCATAAAAAGATTTAAGGAGTAAGTAAGCATCACCATTTCCATAAAATGTGGAAAATTTAGGGATTTTTAAATTAGGAGGTAAAGTTTAATATAGGATATTACATACAATATGGTTACCAAGAATGACATTAGATTCAACCCAAGTGTGATAACTTTACTCTCTAAGGATAAATGGTGCACTTTCTCTTATAAAACACATACAAATTGAATTAAGGATATGACCTATTGGGAATATATGTTAATATTTTTAAGATATTAATTTAATGGATGAACTATTTTTTTTAATTTTATCCATTAATACACTATTTTGAATAGCAAAAGTATGGTTATGAAGAAATTATTTCTTAAAGATGGCCTATTTTTGAGATTCACTGGCCTTTAATATAATGCTAGTGTGTAAATATATATCATTTGTATCTATAATATGATATGTAACATTATAATTACTATAATAATATTCTTCACATATTTTGTTTTTTAAGGGATAAGGAAAAATAACATTACAAGATGCATGCATTTTGTCATTACTAGGAAAGGAGAATGGAGAAGTCTCTATATTGGGATTAGGGTGAACATACTCATCATATCAATAGAAATAATAATAATAATACCAATAATAATCATATTAAATATATTTTTTATGTTAATAAACTTATATAATGAGAGGAAGGATAAATGCTCTTTCTTTCTAGTATAGGTGACAAGAGGGTAAAGAGAGAGATGTGACATGTTAACACACTAACTATGAGATATAAAAAAGAAGATATGGTATCAACACTAATAAGGTATTATTAAGCCTCATGGAAGTAAGGGAGTGACATTTAATAATAGGTAAAATCATCCTTTTCGTATATATTATCTTATATAGGAGGTGATGGAAGGCACGAATAGAATCTATGTGCTTACCTGTAGTGGGTATGAAAGGAGAAGATATAGAGGATACTATGGGTGTGACCAAAGAAGAATAAAAATAGATATACAAAAGAGTTTATAAATGATGCACCAAAAATGAATATATATGTTTATATAAAGAGGATATAAAGGATAACCTGAAAAGGATTATAAAGGAGAATCTAAAGAGTAATTTTTAGGTGTGAGAAAAGGACAATCTAGAAGAGAATCCAAAGAGGGGTACAATGATGTGAGTAAAGATAAATCCAAAGGGGAATATTGAAAATAAACTAAAATTTAATAAATAGGTATGATAAAATTTAAATCCAAAGAAGAAACCAAAAAGGGGTCTACAAAATGTTCTAAAAAGGAATCTATAGGTGAAGCAAAAGGTGCATCTTGCTCCTCTGGGATAAATTCACATCTAGATGTTTTAGATTAAAATGGTTTATATGTATCCATTATATCAAGATAAAAATAATCCATATAATAATATTCCATAATTTTTTTATTTATTTCTATTTATTGACTCAACTCGATCATAAGAAAAAGGAACAACATGAGTGGAAAATAATTTATAAAGAAGATGAATAATATCAACATATCTATTTTTACTATCCATCATAAATGTAATGAATTTAAAGGTAATAAGTGAAAAAATAATAATGATATAAAATAATAAGTAAAATAGTATGTATATATGAATGCATTATTAAGAATACAATGTAAATAAAAATTGAGGTATAATGAGTAAGCTAGGAAAGGGTCTTGAATGATTTTATAGGCTCTCCGGTATACTTTCTCATTCATTGATTAATGTTTTCATAATGTTTTATAGCACTAATTATAGGGGTAGAACCATGCCCATATGCCACTAATACTATTTTTTAGGGTAAGTAAAGTGTAACTTCCCTTGGTGATGTGCTCCTCTCAAGTGCACTAAAACTTAGACGAACAAAAAGGATTCCTATTGGTGTAAACAAGGGATGTTAGGAATTTGTGATATACTATGAGGCATGTGAAAAATAAATTATATGTTTAGATCTATACTATGGATATGAGTATTAGAGTAAAACCCCTCACACCACAATGTTTGTAAATAAAACACCATGTAACCCTTCAAGATAATACCTACGTAGTTTCAAAACTAACGAAACACAATTTATAAAACAATAAAAAGTAATGACAATTAAAGAGAAAATAAAGAAAAATATTTTTGTGTTTGAATTAGAAATTTTTGATTTTACAAAATCACAATTTTAACTGAAACCCTAAACTGTACAAAAATCAATAAACAAAAAGTAGTAAACTATGTACAATCAAGAACTAGAAATTGTAAGAGACATACACAATATTTTAGAAAATAGAGAGAGGTTATTTCAAAAAATTAGAGATTTAATATAACCCAACAATTAATTTGAAAATATATTTGTATTTAGTTACTTAATATATCACTTACTAAAAATATTAAATTATAAATTTTGAGTAATTTATGAAATACTTTTCCAATAAAAAAGAGTTTTTAAATTTAGTCTATATGAATAGAAAAAATATAAAATTTTTACAAATTAAGTTGTTTTGAACTCGTGATGAATCAAACAAAGTGCAATCATTATAGGGTAATAATGAATAAACCATAAAATATGAACAATGGAAAATATGTACTTATATAAAAATAGATAAGTATTTTTTAAATATGAGATAGTTTTTTAAAGAAATAAGTGAATTTAGAACCTTAAAATTAATTGTAAAATAGATGTCTATTTTTACTTATGCAAGTATTTACTAAAATAATAAATTACAATTTGTAAGTTGTTTGTGAAATATTTTAATGAGAAAAATTAGGTATTATATTATTTGTCTATGAAAAATAAAAACATTTAATGGTATTGAAAATAAATTTTAAATGAATCAAATATTATAAAAAGTCCATAGTGAGGAGCTAGGGTTTTAACAATGTTTGACAATATGCAAGTTCAACAAAATGTTTAAACTCTTTTGAATTAGAATAAATAAATTAAATAGAAATAAATTATAAAAAATAATATACAAAAATTTACTATAAAATATAATGGATTATTAAAGCTTTTAGTATGCTATAATAGTAATTTATAATGAGAAGTGTACACGCAGCTTACAATATGACTATTCACTGAACATATAGGTTGTTTTCAGGTTAGGTGTTGAGTAATAATATATTTTAATGTGTCACCATTAAAATAAAAGGGTCAACTTATATAAGGACAATTATACAAAAGGGGGAAGTGCATAGTGCACTATTGTTTGGATACTAAAACTTTGTCCTATTAGACATTGCATTAGACCTGGAAATTTAGGCATGTTTGCCTATGTCTTTATGCATCCTATATTTATAGAGATCCATAATTGATATGTGGATGACTTTTAAAATCATAATTATAATTAATGCATAGGAAAAAAATGGGAATTAGGCTTAAGGGAGTAGTCGTGTTGGCCTCATAACACCATGTGTAATTGAGTGCTACCTACATAGTCCAAATGGGACTCAAGCCAATGTAGTTCTCCGTACTAAATGCATGTGTGAAATATTGGATGTAAGAATATATTTTATTTTTCCTATGAATAAACTTGACAAAATCATGAAAATGATGTATTTAACCTTAAGATTTATAAACAAATCAATTATTCAGCATGTATACAACTTTATATAGCTTTTGATCATTGATAGTAAGTGAAGTTTCCCTTAAAAAACACACATTTATATACAATTTTATATTTAAATTTAGGGAATCATTTAAATGTGAAGGAACTAATTAAAAATCACTAATGGTTGGAAAATAACTATTACTAACATAGAGACTTGAAAACCTTCTATAAGCTATGCTAGGATAAGTCCGCATTACAAGATAGGTCCATTATGCATCCTTGTCCATGTGATGTGGACTTTTTAAAAAGACCTAAAATGAACATAGAGAGAGGTATAAATAAATTAGGGATCCCATAGATATAATATGAGAAGATAAAACAATGACATAAAGAGTTTTTAAGAAGACGACAAGAGAGGGAAGAACAAGACTTGAGACATATCACACAAATAATCCATTCATTCATTAAAAATAATCCAAATAAGTAGAGTTATGTAAAAATATATATTTTTATAATATTATGCCATTTTTGTGTGTCTACATTGGGAAAATATTTAAATGAAATAAAACCCCACATCTATTATAAGGATTGAAAAGTAAAATTATCCAAGTATAATCTCAATGGAAGAAAAGAAAATAAAAATAGATGATGTTAGAGGTAAAATCCACAGAGAAGGGGGGGGTGAATAAGTGGTGGAAAAATATCTAATTCAATTTATAGACATTTATAAATACTTAAACATTTAATTCAAACATTCATGAAGCATATAAATCGTTCAAAGTAGTGAACAATGAACATAAGCAAGATCACATACACAACACAAGATCTACATGGGAAAACCTCTTGGGGAATAAAACCCCCTATCAATTCTAGAAAAAAATAGATTGCTATCCTATAAGATGATCACAAAAAAGAGACTGATCAATTCCTTTTGATCAGGAACCTTTGGTCAAGTCTTTCTAACCTACAACCTTGATCAAGTCCTCCTGATCAAATGCATTTAGTGAAACCCTATTTCACAAGGAGAAACTACCCCTAAGGAATATCAAGTCCTTATAACCTCCTTGAGAATAAAACTACCACATTGTAACTAATTTTTACAACACTTGATGATGGAACTCTTGATTATCTAACCCTTGTACAACTTCTCTCTTTCTCAAACAAACCTCTCACATAGGCAGATCTATTTTCAAAAATTCACACTATACTATCATCATGAACATGATCTATAGATCATACACATAATTATTAGTCTCCTTTTCTCATCAAACCAATAGTTGGGCACTCTCACTCTCCTCTAGTTTCCTTTGCTCTCTAATTACTCACATATACCAATCTCTTGCTTACCAAGTCAAGAACCCAACACATTTGGTTCCACTATATATAGAGAATTCATGAAATAATAAGATCATAATATTTCATTTCATCCACAAAACATGCCTTCACCTTTAAGGTATCTCATATGGGTCACACTTAAGCACAATCCCATTTTAAAATAGGCATAAGTCACTTTTAGGTCCTATGGAGGTCCATTCAGCTCTTTTGATACATATTCAAGTAATTTAAGAATACATAACCATTTTAAAAATAAATAGGTCCACTTCTTATGTCCCTTAGGACATTCTCAAATGGTCACAGTCACTAAAACATTCTTCTACTACAACCCAATTATCTCAAACACTTCTCAGTACAGATAATCAACAAGATTGATAACACAGTAAACTTTAAAACCTTTGTTCATACTTCATATGATTTGTCAAAACTTTAAAATGTAAAAAAATCATCCTCATAGAGTCTAAACAATTCCCCAATAGCCAATTAACCATGAAACATTTAAATAAAAGCTTCATAAGCTCAAGCATCCTTCTTAGGTCACTTGTAGAGCATATATGGAAACTTAGTCAACTTTGGAGCTCAATATCTTTGTCTATAAAAAATTACATATCTTCTAATCCATATAGATAGATGTGCCTTAGAGTCCTCTACATATTTTATTTTTAATTAAATAGAAAATTCATCTTATATCAAAATATATGGTTTAAAAACTAGACACTGGTGTTTACTTCAAAAATTCAAATAGCAATGGCCATAGTTAAACCTAGGAAACTTTATTCACATCTCGTGTCATCTCAACTTCAAATAAAATACACTCTATTGATCTTGATTTATATTTAATTCATAAACAATAACCTTTAGTCATGTTGACCTTATTTCATGTAATCTAAGAACTTTGACTCAATATACTCCATCGATCTCTATGGATCAACCCGGTCTTTAAAGATCAATTCTCACTGTTTGATCAAATCTGTGAATCCCCACTCCCTGTTGGATCTTTATCTTGTACCTTTGCATAGTCATTAAACATAATGCACCTATCTTCATCTCAATGAATCCTAATATCTTGGAGCCACATGCAACATTGATCTTTCTCAAGATTTAACACTTGAAAATTGACTAAGTATGGGGACCCTATCAATATGACTATGTAGCCATTTTTTATCTTTAATAACTTCTACTGTGCTTCGATGCAAGATCTCAAATTTGAGCCAAATAATATCCTTACATAGGATAATCCAAACATATAACAGAAAACTCTTAGAACCTTCATGCGTGAGAGATATAAATCCATTAAGGTGACTTCTCATAAACTTATGTCACAAAGCCAATCATGTCAAAATCTATTTGAGAGGCCAACTTTGCTCAATCATAACTTCTATTGTGCTTTTGTGGATGATCTCAAATTTAGTGTACATGAACTAGATCAAAACTAAACAAACCCATATGATCAGTTTATCTTAACACCTTCACATGTGCAAGATACAACACCATAAAATTTTTTACTTAACTCTTTTTATCACATTGCAAAATTGGCTATGGGAAAACATATTCAAAATGCTTGGGAGCCCAACTTTGCACATCCATTACTTTTGATGTGCTACATCACATGATATAAAAATTATCACAAATAAACTAGGTCCAAAAATAAATAAACCCAATTAATCACCTCTTCTTTAATCATCCACATGTATAAATGTTGACCTCATCAACATTCTTACTCAGCTCTTTCTAGCCAACTACAAATTTGGCTAAGTATGGGGAAAAAAATGAAATATGTCTTAGAAGCCAAATTTGTACCCTCATATCTTTGACCATGTTTTAATGCATGAATTGAGATCTAGTAAATAAAAACTAAGGAATATTATGATCACAACCATATGACCATCTCCCCTTGACTCATTCACATGTTGCAATAGTGATGCCATCAAACTGCCTACTTAGATTTTCTGCCATTAGACCCAAATTGTAAAGATGAAAACTATGGATAACTAGATGAAAACCAATTATGCACAAAAGCTCAAAAAAGCATAGATAACATCTTACGTACCTATTTCACATGTTCCAACCACCATAATCATCCTTAACATCTTTAATCATGCCAAAATTGAAGAACAACCAAGCCAACATAAAACACACTAGAACAAGCACATTGTACACTTTGTCATTGTTACTTGGGATATCAAAGCACTTCATCCACTCACTAGAATACCTTTATGACATCATTATTTCATCATTTAAAAATATCCAAAAACATCCCCCTTTGTCATTTATGTCAACAAACATCATGTATAACAATATACATCTCACCTTATCTCTCTTCAAAGTACTCCCACAATAGGAACTTTTCCCCCCTTTGACACAATGACAAAGTGGGAAAAATATGATCTTGAGGACCTAAAAATAATATAAAAATAGGAAAATACCATCTTAAAATATGATACAAAATCCCCCTTACCTTGAGTGAACCACTTCTTGTCTTGACAACTTCCTCTTGCTCTATGCCAATACTCTCTTCAACCAAGCACTGCAACCAATGAAGAAAGAATACTCAAAACATTAAAATATAATGGAACATACCAAGAGACATCTAATAATGACTCCCCCTAATATTTTTAAGCCATTGCACCATTTGAACATCTTTAGATCTCCACACATAATGAAGACTCACCACACAAACTTACTAGCCCTCTGTCTTGAGACACTTCCATGACCATAAATAGAGAAACATACCACTTTAACAATTAGGAAACATGTTTAAAAAAAAGTTGAGAACTCACCTTGAGTACATTCATGCTTTTCCCTTTTGGAGAAACTAAACAAAAGTACTTTTCTTCTCATTAGGCCAATCTAGTCCTCTTGTAACCCTACCTGGAACTTGTAGAGCCCATAAATTTTAGTAGAGAAATTTAGGACCTAAAACTTCATATCTATATCACTCTCATATCACCCTTTAAGGACACCAATTTTCATCACCAAGATCATCCTCTACAACACACTTCCTTTATAAACCTATTAGCTAATTAGGCCTCCACTATGACATAAACAAGAATAAATTGAGAACCAAAAACCTTCAAAATTCATGAATCTTGATTTAAACACCGATTTGGCCCATTAAACAAATTAAGAATACTCAAACCTCAATTCATAAGGCATATGACTTTTTTAGGTGAGCCTAAAACCTTAGAATCTCAAAACAAACAAAGTCAACATAGTACCTTCCAGTCAACATCCACCTCAAAAACTTATTATACACCTGGAGACAAAAATTACATACTTTTGGACCAAGATTTAATCTTCCACATCATTGGGAAGCTTGACTTATTAAAACCCATTTTATGACTTGTAAGCTCTTAAGCACAAACTGGGAAACCCAAGAGCTAACAAAAATATCTAAATTGACTACAACATACCTTTATACCACAAAACCACCTGAACCATGCTAGAATAAGGACAACAAAGCTTTCTACTAAAAAAAATTACCTTGAAAAATCATAAATCCATCTTTGCCAATTGGGAATCTTCAATCTGACCCTGTAGACTGTTCTAACTAAAAAACACCACATCAACACTTGCTTCTCCAATTAAAAGGATTCTCTTAAGAAGCATAGATAGAGACACCCTCTATACCTTAATGATATAAATAAAATACAAATCTTCATATTCCTCTTCCTAATTTCTTATATGATACTAAGATTTCTTCTTCTTTTTCTTTGGCTTTAGAGAAACAACTTCCTCAACTACTACAACATTCTCCTTTTCTTCTATGATTGGATTATCAATACATGGAGACAACATAGATTCATGGCATACCTATTTATCTAAATAATCTTACTTTTAACTTGGATTCTAATCATTAGGCACTTATTTAATAATAAAAATATGTTCACGTGGATCCATACTTACCTTAGAACTAGCCTCAACCAATACCTCGGTCTTCTCCTTGAGATAAGTCTCTTTGTTCTCAACATGAGCAAAAAATCAGACGAATTATGAATATTTAACTTAAGAAGCATTATATATCATATCAAATAGGTTAATTAGACCTAAAGCCTCATCATGACTCATACTTACCACCTTTGGTCTCCATGAGTTCACTTACCTTTTGTCTTGTACTCTAGGAACCTGATAAAACCTATTCTATCTTGTAGGCCTTTTCTTGAAGAATCTATAAATGTGACCTTTATGTTCACAATTGAAGCAAACCATACTTTTTGTAAAAAAACTCTTTCTACTTTTTTAGATTTGGACAATATCTTGTAATGTGTCCTAGTTCATAACAACTATAGCATTCAATATCTCTTGAAGGAAACTCAGCTTGTGTTGCCTTAAATGGAAAACATTTTTTAAAGTATCCAACCTCATGATAGTTTAGGCACTCATCCTTAAAACTTTTGAATGATGATCCCAATCATAGTTTTAATAAAATTCATTCTTAATAGGTCTTTTACATTCTCTATATCTATGCCCAAACTAATTACAAGTATAACAATAACCATTGAAATTTGATTACCTCATGGTATTTGGTTGTCTAATCTATTTAGTATTCATTATGTTAGCATATTCATTCCTTGTCTGATGATTTATCTTCAAAGGCTTCTTGTCCTTTCTCACATTAATCTTCATCTTGTCTTGAGTTGAAGTCTCTGGTTCTTCTTTGTATCCAACTCCACTCTTATCATTTGCATGATTTTGATCATTCAAAATGTTGTCTAGATCACTTGAGCTCTTTTCAAACCTCACAAATGATAATAATTTATTAGATACCTTCTCTAACTCATATTTTAATGACTTATTTCAATTCCATACCTTTGACATTCAACTTCTTTGGATTTTAAGCTTGTAAATAGGATTTCCAATTGATAACTGAGATGTTTTCCCATATCTTCATGCTCCTGGTAATCTTGATCCATTCTTGTATAAAAAACACTAAATTATTCATCAAATTCCTTGAGTTTATATTTCATGTTATTATTGTTCTTCTTCTCAATCTTTAGTTCTTCATTAGCATTAGTCAATGCAGTCTCATAGTCCACCTCATCTTCATCATCATCTAAATCACTCCAAGTAGACACCTTTTGATGTTATCAATTTCCTTCCTTAGCCATGAACAGAGATTCATCTTCACCAGAACCATCATCTTCATGATTATATTCTGAGTCACTATCTTCACTCTCATTTGATGAGTTATAATCTTCTTTGGTGTACAGACTCTTCTTGTTCTCGAAGTACTTCTTGTTATCAAACCTTCTGAATCCATTCTTTATTTTATTAGACTTGAAATATATCTTTCCATCATCATGATCTTGATCATGATTTTCATCTAAATCCTTCTTATACTTATGAGGGCACTTATTAGCAAAATGTTCAATATCACCATAATTGAAGCATTCGAGGGGTAGCTTACCTTTATACTTGCTTGAACATGTTCTTAATTTCCTTGAAATAAAAGCAATTAGTTCATCCTCATCTATGTCAAGAATGTCATCCTCTTTGAGTTTCTTACCTTGAAACTTCTTTATCTAATTTTTAGTCTTGAAATCTACTTCCTTCTTTGGAGGTATATCATCATTCTTACTCATCTCAAAAGGAGTAAGGGTGACATGCAATTTATCCATCTTCAACTGAGTAAGATCATGACTCTCTTCTATAGAAGCTACTTTTGGATCAAATTTTGGGGATAAAAAACTTAATACCTTTTGAACAACAATAGTCTCTTCAAAATTCTCTCCAAGACCTCTTATGATGTTCAAAACCTCATCAAATTTTTGTAGAAAGGATGCCATAGTATCATCTTCATTCATCTTGAGACTTTTAAATTGTCTTCTATGAGTGTACAACTTAGCAAGCTTTACTTTTGAATCTCATTCAAAAATAGTCTTCAATTTATCCCATATTTCCTTGGTAGATGTGTAATTAATTACTTTGGTTAACTTAGTTTCTATAAGACCACAAGCGATGGCATTCATTTCCATAGAGTTATTCTCAAATAGATTCTTATTTAAAACACTAGATGAAGGAATAGAGAATAACATAAACATCCACAACAGATTGCCATACATTAGATCCAAGGGACATAATGTATATCCTCATCTTGGCACTTCAAAAAGCATAATTGGATCCATTGAACATTAGTATGCTTATTATAGAAACCACCTTGAATATTTTGACTATCCATTATACCTTGGATCACCTTCAAGCTATCAAGCTTTTGCCAAAGGACCTTACTTTGATACCAATTTTTAGAGGTAAAATACACTAAGAAGGGGGGGATGAATTAGTGGTGGCAAACAATTCAATTAAATTTTTAGACCTTTGCAAATACTTAATCATTTAGTTCAAACATTCATGAAGCATATAAATCATTCATGGTAGTGACCAATGAACATAAGCAAGATCACATACACAAGACAAGATATATATGGGAAACCCTCTTGGGAAATAAAACCCACTCTCAAGCCTACAAACACTTGGGATAATATCCTATAAGATGATCATAAACAAGAGACTGATCAAGTCCTTCTGACCTATAAACTTTATCAAGTCCTTCTAATTAAAGGTCTTTAGTGAAACCCTATTTCACAAGGAGAAAATACCCCTAAGGAAGATCAAGTCCTTTAGACCCTTATTGAGAAGAACACTCCCACCTTAGAAATGATGTCTATAACACTTGATGATGGACCTCTTTATTATCTGACCTTTGCACAACCTCTCTCTCTTTCTCAAACAAACCTCTCACATAGGCAAATCTCTTTGCAAAACTTCACACTATAAGAACACTATATTATCATTAGGAAAATGATCTATATATCATACACAGAATCCTTAATCTCTTCTAATGATTAACAGAATATCTAGGCACACTTAATTTCATTTACTTTCCTTTGCTCTCTAATTATTCACACATACTAATCTCTCACTTACCAAGTCTATAACCCAATACATTTGGTTCCACTATATTAGAGAAATTATGAAATAATAGGATAAAAATATTTCATGTCAGACAAAAAACATGCCTTCACCCTTAAAGCATCTCATATGGGTCACACTTAAGCTCAATCCCCTTTTAAAATAGGCCTAAGTCACTTTTAGGTACTATAGAGATCTATTCAGCTCTTTTGATACATATCTCAATAATTTAAGAATACATGACCATTTTAAAAATACATAGGTCCACTCATTATGTCCCCTAGGATGGCCTAAAATGATCAAAATCACCAAAACATTCTTCTACTATAACCCAATTAGCTCAAACACTTCTCTGTACACATAGTCAACAAGATTGAGACCACAGTCAAATTCAAAACCTTTGTTCATACTTCATATGATTTGTCAAAACTTCAAAATGCATATAGAGAATCCTCATGGAGTTAAAAAAATTCACCAATATCTAATTCACCATGAAACATTGAAATGACAACTTCATACACTTGAATATCCTTCTCAAGTCACATGTAGAGCATATGCAGAAACACAATCAATTTTGGAGCTCAATATCTTTGTCTGTAAAAAATTCTAGATATTCTAATATATATAGATAGATGAAAATTGCAGTCATCTACACATTTGATTTTCATTGCAATAGCAAATTCATCTTATATTTAAATCTATGGTATAAAAACTAGACACTGATATATCCTTTACAAATTCAAACAATGGTCACAATTAAACCTTAGAAACTTTGTTCGCATCTCATGTCATCTCAAATTTAGATCAAATACACTCCGTTTATCTTTATTTATCTTTAACACATAGGTGCCAATGCTTAGGTATTAACCTTTAGTCATGTTGGCCTCATCTCATGCAATTTGGGAACTTTGACTTAATACACTCTGTTGATCTTTACAAATCAACTTGGTCTTTAATGATCAATGCTCACTGTTTGATCAAATGTATGAACACCCACTTGTTATTGAATCCTTATCCTATACCTTTGCATAGTCATTAAACATCATGCACCTATCCTCATCTCATTTAATCTTGATATATTGGATCCATGCACACCATTGATCTTGCTCAAGCTTTAACACTTGCAAAAATGACTATAGGGACCCTATCAATATGCCTAAGTAGCCATTTTTGTTCCTTAATAACTTTTACTATGCTTTGATGTAGGATCTAAAATTTGGACTTGATGATCTAATTACATAAGAGAATACAACCATATAATAAATAAATCTTGTAACCTTCATGTTTTTGAGATATAATGACATTAGAGTTCCTTCTCATAAACTTCTCTCACAGAGCCAATCATGTCAAAATCTATCTGAGAGGCCAACTTTGCTCAAGCATAACTTCTATCATGATTCAATAAATGCTCTCAAATTTAATAAAAATGAACTAGGATTAAAAATGAAAAAAATGATATGATAATTTTCTCTTGACACCTTCACACGTGTAAGATACAACACCATCAAAATTCTTACTTACCTCTTTCTACCACATTGCAAAATTAGCTATGGGAAAACATAGTCAAAATGCATGAGAGCCCAACTTTACACATCCATAAATTTTAATGCATTACATCACATGACCTAAAATTTAGTGAAAATAAAATAGGTATAAAACAAAACAAACCCATATGATCACCTTCTCTTGAAATATCCACATGTGTAAATTTTGACCTCATCGACATGCTTACTCAGCTCTTTTTAGCCAACTACAAATTTGGCTAAGTATGGGAAAAATAATGAAATCTATCTTATAAGCCAAATTTTCACCCTCATATCTCTAATTTCACTTCAATGTATGACTTGAGATATGGTTCATAACAACTAGGGACTATTATGATCACAACCATATGACCATCTCTCCTTGACTCATTCACACATGATAATGGTGATGCCATCAAACTGCTTACTCAGATTTTATACCACTGGACCCAAGGTATCAATATGAAAACTATAGATAGTAAGATGAAAAGCACTTATGAAAACAAGCTTTAAAAGAATAGATAACATATTATGGACCTCTTTCACATTTTTAGCCACCATACTCATCCTGAACATCACAAAATTGAAGAATAAATAAGCCAACATAAAGCACACTAGAACAAACACATTGCACACTTTGTCATTATTACTTGGGATATCAAATCAATTAATCCACTCACCAGGATACCTTCATGACATCATTATGACACCACTAAAAAATATCTAATAGATGGGCCTCAATCTAAAAGAGATAAATCTCAAGAAATATTAGTTCTAGTCTAGTGTGTAGAATGGGAGATGAGAGAGATCAATAAATAAATCTAAAAGGAAAGATGAGTTACTTACACATCCTTATTATGTGTGCCAAATTTACCTAATACCAATTAGGTGAGGGGGATGTGTGTAATAAGTGTAGAGGGAGCTATATGTGAATGTAAATGCAAGATTCCATACAAAAATAAAAAAGAGGTGTGACATGTCATAAATCTAGGGTAAATTGAATTTATCATAATAAGAAATTCACAACTAATATATAATTTAGTAACAGAGTGAGGTAAGAGTGAGATGTAGTTTGAGGAGCCATTACTCATGTAGGGTTATTGTAGATGGTTGTGGAGTGCCTTTGGGAAAAGGATGAAGCATCCTACTACGTACAATCCTATGAGTCTATCATTTTTAGGGATAAATAAGTTACTAATTTTGAGATATAATATGCACAGAGGATAATGAGTAGATCTGGTCAGTCTCAGACTAGGAATCATGTTACAGGTGTCTCATGCTAGTTTTTTCATCATTCATGACCACCACCACTAGGACCATTAGGGCCATAAGGGCCTCCTCTAGCTACAGGTCCAATGGACACATACATCTAGAGTTGATCATAGGGACCTTGAATTTTTGACATTTTAGCATATTATGAGATTATGGCATATATCATTATATCGGCATACTTATGTATTTTGGAAAAACCATCATGATAAATATATATCCTCTATGCATATGACATTTGAGATACATTGAAATTCATTTTTGGGTCCTTCAAGGCTGATGTACATGTATATGATATTTATTTGATAATATGATGCAATGCATATTATCTTGATTTATCTCATGTTTAGCATTTGATTAACATTATGGATGTTTAAGATTGTTTATGTTTATGCTTATGCATGTTTTGTTCATGTATTGCTCATGCCATGTTTATGAGATGTTTTGTTAATTATCATCTGATTATGTTGTATGACTCATATGCATGCCTATTCAAAGATACACATCTAGATAAACACATAATAAATCATTTGTTTCTCTTATTTATTACTCATAGATTTAGGCATGTGTTTGGGTATTTGGATGGTTTGATGTATCAAAGAATTACTTATATTGCATTGATAGAATAGACTATGTGTGCACATTTTTGTTTTATCTTGTGATATTATGCATGATAATTATGAATAATTAAAATGACAATATATACTCTAAGCATGGAAAAATTGATTTAAATGTAAATATAAACAACCTTGGAATAAGATATGATTAACCAAATCATAAGTGTAAATATAAAAAAATGAATTAAATGTAAGATTAAATATAAAAATTCACAACCTAGGTACATGATATTGATAATCAAGACCTAAGTGCAAACAAAATGTAATAATTATAAGGCAATTGAGAAATAAAAAGGCCAAAAGGGAAAAAATAAAAACACAACAAATAAAAAAATAAACAAAAAGATAAAAGCAAACAAAATAAATGAATATATAAAAATAAACAAAAAAAAAAGATGCAAATAAAAAAAAACAAAAGACCAATAAAAAAAATAACAAAACAATAATAAATAGAACACTGACAAAAAACATGTGAAAAAACAATTAAATAAACATAAATAATTAACAACAAAACAATAATAAACAAACAAAACAATGAAACACACAAATAAAACATTAATAAATAAAAATAAACAAACAAATAGATAGGATAAAAATAAATAATATAAACTAGACAACATAAAGAAAAAAATAAAGAGAAATAAAACAAACAAACAAAAAACTAAAAAAAAACATAATAAACAAGGAAAAAAACAACCAAAACAACTAAACAATCCAAAACAAATAAAATGTAGTAAACAAAATACTCTATACACACATAAACAAACAAGCAAAGTTAAACAAATAACAATACACAAACAATGTTTAATCACAATGCTAGTGGAAATAGAAAACAAATTGTTTATATATGTTTAATAGAGGTGTTACTATTGGTGACAGGGTGACCCCTAAGCTAGGTAGCAATGACACATGTAAAATAACACAAGTACAAAAGACACAAGGTCTCCCCTAGACTATAGGAAAATAATGATAAAATTAAAATGATAAACATTTCCCCTACGCTATATGAGACAATGAAACAAGTAAGATGACAAATATTACCCCTACGTATAGGAGACAATGACATGAATAAGATGGAAAAAATAACATTACTCCCAGGCTAGAGGAGACAATGAAACATAAAAACAATATGAGGGGAATAAAATAAAATAAAGGGATAGATGAGCTGACTCTAGATGCACTAAGTGGACATTGCCTACATAGTTCTATGGAAATAAGATCTAATGTGAACTTCAAGCCAAATATATTTCTCTTAGGATATAAGATATAATAAAAATGATTGAACAAAAAACATGATTAATGTGTAGAGGAAAATAGAAATTATCTCACAAAATAGTGAGTGTGTGAGAAAAGATGGGATGACATTTCATAATCATTAAAATGTCAACACAAACAAATTGCATAAGTGAAAGAGTATGGTTTAGGTTAAAACCACACTAAAAGTTAAGAGATAAGTATCCATAAATGAAGTGAATTGGTAATTCATAGTGTATACTACATCTAAGGCATGGAATGATAATGAGATTACAAAATATCAAGAGTGTAGGTAATGATTACTCATAAAATAGCTACAGTGTTCAAACACAAAGTATTCAAAAAATGATGAGAGCATATGGATAAGGCAAATAAGGATGGGGAAAATAAATGACAAGTGGTTACTCATGAATATTTGGGATTCCCATAATCCTTAACATAAATAAATGGTTGAAAAAATAAAATAAGGTGAGGCCAAGCTAATCGGATATACCCCATGTATCTAAGTGTTGCCTACATAGTCCATGTGGACCTCAAATCGATGTAATTCTCTTAAAAATGGGAATAAAAAGACTAAGGTGGTTTAGAAATGAATTTGAATAGATAAAATGGCCCATCCCAAAAAAATTTGATGGATTTATATCTTGTGTGGAAATTCTAAGCCAATTTTCTTTATTTTGTGATTTTTAAGATATTTTAAAATTTTATAAATGTTTTTTGAATTTTACAAGCATCTTAAATCAATCAATAATTATGATATAAAAAATGATCCAACTTGTAAAATTTTGAGAGCGTGGCTTAGGTTGCTCATAAATGATGAGAACATTCAAACTTAAAATGCTCAAAAAATGAAAAGAACATGGCTTAAGGGTGAGTGAGCTGACCTCAACATGAATCTAGCCCTACCTACATAGTCCAAATATACTTAAAGTCACTATAGTTCTTCCTACAAAAAATATGTCTGAATAAGTACCAATAAGTTTATGTATGGGAAAATTTCAAGGTAAATGGAAACAATAATGACAAGATGATGTGATAATGCATGGTAAAGGTTTTGTTCCTAATTTTCCCACAAGTGATTATAATTAGTAGCATGAGATTCGAACGTAACAACAAATGAAGGATGTAATTTCCAGGACCACTTTTTATGCCTATTTTTGACACCCCTCTTTTTATTTTATAAAACCAAGTGTATTAAGTGGTTTTGTCATATTAAAGACTTATGTTGTGACATCTAAAACTATTGGTACAGGGGTCTTAGTTCATTATATCATTTTAATATTCATTATTATGTCAAATTTTTATTATGAATACTAAATTTAATGAAATTATTACTCGACATTATTAAATTTTTTCAAAAGCATTAAGTGGATTCAATGAAGACATTCAACATATACATAAATTGGTAGAAAAATAGTCTATTTGATCTTGTGAATATAATGCTTAGTGGTCATAAATTTTAGAGGTATTGATGATTTGATGCCTAGATTGATAGATAAAATGTTATTTACAATCATGATGCCATACATGGAATGATTTTTATTAACATTATTTATATTGGATGATTTTATAAGTTGTAATGGTATTTTGATTTATTAAATCAAATATATAACTATGGATTATTTAATTTAAATTTGAATATAACTATTGATAATTTGGTTTAAATTTGAATTATTTAAATCTAAAGGTTTTTGAACCTAAAGACCCAAGGGTCAAATTTTAGTGGGATTAGGTGGTAATGGTAATAAAGGATAAAGGTGGAAAAATAAAAACCTAATAGTGACCTAGGTGATTAATTCACTTAGGGCTCAAAGCAATGGTTTGAGATCATACTAGCTAATAGTTTTGTGTATTTAATGCCTTGGAGATATGGTGATTATATTGGGGATTGGTTTTAAAATCAAAAATTTTATGGCATTTAAGTCTATGTACATGCATCATTTGAAGGAATTTAGAAACAATTTTGGTGTAAACATTAGTCATGATTAATTTAGTAGAGTTGTTAAAAAGGTTTAGATACAGTTGGCAACAAGGTACTAACAACTTCAGTATCCAATGTAATAGAAACACATAATGTAGATAGTTATTTTGGATACTAAAATATATAAAAGGTCATTTTACACTGCTAACCATCATTGTGGATAAATGTTACTACTGAAGCCACATTCTAGAAGCAAGGATAAATTTTGGAAAACTTGTATATTAGGTACAAATTTTGAATCTTATCACATTTAGTATATGTTTTTGCATGATAAATGATGATTCAAATTGTTTTATGAACATTTACATAATATTTACAATGAAATTTTGGTTGTTTAAAGCACATAGTGTTTAGTTAAAATTTTTATGTGGGAATTAAGTACAAACTTTTACTATGTATTATTTATCTATTTGAAAAATGATTTCAATACATGCACTATTTTACTAGGATTGTAAAATGAAAAGATGAATTTTGGTTTTGGGAAGTTGTAAGGTTTTTTTGGTGGCTGGTAAATATGGATAATAATGAACATTGCATGACTATTCTTCTTTTTAGATGAGTATTGAGTTTTTAGATATAAGTTTAGTTTCTGTCTAGTTGTTTTGAAAATGTAAATGACAAGTAGACATGACAAATAGATGTTGCATAATGATTTTTGTTTCTGGACAGTGTTGAGTTTTTGGATAAGTTTGGTTTTTTTGTATATAAAGTTCAATATAGTTTAAATTTTATGATTTGATAACACACATGAATCTTAGGTGATTGTTCATTTTTTTCTTACTTGTAAGCCTTAAAAAGGAAAATATGATTGTTTTGAATGACGATTAAGTTATAATATGAAAAATATACTTTGTTCAAAGTTTTTGTTTCCTTAATATGAATAAATTTGGGTTGAAGATAATCTATTGATTTATCCTGGTTAAATTTTTATGAAGCCAATATGGGAAGGTTATGTTCTTTAGTTTAATGATGTCATACTTTTAGTTTAATTTTATTTTAACAATCAATTTCAAGGCAAAAAAAATATGAATATCTATATTAGATCAGTTAGTAGTGTTTGTTAGATATTAGTTTCTAAATGAAAAATCAGTTGGTTTTGAGCAGAGTTTGTTTTATTTTGAATTCACGAGGGAAAAATATTGATCATTTATCTAAATAATGTTGATATGTTGATTTTCAAATTTCAATCTTTTATTAAAATTTATATACCTTCAAATATAATTTTATATGTATTTGACATATATTAAAGAATAGTTTCAATACAAGTAATAAGGTTTTTGATTTGGTTCATATTTTAGATATGCCAAGTTGGACACCTCTTCATTATAATAACTCTCGTGGTAATATTTGGAGAAATGATTAGAGTTGGGATAGGGAAGATTCACCTCCTCATATATTTTATACTAGAGAACACTATATTAGAGGTAGGAGGCCTGGTATGAATTTTTGTAGACCTTTCAATAGAGGAACCCCTATGTTAATTCATTTCAATGCCTCAGATCCTATGTTTTAAAATGTTCTTGATGTTTTTCCATTCAATCCTACAAACACTCAAGGAAACCAAGGATTAAGAAGGCCTCATTGGAGAAATTGTCCTCTCAGATGTGGAAATCTAATTGATTTGACTTAACACATGAAAATTGTCCTAAAATTTGAGCATATTTCAATTTTCCACCATTTTTCATAGCACCATCAACCTTTGCCTTTAAATTGTAGAAAATTGCCAAATTACATTCTCAAACCTTAGTACCTATCAATATCAAAAGTCCATCCCATGAGCTTATTAATCTAGTTTAGACTTGTTCTAAGTTGAATCTCATAGATTTTCTTTCACATTTACTTGAAGGAAAAATGTCATTACCTCTCAACCATAATAAATGAGAGATAAGTCCCTCAACTTCACCAAATATCACCAAGATGGTTAAGAAAGTCAAGATGGAGGTCGATGATGAAGATAATGAAGATGGTGTCAAGTTGATAAAGTTTCTTACTACAACAATGTATTATACAGAGTATCTAACTGATAATGGATATCTGTTGATTGAGATGCTATCAGATTATGATGACAAGTAAATGTTGAGTGATCTTTAATTTTATTATTTTGATACTTTTAGATACTTTATATGCTATAATACTAAATAAAACTTTATTTTGGGATTTGATAGTGGTTAAAACATTTAAATAGTATATAAATTTTGGTGTGGAACATACAATTTTTTTATGGATAATGCATATGGTTTAATGTTAGATGCATTTAATCTTAATTTAAATTACTTATATTATTTTAAATGTTTTAACATTAAATGTTTATTTTAGATTATTGTGATGTCTAAGGACCCCCACCCATTTAGAGTCTATCCCCTTTGGTCTATTAATTTTTTATTTTGATCTTAAGAATTGTTTAAATTTTTAAATAAAGGTAAGTTATAACTAAAATTTAATTGATTTTATTAAATTCAATGAGGAATTAATTAATAACTAACTAAAGTTAGTTATAACTTATTCCTCAACCATATATTAAGGAAATGATTATAAAATAAGATCAAAGGGACATATGAAGGGAGGAATATTACACAGGTATTTTTGAAGACTAATTTATTTCAAAGATTATCATTATAATCTTTTTTGTGCAACATCTTTGAGATAGATAAAATTTTGCAAATAGATTAAGGACATATTCTCTGATAGTTAAGTAATATGATTAATTAGCATAGGTATATCTAAGTTTCATGTTTAGTTTATAAATTAATTATTTGGAAGCTATTAGGTTTAATATCTTATGGTGATTGTAGATTTACAGTCATATAAGCAAAATCCAAACTACTTGTCCCAAATACTAATGAATACTTCATTGTATATGACATGTTGTTTATCCATTCAGATTGTATTGGTTATTATATCAAGTATTTATGTACTGAAAATATTGTTTCTCAATAAAATTTAGTTTATCTTTGCTAAGATGACTCTTTTCTAAGACTCACAATCTATTTATTTTTATTTTTGTTTATTTTGTTTAATTTAATTTAATTTAATTTAATTTAATTTATTTGTTTGTTTAGTTTAGGTAACTATTTTTACTTTAGATTAATTAGTTATTCTTATTAGATTATTGTCTTTAGCTAGTTTAGATAATTGTGTTTTCTTAAATCTTTAGTCTTTTTCTTAAATAATTAGATCTTATTTGATAGTTTAGAATATTATAATTTTAAATATTTAAGTTTTATGTTTTATGTTATTCATTTATTTTCTTAAATCAGTTTAAGCTTAATTCAATATTAGAATAGAGTTAGTTTCAATTATAGTTTCTCTTCAATTTAGACTAAATCAAGTTTTATTAGAGTGTTAAATATTTTATTTAGTTTATTTTTAGATTAGATTTAGGTTAGTATCTATTTTTTTGATTTAGTTGTTTATTGTTACCTTCTTTAAATTTAGTTCTTTGTGTGATTATGTTAATTTTTATATCAATTTTTTTCTTTGTCATTTATTATAATATATTATTCTTATCTTTTAAGTCTTTTTATTTCTTTTCTTTTGATATTTTTTGAGTAAAACATGAAGATTCCAAAGCATTTGATAAAACATAAATATTTATAAAGAACATAAATCTTTCCTTCAATAAATTATCTTGTTCATAGATCTTCTCTATTGAATAGGTTAGATTATATACTCACATCTATTTGTTTCATCTAACTTAAAGAGAATATTTGATTTCTAAATTTATAATGAAGTATTTATCAATATTTAGTGTACTTATTATTTCTCATAATATTTAAAACCTTTTTGTACATCTTTTAGATCCTTTATGACCTTTTAGACCTTAAATATTAGACTGGTTCAATTCTACTTTAACCTTTGAAATAGGCAAAATGGATGATTTATTGACATGATATTTTTGATCATCACCCAATCATTTAACATGTAATCGATATTGCTAAAGATCAGGTTGACATCGCTTCTAGTCTGACTCATTTTAATTAGTAAAATAAGCCTTATAATTTACATCATATAATTTAAGTAATTAGCAAAGAATTAGAAGAAGCAAAAACTATTAACATTCACACAAATCTTACACATAAAATGCAAAATTATATTAAAGAAAATAATCATAAAATTAGGCTTGAGTTTGAAGAGATTTTGTGTACTAATCCTTGACCTAGAACTCATTTTATTTTATATTACATTCATCCTAAATATTCTATTACTCATATTGATCATAATATAAATCAACCTGATCAAGCGATTAAATCAATTGAAAATTTAGATGGAGGAAGAACAAGCATAACATTAGAGGGTTTGAAAATTTAAAACAATAGAAATCAAGCAGAAAAAACTAATGATGAAAATGATTTAGATGAAAAAATTTCTCAATCCCTAGCCAATCATTTGATTCATATAAATCCAATCAATATTGGTGCTCATCTAGGTAAGTTACCTTCATTAAAAGGACTCAATATCCATAAGTTTTCTAGAAACCGTAGTGAGCCATGGGAAGATCACTTAGATACTGCCAAATTAGTTTGCACTACCATTGGTATTATTAATGAAAATATTTCTCTTAGAGTTTTCTCACAGACTTTGGAATGTAAATCATATCAAGCATTTATTTATCTTCTAGAAAGAGTTATTATCACTTGGAAATATATTAATTATTGGTGTGACTTATGTTTAGGTAAACCAAAAAATGATTTATATATATTCAATGAATTGGTTAATATTTCAATTTATGTAGGTGAAATCATTTATGGGTTCATAAGTAGATTTACTAGATTACACTAGAAAATTCCACATGATGTAAGACCATCTAAAAAGTTATCAATATTATATTTTTGTAATATTTTACCTTTAAAGTATAAAATGTCTATATATGAAGAATAAATATGTTATGGATTATGATGAAACTGTAACTTTCTATATAGAATATAAAAATAAATTAAAATGAGTTTGTTATAATGATATAACTATAACGGTGTAAATTTAGATAATACAATTTTTTAAAAGCTATTCATACTCTGAGTAATGAGCTGGTTATCATCAAATATCAATTAAATGATAATCCATCTTCATTAGATAAGTCGTGAATCCTTTAAAAAAATAAAATCAAAGAAAAGGTTATTTATTGCAATGTTTATGAACTAGATCATGATCCAAATAAGTGTATAGCTATTTAAAAATTCAAAAGATATATTCAAGGAAATGAAGGTATATCAATTGATCTAGTTGACAATATAAACATGTTTGGGATCAGTGAATATTTAGATGACATCAAAACTACAAATGCTTATGTTTTTAATGTTAGACAAAAAAAATTATTCCAATTATAATACAACTAAAAATAATCAATACTCTTTTCAAAATAAAGATAAAAGTAAGAATATATAAAATGATACATTAGATAATGCTACAATGAATTCTAAACATAATGATCCTTTATCCACAAATTTTAATAAGCCTCAATACACTCCTTATAAGCCTAAAAATTATATGCATATACATCATCTAGATGTAGGGTCTTATAATATCATTGATGATTTATCTACTTTAAAAATAGGTTTTTCATTATTATAGGCCACTGGTTTGCTAGGACAACTTGATAAAATAATGAGGCTATTAAAAAATCAAATTCTAAAGATGTTTTAAGATTTTAGGAAGAAAAAAAATGAACAAAGTTAGTCATTAGTTTTTAAAGATATATGATCCTCCTATAGATTACATACCACCTTTTTATATATATAAAAATTGTTAATAAAGTCATACATAACTGCATTTTAGATACAAGTGCATCAAATAATATTAAGACAAAATTTATCACTGATCAATTAGGTATCTCTTATGAAATGGATAATAGGAAGCTCACACATTTTGATTCACACCAAACAGAAAGTTGTGGTGAGTTTCAAGATGTTGTGATTAAAGTTGCACAAAATGAAGGATCAGATATATGACTAACATTTAAATTATAAATATACATAGCAGTTATGTAATGCTTTTAGGTAGATACTTGTCTAAAGCAATTGAAACCTTTGTTGGTAAGGACACTACTTGGGTTTCAATTGGAAATGAAATTCCTTCTATTCAAAAAAATAATGGTTTAGTAATCTTATTGATTTTATACCTCCTACTATGCTTATGTTGAAATGGGAACTGGTACATATGAGTTACTAACCCTTGATGAACCTAAAAAATAATAACAAAATAGTTTTTTAGGAGTGATTTATGGACCTTATATTTTGATGGTACTCATTCACAAGCTAGTTGTGGTGTAGGAATTTGTCTCATTTATCCTATAGGTAGAATTTTTTGTTATGCTTATAAATTATATTTTGATGCTACTATTAATACAACATAATTTTAAGCCTTATGTCTTAGTTTAGAAAAGGCTATAGAATTGAATGTTAAAAAATTAGAGGTCTTTGATGATTCTAAATTAGTTATCAAACAGACAATAAAAACTTATAAAACAAACCAAACTTGTCTTCATTGATATATTCAAAAAGTTTGGCCCTCAAAATTTTTGAAGATTTTAATATCACTCATATACTTAGGGAATTTAATATACGAGTTGATAAACTTGTTGTTTTTGCTGCTAACCCTACCATGAGTGACATAACACATGTTGTTGAGTGTTTATTTTTAGACCTAAAATTATTGAGTTAAATGAAGATTATCCTATTTTTTATTGTGATGAACATATTGATGAGTTTATTAAATCAACTATTTTGATAATGATGATTATGTTCTCTACTATGGAGACTATTTGAAGTTGAATACAAATAAGTTACTAGCTAGTTTAGTGAGTTTAGAATCCATGTTTACTTCAAATGATCAACCTAAGACATCACATACATAATAATATTCTAGGATAATTATTAGAGAGACTATCTTAATAAATCTTGGAAATGAAGAAGAAACAAATGTTGTTTATTTGGGAATACAATTTACACCTAATGAGAAGGTAAAATTTATTAAAATTTTTAAGGAATTTATTGATATTTTTGCCTCATCTTATAAATATTTAAAATGGTATGATACTAATTATGTAATACATGACATCCCTATTAAGCTTGATATTAAACCTATTAGATATAAAATATGAAGGATAACCCTTTGCTATAAGACACCATCATCAAGAAATTTGATAAGATGTTTGATGGTGGCTTCATTTTTCCTATAATATATTATAAATGGATAGTTAATCTAGTACTTGTGCATAAAAATAATAGAGATATTAGAATTTGTGAAGACTTTAGAGACCTAAATAAGGCTAGTGTAAAGTATAATTTTCCTCTTCTATGTATTGATCAAATTCTAAAACAAGTTGCAAGATCTAAATTAATGTATTTTTTTGATGGATTTTCTCATTATAATAAAATATTTGTCAATCTAGATGATTGATATAAGACAAAATTCACAAATTTAAGATTAAATTTTGCATTTAATAGAATGAGTTTTAGTCTCATGAATGTAGGTGCAATCTTTCAAAGAGCTATGCATGTAGCTAATGATGATTTAATCAACATTATCATGCAAGTCTACTTAGATGATCTTATAGTCCATTTTAAAAAGAGTAATAAACATCTAGATCATTTACATGAAGTATTTAAAAGATGTAGAAGATATGGTATTTCCCTCAATCCTCAGAAATCTATTTTTGATGTTACTAAAGTCAAGCTATTAGGACATGCTATTTTTAAAGATGGTAGTTTAATTGATCCTGAATGTGTTAAATTAATAAAAAAAATACAACCACTTAAATATCAGTCTATATCATATTTTGCTGTTAAGTGAAATCCTTTTTAAAATTTGTTAAATAAAAACTATTCATATGTGTGGGATGCAAGAGTTGATTCTAATTTTAACAATTTGAATAATGCCATTGCAAATGGACCTATACTTACTATTTTTTTTAGCCTTTAAGTCTTTATGTTAATGTAATAGATAAAGCCATAGGTTTTGTAATAACACATCAAGATAAAAATAATGATGAAAAACCTATTGGATATATGAGTCAAGTTTTGAAAGACATAGAAACTAGGTAACCTCTTATTAATAAAATTGTTTTGTCTTTAGTTTATTCATTAATTAAATTGTGTCATCTCTTGATGAGAAATAAATTTATCATAAGATCCAATGTACATGTTTGATCCTATCTTTTAAAACAACCCACTTATTGATGTGGGTTTTATGCACATGATAAAATAATGAATGAGGTTGCCTCTAACATTTTAGGATCTCTGTGGAAATAAAGTTCCATTCCATGGCATGAGTTATAGGTATGTGGTTAAAAAAACTAGGTGGTGAAATAATAGGTTGAGCTTGAAGATTGTTTAACTAAGTTTATAAAAAATGAATAAAATTTAAAATAAAATAAATACTAAGTGAGTTAGATGGGTAAATAATTACTCTATGGTGGGTATATATAAAATAAACTCAAAACAAAGGGGTAAATAAGGTATAAAATAAAGTTTTATTTTATTAAAATGTCATTTATAAGGTTGTTTCTTTGGTGGACAAGTATCTATAAGACTAATATTTTCTAATTTTAGATATTTCACACTTACAAACAATCATTAACATGCTTACAAACAATAATTTATAAGGTTGTTTCTTTGGTAGACTAGATTTATCTGTAGCATTATCACGCTTCAAAACTATCGAGTTGATAAAGACAAAAAAGTTAAAATTTCATTAACATAGAAAAGGAAGAAGAGATAACAAAAACAGTAACATGAAAATCAATAAATTAATTTTTTCATGTATATTCATAAAAAAAATCCAATGATTTGAAAGAGGAATTTATAAATATTTAAAGATTTGAGGAAGGGGTCACCTCATCTTCCAAGTGTGACAAAAATTCATATTACATTAGAATAACTAGAACCTAAGTTATAGTTCAATAAAAAATTATATGTGATAACTCATAGATTACATCAAACATGTAACATGTGCATGATGGAAAAATAACTCAACTAATTATAACATAAATTTAACAAAACATAACTAGTCTTGGTCAACATGAATAAACGTTACATTTAAAATTATACAAAATTAGCCTTCAGTCAAGGCTTGATCGGTGGTTACATGGCACTACTCACTGTTATGGTTGGACTAAAGTGGTAGCTAGGGACATACTAGACATTGTATTTAAATCTAAATTAGAGGATGTACATAGATTTTAATTGGTTAAAATGGAAGGAATTGAAGTGGTAGGCAATGTTAAAACTAACACATTAGGTGGAGTCTAAGCTGCTAAACTAGTAGATGGTGTTGGAGTAGACTTCTTCTTTGCCTCTAACTCCTGATAGTGTTTATATCCACTACCATGATGTGCCCATACTATGCTCATATCTAGAAGAGATGGTCTATTCACCCTATCTACTTATGTCATCAACCTTGCATGCTTAGCTTTGGTAGATCAAAAGCCTACTCAAAAGTCTTCTACTTCAGTGGCCTTCTTCCTCTCCAATCTCAATTTTGTCTCAATATATTCTAAAGTTAATCCTTGTAAACTTTGCTTGAAATTATCTGAAGCTTGTAATATTTGGTCAAAAATAGGCTTGACTACCAACTTCCTAGTGTTATCCCATGCACGCATTAACTCTAGTTCATTAAAAATTTTCACTACGTGTTTCTTTTGATCAATGATCTTTATGTTTAAATCATCAACAACATTTACCAATTCTAAAGCTTCTTAGGTCCTAATTACTTCTATATTTTATGCATTACTACCTTTAGGGGGGACATCAAATTTAAATGGCTAAATGCCTTATTGGTAGTATACAAAACCAAAAAATTCAACCTATTTTCATCTTCTTTAATATCCTTAAACAATATATTTATTGTAGTTTCTTAGGGAGCCAATTGTGCCCTCAAAGAATGAATAGTATCTAGTATGTCATATAGCCTCAAATGTTGCATTTTAAACATCTTGTTTTATCTAAGAGGGAATGTGGATTACTGTTGTTATTCCTTGAGGGTCTCCATATTCCAACTCTTTTCTTTCCTACTTTATACCCTCATGAATGGCTATTAGTGATCTAGAGTGGATATCTATATAGAACTTAAAGTCCTAAATGAAAGGGGATTGCCCCTTCTTTATGTCTTATCTCTTTGAAAGAGAGTAGATATCTTCTATTTCTTCTAGAATTAAACTCTACCCAATGTTATCTTCTATCTTCCTCTTCCTCACCCTTTGCATGAAGCTAGTTAACTTATCAAAGAGTGAGCTCACAGTGGGAAGCATGGTGATCTTCAAGTCTGGCCTCTTAGAAACTAATGCTCCTAATTCCTTGACCTAGTTTGGAAGGGTCAACTTTGATGGGTCTAATGGATGGGCTTCTATTTGGGTGTCTTTTATAGGCTAAATCTAAAAGTATTTCTTTGTAATTAAAGTCCATATTATTTTAGACCTATCTACATTTCCAAGATGTGACATTATGTGGAGAATGTAGACTAGCTTCTACATTGGAGCTCTTTTGGTGGCCACCACTATTTTGGCTTGTAATGCTCTTAAAGAGGGAATTAATGAACTCAATTGAGTAGAAGATTTTTTAAATTGGGTATTGGACTAACTATTAGTAGTGGAAAAAAAATTGGAGACTAAAGAAGTAGTTGTAACAACAATTTTGAAAATAGGCACAGATAGAGGTAATGACATAAGAGGAAAACAAGAGATAATTGGCAATGGAAAGGAAGAGACAATTGGAAAATAAATAATAAGAGAATGGTCTTAGGGAGAAGTAGATGGATCACCCTTACCTAATTAGCCACCCAAAAGGGTGCCTTTCCTTTTAGTCTTTGTAAGTTTAGAACATTTTCTTGTTGTAGTTTTTCATCCACTTCATGGATTGGCTCACCTTCAATTAAAGGTTGTGATTGAGCCCTTTTTATGTTATATTTTATTTTGTAGCATATTTTTCTCTTATCTACTTGAGGACAAACCTTTATCTGGTATGAAGTGGGAGAGTCATGTTGGATGTTGTGGTTTTTAGAGATACCATAATATGTGTAATGTCTTCTTCATAAGAGGACTCTAGACAAATGATCTCTTATTCTCTCCCAATAGTGTTGTCTTTCACTTGAATTGATTCTTTTGCTAGTTATTATTTTAATTTACTTAATTCAACCATAACTTGAGGAGTTTCATCTTCCATTTTCACAACAATAACTACTATTTCCCATATTCCCTATTCTTGATCTTGTTATGGAGTTGTCATCATAATGGGTGGATTTTGGGGTTCTTGGATTTGATCATTGGGTTGATGGAAGAATTTTATGCTCCATAAATTTGATGGGATCCATCCCCTCATGGTAATTTTATAAATTTTGCTTATCTAAGTGTGAGGGAAGGATACACTTAGATTACCTTGAGCAAGTCCTCACTCACACTAGTAGTCCTCGCCCTTTACTTAACTTTTACATCATATTTTGCATTAAAGAATAAGAAGTCATGATCAAAAGGCTCATGATTTTATGGAAATCCTAAATTGTGAACTCATTTCCACATTTTCCCATGGGAGTCCCAATCCTTGTGGGGTAAAGTAACTAGGGCATAAGCTTTCTTGGCATCACCAGCCTCTCCAAAGTGTCTAAAGTGTGCATAACACATCCTCCCAATTATAAGATGGGAGACATGGAATATGTTATTTTTCTCTTAGTTAGGTCCTCATCTATCCCATTCCATAGCTAATATGCAATATCCTTCTTGGCCACTTTGTTTGGGACATATCTGGGAAAATGAAGAGGGTCGACCTTATACCCAATGATCATTATAATAATATAGTTTGGGTACAACAAGTAATCACCCAATAAAATTATCATATTGGTGATGTTTTTGGATATCCTAGACAAAGGTTCACCATGAATTACCATCCAAAATTGAGGTTACAAATCTTCTACAATTCTTGAGATGTTTATTTTATATGCATAGATGTGAACAAATGAGTAGACCTCACATGTTTAATTCTTAATGTATTTGGGGTTTGGATCCCATAGAGCCTCATTGTGTCTATAAACAGTCCTAATGGTTGCATCTAAAAGATATGACATCATATAAAATTTTCCACTGTGGGGCCTCCTTTCTTTATGTAACATCAATTCCTATAGGCATATATTGATAACCTCCCCCAATGTGAAGGTGTGTTCTAAAGTGATCAATAGATCGAGCAGTGGTACCCACTCATAATTAAGGAAATAAATGCTTAGGTGGAAAAACAAATGGTTTAGTAATGCCATACCAATGTAAATTCCCATCTGGAACCTTGTAATCGACACATCCTTCTTGGTGGTTTCTTTGACTAAGAAGGTCTTTCTTAAGAGAAGCCATTTATTCACTACTTGTTCTATATTATTATTCTTACTCTAATCAGATATGATTTGAAAATAAAATGTAGCATATGGAATGGGTAAATTTAAATACCTATGGAATGATTCACCTAATTTTTATGAAATGATAGTGTTAGTATTGACATAGTTTAGGAAACCAACATCTACAACCCTCCCTTTGAAGAATAAGTCCCATAATAAGTAAGTACATGGCATGAATTTAGGCTTAGTAGTTATATAATTGAGTGCTTGGCATTTCAACGGAAATAGGTAATTTGTAACTTATTATTTCTCAATAGAGATGCATTCCTCATAGGCTAATGGGTTGATGCTCTCTATGACCTCCCACAAATCTAATTAGTTTGTGTAGAGACTGTCAAACACTATTGCATCAAGAATTATATCCATGTATTCTATTAAATCCTTAATGGAGAATATAAGTGGTGCCTAAGCTCCCTTATATGCTTTAAATGAAGATGCCATTTTCAATTCTCAATGATATTAAAATTTGATCTTCTAGTAGTGGTGATTTGGCACTCTTGCTATGAAAAATTCATCTTGTTTAAACACAACTAGGGATTTGAGTTAGTAAAAGGCAATATATGCTTGAGATTGATGATAATAAATGGATGTGGATTCTGTTATCAGCTTGATGTTATAGCCTTTAAGCATTCATTTTCATTTTGTGTACCATGAATCACTAATGTATACAAGCTTTTCACCTTCAATTAATTTGAACTTGACCACCTTGGCCTAGTGGGCATGCCACATAGGATGATTACTCATTTAGGGGGTGACATGGTGTTACTCTTTATGAAACTTATCACTATGTTGTTTAGTTAAGAGTTGACATTTACATTTAGGCTGAATCATTTGATTGGGTGAGCTGAGAGCTCTGAATGAAAGACTTTGAAGACTAAAATGTTCTTTGAAGAGATTTTAATTTAGGAATTTTTTTTGGAGGAAGTTTCCATAGAGCTAGTTCCTGATCAAATGTCTCCAAAGACCTAAATTTTATTCAGGGAGATTGTCATTTGAGAAGCTTTGTTGGATAAATTTTCTAGAGAGAAAGTTCTCGATCAAAAGTATCTTAATGAAAGATATCGAATATAAAGTTCTCAAAGACCAAAATATTATTGAAAACAAAAATATTATAGAAACAAATCTATCAAAGAGAAAGTTCTCGATTGAAAGGATCCAAATACAAAATCCTAATAGAAAGCTACCAACCAAAAATTTAATGAAGACCAAAAAATGTCCATAATGTTAATTAAGGGAGCTTGAATAAATTTGAATAAGTAAATCCTAATGAGTAAATACAAATACCTATCATACCTAGTAAACTTCCACAATTTTAATAGATTAGTTTGAAAAAGTCATTCTAATGAAATAGGGTTACAAGAAAAAAATAGATATAACAAAGGTAATTTAATGCTAATATTTCCAAAATTTCAATAGATAATGAAATAGGCTAACATGTATGTACAACGATATAATGAACAAACCTCTTAAAAATAAAGTGGTCCCTACTTATCCATCAGGAAATCTAAGTTGTGGTGTGTTGAATACAAAAAATAATGACTCATAGGGGTGAATACTCTTGAGTTTCAAGAACCTAAAATCCATGGTTTCACAATCTCAATATCTATCATGAACCATGATAAAAAATAAATTATTATAACATTTATATGAAAGAAATTCCTGATAACTTCATACAACATACTTAATTTTACCTATACCTTGGACTTGTGTGTGTCAAAGTGATATATTTTACTTCCTATCAAAGGATTTTAACAAAGACATGGGATGAGTTGTAAGTGTCATTATAGTTGGTCATTAAGTTATCATACATTTGGGGAGTTCATGCATTTCTCTACTACCATCCAAACATCCCTATCCTCGATAGAGATACCTTTGATCACCCTTCTTCCCTTCTGTCATATATTTCCATGATGCATGATACATTGATCTTATTTCATAATGTAGGATTTTAATCCATTTTAATTTTCTTTTAAACTTTTGGATTATACCTCTTTCCACTTTTTTTTGTTTTGAATAGAATAAAGAAGAAAGTTACCACCTTGAGCTGGCATTGGTATAATTGGATTCATCATAATGTCCTTGTCAACTTTACTCATATCAATGGTTATTAACTCAAACAAATGTTATATTTTAATGTGAATTTGATACAAAGAGATAAGAAAAGTTTTCTAAATTTTCATGGAGATGTGGGAGAAAATTTTATATACCTAGTAAAATCATTTGCTTGATAACATCATCATGATTAACTCTTTCATTACTTATCTGGATTAGAAATTTTGAGGTACAAGGTGTAACACCCACTGATTCAAGTTGGATTAAAAAAACATAGGCTTTTCCTTGATTATAATAGGAGTGAATAATCAAATTTCCATGAAACCAAAAAGAAACCTATTCTAGAAGGATATAAGCTATCTAAAACAACAACTAGACTAAGCAAAGCAAAATATGGAAATTAAGAACAACTAGTCTAGAAAACACATACTACTTTAATAAAAATAAATGATTGAAACCAAGAAAATAACTAAAATAAATAACTCTAACTTACCCCTACCCATACCATAACATCTATTTATACTTAGATACATCTCTAGATGAATTATCCATGAATTAATGCTTTAAAAACTATTGATTGATTATATATGTCAATTCATTACCTTGGAAGTCCTTAAAACATAAAACATTATTACCTACAATCTCAGAGATCTAATAAGGTCCTATCCATAGTGGGGTTAACTTATCATGCATTCCTTTCTTTTTATGGTCTTTTTTCCATAGAAGCACCAAGTCAAAAATCCTAAGTGCTTTGTAGTTTACTCTCTTATTGAACCACCTATTTATAATATCTTAACATCTGCTAAAGTTTTGTATGGATTCAATCCTATAATCCTCTATTTTATAGATGTTTGTTAATTTTGACTATATCCTTTCATTGATTTATATGTATTCCTACATGAAATGATATGTTGGAAACTTAAGCATGATTGGGAATACTTGTTGCTTCCCATAAACTAGAAAATATGGTGAGGTTTTAAGGGCTTGCTTATATCAAGTTTGATCTACCTAGAGTGCACATTTCAATAAAAAATTACCACTCTCTGAGCTTATCTATAGTATATTTATTGATAGCATCAATGAGGTTCTTGTTGGTCGATTCAGCCAATCCATTCCATTATGAGTAGTGATTGGAAGATGATCTAGTAGTGATTGAAAGATGATCTAATTGTGATCTTGTTATCATGGGCCCATTATATAAAATTAGTTGATTGAAAATTTGGCCCATTATCACAAACCAAGGAAATAAGAGTACTAAACCTGGTTATGATATGTTCTTCAAATAAATTGATCACATCTTGTGCTCTTGAATTTTTGGTGGCTACGACCTTAGTCCATCTAGTGCAATAATATGTAGTAGTGAGTACAAATTTGTGCCTAGCTAAATAGTTCATGTTGATAACCACTAATGAAATATAAGGCCCATTGGGAAAATAAATTACCCCCAATCATGGCCTATAGGGGCATTGTTGTGTGCACCTCTCTTTTTTCCAAGACTTTACATTTTTGGCATGATCTTACATGGGAGTGAGCATCCTTGAAGACTATTGGCCAATAATATCCCATTCTGAGTATTTTATGGGATATGGCATTGCTATATCGATTGACAATACTAATCTTTTGATGCAAACTTTCTAAAATCTCCTAGAATTATTTGTATTATACACATCTTAAATAGATGCCTTCATAGTTATTCCTATAGAGAATTCCCTTCTTGATCATGTAATGATTAGATTTGAGCCTCAAGGTTCTCTTTTGATCTCTCTTGAGTTCATGGGGACATGTTTCATTGAGTAAGAATTGAATAATACCTAAATACCATTCCTCTTGGGAAACTTGTGTTTGGTAGATTTCTTCAATGGTGATGTATGGGTCTAGTTTAGTCATTGATTAAATAATTCTTTATCCTCTGATGATCTTGGTAGGATTAATCTCAATATAAAACTCTTGTAATTTCACCATCCATTTTCCCCTATTCTCTCCCAACTCATTCTATCCTAGTGTAAGCTTGATAGAATATAGTACAATAGCAATGGTCTTCTTCTTGACGATGTAGTGCCTAAACTTATTAATCAATTTAACAAGGTCAAATATATATTTACAAATCAAGGAGTATTTGAGATCTATGTATTTTAATTTAGTGCTCATAAAAGCAATATGATGTTCACTCTCCTCCTTTTGCATGAGTATAATAGCAATTATATGCTCCAAAATGAATGAGTATAGGAAGAAGTTCTTAGTGAAATCTAGGCTTACCAATACTGGGGCTTATGGTGTTACCATTTTTATGTCTTTAAAATACTTTTTGGCTTTAGGTGTCCATTCTACTTTGGCATCCTTCATAAGCATTGCATTCAAAGGTGTGATAGTTTCAAAAAATCCTTATATGAATTTCCTTATGAAATTAATATTTCCAAAGAAGGACTTGAGATCCTTTTTTCTATTTGAGAACATTATTTTGGATAGTACTTTAATTCTATCTGGTTCAATGGTTATTTCATCTTTGGTGTTAATGTGGCCCAAAAAATTACCTTTAGTAACACTAAATATGCTCTTTTCGGGTTTAGTGAGGTACCAAACTTCTAGCACCTTTCAAAGATAGACTATAGATGGTCTATATGATCATCTCTATTTTTTGAGAAAATAGTAATGTCACCCATGTATATGATTATTTATCTTATTATTATCCCTTAGAATGTGTATTCCATGGATATTCTAAAAGTAGCTCCTACATTTATTAGGCCCCACGACATCAACTTGTATGTATATGTTTCCCATTTTATGGTAAATGTAGTTTTTAATATATCCTCTAATTACACCAATATTTGATTATATCCTAAAAATAAAACTAAAAAAGATATCATTATAGAACCACTCATAGCCTGTATCACCTCATCTAATGATGATAGAGGATAGTTGTCTTTCTTAGAAAATTTGTTAAGGTTTTTGAAGTTGACACATAACTTGATTTCATTGCTCTTTTTTTTATTAGAACTAGATTAGCCACCCAAGTTGAATGCCTGATAGGAAATAATCTCCAAGAACTTAGCAAATTATCTACTTCCTTCTAGGTTAATGATTCCATAATAGGATTAACTGATCGCTGCCTTTGCCTAAATGGCTTATGGTCTATCTTGAGTGGAATTATATGGGTGATGAATCTAGGATTGAATATACTCAAGTCATCATATGTCCATTAAATTACATATTTATATCTAATGATCAGGTCCTTGACCCTTTACCTCTCCTTTTGAGTGCATCTTAAACCAATATTAACAAGGCATAAGTTTCCTTGATTGCCCAAATTATCTGAGCTAAACTTAGACTCATTAACCTTGAGTTGCCTTTATTGTTATGCTTGAGGATCTATATTAAAGGATATTTATAAGGTGACCATTCCCAATGAGAGAAAATTTTCCTTTAGTTTGATGAAATCCTCTTCATCTAGTTCATCATTGTATAGATGACTCCTTTCCTCATCATCAATTATTTGGAACTCAAATTTCCTTGGATTGGTCATAAAATGGATAATCTATTGATCATCATCAAACACTTAAAAATTCTCAATATTATCTAGTATTAAGGGATAGGGTACCAATTTTATGGATAACTTATGTACTTTTGACTCTTTTAGGGGTGCTAAATTTACTACTGAAGTGGCCAATGAATCAAGAGCTTGGTTTTTTTCTCTTGGAATGACCATTTTATTGAAATCCTTAAATGACTTGATTAAATCCTAGGATCTATGCTTATACTTATTTAAATATGACAATTTGTATTGATACTTATTCCTGGCCTAGTTAATAACCTTTTATGAGACTTTGTATACCTTTAGTTCATTGATATTGTTATTAAGGGAAAACTAACATCCTAAAATTAGGGCCTCATACTTGGCTCTATTATTGGTGCATGGAAATTGTAGCATGTACATTACTATGTATTTATTTCCTTGTGGATCAACCAAATTAATACCAATACTTGATCCTTACTTGGATCTCACTCTATCAAAATGGAGGGTACATAATTGGGAAGGGATCTACACTTCTTCCTACATTTCATGCTTCGTAGTAAATGTGTAAATTATATGACTAGGAAATTTATAACTTAATTATTCATTAGTGGTGTTGTACTCTATAATAGGGTGCTTCATCCTTAGCTCCTGATTGATCCTAATTTGGCTAGCAATGCCTCTCTATGGTAGCCAAATGTGAGATAATTCTATGGAAAGATATCCATTAGCATCTTTGACCAATCTCTACTCAATAGTAGCCCATACCCCTTAGGAATATCTACTACTAGTATATTGATAGTGATATATACTTGAGGTTATGATGTAACCTAGATTATTACACTGTTAATTTCTCTTATCATAGGCACTACTATTTTATCTAGCTTCGAAACAGTCCTCTTGGATGGACTTAGGGTCAAACCAAGATTTTGGAAATTGACGTTGGTATCATAATAGCTAAAGCTCTAGAATCCACCAATTTTTTTTGTATATTCTTTCTAAACTCTTGAATGGTTAGCAAGAAAGGAGGTGCTCAATATTGATTTTATATATGACATTTTTGTTGGTTTTTTTGGAATTTTCTATAATAGACTTGCCTATGATAGACTTCCATAAGAGCTCCTTCTACTCTTTTATTTATGTCAGTTCATAAAGAGTGATATTAGCCTCAATAATTTTCATATATTCAACAATATTATATCCTCCCTTAATTTGTTCTTCTCTACGAGGCTGATGATTCCCTTTAGGGGAAAGAAGATTATTATTAGCTTTAGGATTCAGGAGAATAACTATATTATTAGGAGGATTTTAAGTGGTGAGAGGCTGTATATTCCTCAAATTATAATGATTCTTATTGAACTATTGAAACACTTACAATTCATTAAAATTATCTTTTGTAATGTTAACATATTCATTGGGGTAGGGAAACTCATAAGTTTAAAAGACCATAGCTAAACTTGAGGGGCATATTCATGAGGGAGATCAAGAGGATTAATTGTTTGATTATGTTTGATCATTTTCCTTTAAAGTATTTTAAATGCCACACAAAACTCTACATATTCTAATTACCCATGTTGTGATGTATTATAAACTCTACACCAGTTAGACAAATTTGTCTCCATGATATTGATTTCTGGAAACTTAGTGGACTATTACTATTCTACAGTATTGGTTGGTCTATTTAAAGGCCTTTTATATATTGAAATACATAATTATGGTTATAATTATAATTAGTGGTATTACCCATTATTTTATGCATGTTCAAGAAGCCATTGCTTAATTTTTGGACCATTCTTTGTATAAAATGTAACTCAGCTTTGGTGGAGTCATCACTTCGGGTGAATACTGTGATGGAATAAGTTAAATATTGAGTTTGATGGTTTTGATGATGAAAATTTATTTATGATTGATTATTTATAGAATTTTAATTATGGTTAGTTGCTTATTGTGTCATGGGAGGCAAAGTGTATAATTGATTTTAGTTGAATGAAAGAACATTTTAATTAGCATGCCGTATTAGATTCGAAAATGGAAAATTATTATTGAATATTTGGCCCATTGAATTTTGAGGATTGAGTTAATTATCATTGTTGATAGCTTCTTCATATGCCAAGGACAAATTATTATTAATGGTATATTTCCTCAAAAATACTATGGTAATGGGATCTGAAGAATTCTTATACATCTTGAGCTCTAGATCTATCTATGATTTGTATATCATATTCATCCAAGTGTATGTATTTTGGAACCTTGAATTAAAAGTTCTAATTGATTCATTGGGATCCCTATTCATAGTGTTGAAATGATGATACAACAAAAATTAGATTAGTAACTTAACCAAATTGTGCAAGAAAATTATTTTGACATGCGTTCCATGAGGTGATGGAATATTATTTAAAATTTAAATACCAATCATACTCATAATCTTGTAGAGTGAATGGAAAAAATTTGCATGTAACATCCTCATCTATAACATTCATTAATCTCAGAGTAACCTTGAAATATTTAATGTGTTCTTACACCATTTTCTCACTTGAGGGGGATAATGTAGGAAAATATTTCTCCAAATTTCTTGGTAAATTATGTTGATCTTTAAGAATAACAATAGAAGATTTAACTAACCAAGGTTGAGCCATAAGATGGTTGATAAGTAGGATGTTTCTTACTAGGGAAGGTATCCTAGCTCAGTACACCTTAGGGATTGTTAGTACTATTCTAGGCCTCTTATTATTTGATAAAGGTGAAAAAATGATATTTTGGGATTTATATACCTTATTACTCTCCTAGGTGTCTTTAGTGCAACTCTACATAGTGACCAACCTTTACTATTGATAAAACACACAAGTGTTCCCTCCTTCTAGTGCCAAATTTTATTTCTATTGATGTGGGTTTTATTCACACCAAAAAATAATGAATGAGGTTGCCTATAATGTTTTAATATATCTATGGAAATGAAGTTCCACTCTAATGGGTGGAATAACAAGCTAAGCTTATAGGTTGTTTAACTAGGTTTATGGATGGATGTATGAAATCTAAAATAAAACAAACATAAAGTTAGTTGGATGGGTGGATAATTGCCCTATGGTGGGTAGATCTCAAAGGAACTCAAAAAGGAGGGGAAAGTAAGGTAAAAAATAAGGATTTGTATTCTTAAAAGGTCACTTCAAGGTTATTTCTTTGGTGGACAAGTATATTTAAGACCAATGTTTGCCACTTGTATCTATTTCATACTTATGAACAAGCATGGTTAGCAGTCTAAGAAAATAAGTATAGGAAGCTTAATGATCTCAAATAAAGGTTTCTCTTCTTATATTTATTGTTAAACACCCTTATCTAAGAGGTTAGACTATGAATTTATCTAGAGTAGTTAGAGAACATGCCTAGAAGACTATACCAAAAGTAAATAATCTTACACACCTTAGATTATCAACTCAATCTATACTAATTGCTTAAAATAAAAAAAATTATAAATATTCAATAGTTGTTGCACATCAAATATTAACATTCATTAATTAAAATAGCTAGATTTATCCATAGCATTAACACACTTCAAAATTACCGAGTTGATATAGAAAAAGACTATACCAAAAGTAAATACTCTTACACACCTTAGATTATCATCTCAATATATACTAATTGCTTAAACTAAAAATTTTTACCATGCTTAGAAGACTATGCCAAAAGTAAATACTCTTACACACCTTAGATTATCAACTCAATCTATACTAATTGCTTAAACTAAAAAAAATTACCAATCTTCAATGGTTGTTGCACATCAAATATTAACATTTATTAATTAAAATAGCTAGATTTATCCATAACATTAGCACACTTCAAAATTACCGAGTTGATATAGAAAAAGAAGATACAATTTCAATAACATAGTAAAGGAATAAGAGAGAACAAACACATTTTCATGACAATCAATGAATTAATTTCTTCCTATATATTGGTAAAAAACTACAACCCTTTAAAAGAGGGATTTGAAAGTATTTAAACAGTTGGGGAAGGGGTCACCTCATTCTCTAAGTGTAGCAAAACTTTAGATTTCATTAGAATAACTAAAACCTAAGTTCTAGTTCGATACAACTATGTATGTTATAACTCATACATTACATAAAACATGCAATGTGTGCATGCTATTATAACAACTCATTTAAATATAACATAAATGTAAAAAAACTTAACTATCCATGGTTAATCTGAATAAACATTAAATGCAAAATTGTATAAAATTATCCTTTAATTAAGGTCTTCTTGATGGATACATCATAAAAATCATTATTCTGGTTAGAATGGAACTGGTAGATAGGGCCAAACTAGAATATGTAGCTGAATCTAAATTAGAGGTTGTATCTGGAGCTAAATCAGATGAACTAGTAGGAACTAAAGTGATAGGTGATATTGAGACTGACACATTTGGTGGAGTTTAGGATACTAAACTAGTAGATTGTGCTAAAGTAGACTTCTTCTTAGCCTATAGATCTTGATAGTGTTTATGTACACTAACATGTTGTGCATATACTATGCTCATGTATAGAAGAGATGGTATATTTACCTTATCTACATGTGACATCAACCTTACATGCTTAGCTTTGATAGCTTGGAATCCTACCTAAAAGACTTCTACTTTAGTGGCCTTCTTCCTCATTGAAGTCAACTTTGCCTCAATATATTTTAAATTTAATCATGTTGGAGAGTTTTTAGTGATGGCCTGGTAATGTCATGGAGATATCCTAGTGAGTGGTTGAAGTTATTTGATAGCTTAAGTGACAATGACAAAGTGTGTAATGTGCTTGTCTTAGTTTTCTTGAAGTATGCTTGGTTAATCTTTAGTGTTGACATGGATAGAGATGTTTAGGGATGAATATGGTAATTTGAACATGTGAAAAGGGTCATATAAAAAGTAAATAATGATTTAAGTTATTGTTTACATGAGTGAAATTCATCTGGTTCTTCATTTTGTTCATCTAGACATTTTGGTCCAATGGCAAAAAATTTGAGTAGGTAGTTTATTGACATCACCATTAGCATGTGGGAATGAGTCAAGGGGAATTGGTCATATGGTTATGATCAAATTAGTCCCTAGTTGTTTTTCACCATATTTCACATCACGCATTAAAGTGTGGTCAAATATATAAGGGTGCAAATTTGGCTTCTCAGTTAGAATTCATTATTTTCCCATACTTAGCCAAACTTTCATGTGGCTAGAAAAAGCCAAGTAAACAATTTGATGATGGAATATCTCTCATGTGTAGACATTTTAAGAGAAGGTGATCATATGGTTTTGTTAATTTGTAAGCCTAATTTATTTATACTAAATTTTAGATCATGTGATGAAGTGCATCAAAATATGTGCATATACAAAGTTGGGCTCCTAAGTAGTTTGACTATGTTTTCCCATAATTAGACAAATTTGCATGTGACAAGAAAAACTAAGTAGGTATTTTGATTATGTTTTAGCTTTCACATGTGAAGGTGTCAAAAAAATTGATCATATGTTTTTGTTTATTTTTGACCCTAGTTTATTTTCTCTAAAATTTAGATCATGTAATGAAGTACATCAAAAGATATGCTTGTTCAAAGTTGGCTTCCCAAGTAGGTTTTTGACATAGTTGGCTCTGTGATAGAAGATTTTGAGAAGGCATTTTAATGGTGATATATCTCACACATACAAAACCTTCAGGAGCAGTGTGTCTGATGGTTAGATTTTTCTTTGTGAGGAAATTATCTGATCAAAATTTGAGATCATGCGTCAAAGCATAGAATAAGTTATTAAGGTTAAAAAATGGCTACTCAAGCATATTGAAAGGGTTCCTATAGTAATTTATACATAATTTAAAGTTCAAGAAAGATAAGGATACAACATCAAGCACATGTTCATAAAGATTGATTAAATGGTGAGCATTGATAGATAAAGACCTAGTTGATACACATAAATTGATGGAACATGCTGAGTTAACATTTCAAGATTACACAAGATGAGGTCAAAGTGATTGAAGTTTAAAATTTAGATTTAGAAGACTATGTTTTAAGGGTTAAATAAGATCGATGGTGCATAATCTATCTGAGCTGAGAGGACATGAGATGTGAGCATTATGTTTGAAGGTTAACTATGATCATTTTTTGGTCCCCCTTTTGTGTCAACTATGTAGACAAAACCAACTCAACATATTTAGGTACAAGGTAATCATGTAGAAGGATTTCTCCCTTTTGTACCTTTTATCACCATCTAGAAGAATCTTTGAGGATCACGTGATAACTGGTAGGTAGTTTCTTTGTGATATCTTTCAAAGGACATCCTTGTAGGTATTTGTATATGATGATAGAGAGTACTAGTGTTAGAGTAATGGAGAAAACAAGATAATGAATACCATCAATAGCTCAACACTTTTCATGCACACATCCAACCTTGGTAGAGTAGTGGAGTCAATGGGATAGTAACCCCTAGTGATAGTGCATCACTTAGCATGTGCCCATTTGACCTGAAAAAAAGATACCCATTTGCCTATAAAATAAGGATTAAACCTAAAGATGAGGGAAGAAATTAATATTAATGAAGCTATGCTAAAATTGAGATCCAGTATTAGTATTTTGTAATATGTATGAACTAGGTTAGGCATTCTAAATGTATAGCCCAAGCTCACCTATGAGTTCCTGAGCATGAGTAGTGTCGAGGATAAACATATGCTCTATTTTGATGTCCTAAAATTTGTATGTTAAAACTATAAATCAATGAATAATTTTATTAGAGCATTAGAATGTTGATTCTTTCCATATAGTTAACACTATTATATGTTGTGACTTTGGTTTTATAGAAATGATGATATAGTTTTATGTTTTGAATGTGTTATGGTATAAAGGTCCATCCGAGGTTGTTAATGACATTAATGTGCCATAAAGTGATTTTGGCATACCTATGAGATAGAATAAGTGTTGAAACTAGCATGAACCAAGGACAGAAGACCTATGCCTAGAGTGTTAACCTAAAGAATGCGCACTTGAATATAAGCCAATCCCATGACTTGATTAGGTTCTTAAATGACCCTTAACTCGCTACCCCCATAGTTTTCACCATTTAGAGTTCTATCTAGCTATATATGAACTTGATCCATGAGATTTGTGCCATTGAATAGGCTCACACCTATTAAACTATTCCATAATAGCCTAGTATTTATAGGCCATCTAAGCTCATCTTTCCCATGACTGTGTCCCATTGGTACCAAAGTTGTGCCATGTTTCAACTAGCCCAACACAGACCTGATCCTTTCATTGTTACACTTTTGGTGAGCACATAAGGCTTGCACCTTATGTGAAATTGATGTTAGTGAATTAATGTGTTAAATTTCATGCACCACATACCCTACTATTCTCACACCTAGTTGTACCAAGTATAAAACTAACTTGGCTTGACTACTAAGCACATGACTAAGCATAAAAGTTAAACAAGAGAAATAACTACAACATTTTAGTTCTATTATTGGGGCGATGTTGAATTTAATTGCTAAAATGGTATAACAAAGTGATAATTTGACTATCACTCAAGAAAATAAAGTGCTAGCTAGAGTAAGTGGAAGATAGTTTCACGTAGAAGCATCCTACATGTAAAGGACAGGAGCTAAGAAAATGGGTGAAAGCCAACTTGTAGGATGCTCTATATGAGGTGTTCTTTTGTGATCTACCTGATCATGCGTATTAGTGGTTGGTTTCCTATACTACTTATAGAAGGTGAATCTACGGCTGACACATCCAATGGACAAAGGAGTGCTTAGAGGGGCTTTAGAGCTTGGATAAAGTTTGGATGCATGTTGTAGATAAGTGGTGGAGTGGTGAATTGAATAACTACATGTTGGAATTCATAGTGATGACCTTATCTTTCCCTAAAGAAGTAGAGTATGAGTTTATTTATGAACCAAGGGGTGCATTTATAAGAGCACTCGATTCTTAGCTAAAGAAAATTCTAGTGGATTATGGTATAGAAACCATATAAATGGAAGGCTAAAATCCTTGTCCATATGAGCAAGCACAGAAGGTGAGGAGGGGAAGTGTAGGTGAGATGTAATGGAAGAGGATGAGTAACCTAATAACTAAGAGCTTTAGAGGCTAATCTATAACAAGTGAAGACATAATCTAATAGAGGATCTAGAACCTAGAAGTGTTGAGAGGACTCATAACAAGTGAGAAGGGCATGGGGAAGGATCCTTTGAAATAAAATAGCATGAAGAGAGAGAGGATGAAGCGAAAGACCAAGATTAGTATTCAAGTAAAGGATGAATTAGGTTCCTACAAGATGTGGTGGCTAAGGATGCACCAAAATCACCTACCCCTTTTGAACCTGAAGCATAAGCTCATGCACTAGATTAGACATTAAAAGATAGAAGAATGATAATTAACCCTATTATCAAAATTGACTTTGATATATTTAAAAGTTTGAACCAAGACTTTATGATTGAGAAAGTGATTCCCTACAAATAATTTAGTGAAGATATGATGAACCTAGTAAGCTCTAACCTAAGAACCTTTAACATAGGCATAAGCAATCCTATGTAGAGAATGTTAGCTACATCAACTAGGAAACAACCCATAAGAAGTGGCCTGATGCTACAAGTGAGTGAAATAGTGCCATCAAGTTTAATGGTGATACATACAAAAATAGGGTTAACTCTCAACCCTATAATTAGAAGCACTAGAAGGATACCTCTAACACAGACACTAGGGGGCAAGAACCTTAGAACTTATCACCACCCTCTCAACACATTTACTATGAGATGGTGATGTACTTGACCGAGTATCATGGTGTATATAGTGCCACATAACATGTACTTAAGTGTGAGATTAAATTACATGCTCAGGGCATCACTCAATTAGAATGTAAGGCAACTCAATTTGTGACCACCTTGCTAGATCATGCCCATACCTAATATCAAAAGTTTGATATAAACCAAGCTATGGTTGATTATGATATGCTAAAGGAAGTGATCTTAAATGAATTTAATATTCCTAATTTTGATAAGTAGATCATCATGACACTCAAATAGATCAATGAACGGATATCTAAGAGTATGTGCCTGTATGACGCATGGTTTAAGACTCTACTATCTAAGCTTCTATATGACATCCACCCCTCTCAACACATACAATGGTTTGTTGGGACCTGTTGGTACCTTTCAAGAGAGTGTTTTCCATGAAGACCTTCACAAACCCCCATGAGGCATTGAAGCTATACTTTGTCTTGAGATAGTAGGTAATGCTAATACTAGGATTAGACTATTCATGAAAGCATAGATCATGTCAATGGCCTCCTAGTTATAAAAGTTTACCATTGGTTCAGTGCATGATACTCACAATGGGTTTTGGTGTACCAACTATGAGATCGAGGGGCATAACAAGAATAGTTTCCCATGAATAAGTGTTTATACCATACTTCTCATTTTTGAAGTTTGTCATGGGCTGCATGACTTGAAACTATCCTCTATTGTAGTGTGCCAGTCAAGTGAACACTACCATCTACTACAAGATGTGTGACACCTATAAAAATTCAATGACAGACTATCAAGTCATTAATAAAATGCACTAAAACATGGAAAGAAACACATGGTAGATAATAACAACAAGTAGTGGTTAGACAAATCAAGGAAATGAAGGCTATGGCTAGAAAAATATGGGTTATGGGAATCAGTAAGGTGTGTGTGGGTAAGGTGAAAGATATGGTAAAGGAAGATTCCCACTACGATCATGCTACAAGTATGGGTTAACTAAGTATTATAAATATGACTACCCCATGTACCCAACATATGGGTACTATCAAGGACCACATGTGGTCAAATATTTCCTAGACTTGTACTAAAAGTTGACTCAAGGTCGACCTAATATAGATAAAGGTGCCATAATGGTTAAGTGTGAATCAAGGGAGGAAAAGTGGAGTCCTAAGCCACAATAGACTCAAAAGGAGCCACCTAAGGTATAGGACACAACTTATTGTGGGTTCACCATTTAGCCACCCGTTACACTAACCCAAGAACTACACTTGGAATATGGTGAATCTAGTCATGTTGAGTGCATAACATGACTCGAGCCAAAAGATATGCCCTATCCTTACCCTACGTAATAATACATCCTGAAATAAGATATGAGCATGATACAAAATTTGTAGGGAGAGCTCTAGTTGGCCAAATAAATTGAGGCATAAGCCACTACTTCATGTAGGAAGAAATATAACTAAGGGGTTGAAGTATAAGAGTTGACTGAGATCCTATGCCTTTTAAAAATTTAAGGGATGTTTCCCTTGCTGAAATACTTACTATTGAAGCATGCAAGGAATAAATAAAAGGAAGAGGTTTCACCTCAAATGATTGAAGTTTTTGAACACATATGGAATGGGCACATGAAGTCAGACATACTTAGAATGTGGAGTATGACCAAGAGTTATTGATAGATGCCACCATTAATAGATGGTTAGTTTGTGAAGTACATATAGACATGGGTGCCAAGGTTAACATTTAGACCAAAAATGCCTAAGAGAAGATGGGACAACCACCCATAAGGTCCTCACCTCATATGTTATTCATGGCCAACAAAACCCTAGTGCAACCTATCAAGATCTTGATGGGTGCCATTATAGATATCATGGGTGCTAAGTTTTGAGCTAACTTTGAGGTCATCAAATTGGTAGATCAAGACAACTATCCAGTGCTCTTGGGTAGGCCATAATGCTATACTAATAACATAGACATGCACTTTTAAAATCACTACATGAATTTTAAGAACAATAAAGAGAGGGTGGTGATCCCTCTATCAAGTGATAAAGGTCCCCCATATGTGGAAAGCATTAATCTTGAGGAAAAGATCAACCAAATCTATAACATCATGGTGTAGGGTGCCAAGAAGCTCAACCCAAGTGACCAAGGCATGCTCAAATGGGAGGATGGATAATCAATGTCTGATAAAATTGATGTAGCCTATGATTCATGGGTAAAAAAGTCTTATGAGGTCACTGGTTGAAGGTTCCACCTAGTATGAGCAACTGAGCCAAGGCTAGCTAGGATGAGAATTGTTAGGATTAAGTGTAATAAGAAGAAATGGATTCCCTACACTGGAAAATTAGAGAAAAGGGTGTTTTGACTAAGTAAATGGAAGCTTGCAACACTACCAAAGTATGAATGAATCCATCCTTTATATAGGTATGTCCATGACATTAAAGCTTACATCCTCAATGAAATAGATAGAATGGATGCACTAATGCATACCTTAAAGAGAATTACTACTCATTGGTGGGAAATGCAAAGAATTAGCTTGCTAACATGGCAAGATGTGAAGGTAGAAATATACACTAGATTTTGCAAGATTAATGAGGACTTAGACATACCTACTTACTCAATAAATTTCAAACCAATCACAAATATGCATGTATTTTAAGAAAATTGGACTGTCTATGGTGAGAATGTGCCAAGAAGCCTGTGGGTGCATGCCTTCTACAAGACTTTGAAAACTTGGGCATGAGCTTGGTACATTGTCAATTAAATGTGCTACAATATTGGAAACTAAGAGGTACTTATGGAGAGGTTCACGTACACCTCTTTTTCTTCAGAAAACTTAGAGCTACTGGAACCATTACAAATCATTCGTAAGGTAGTATTTGAGGATACTACCATCTTAGAAGAGTGCTTTAGAGACATGTTTAGGGAGAGGATTAACACTCCTGACATTCTTTGAAGAGAAGGTGCTTAATAATGACTCTAGCATGGAAGATGATGAAACCTAGAAAGAGTGCAATTGGAAGGCTCTAACAGGAAGACAAAAACTTGTGCAATTTTTAGATGATAGTGCCCCTGACAAAGAAGATCTGATGCATCTTCAAATTGAAACAACTAAGGAGGCAAGGCAAGTTGAAGAATCTCATCAGGAGAGGATTGAACCCTATCATACACCACTCAAGACCACTAAAGTTGACATCAATGCAAAAGGTGAGCTGAATATTACCACTATAGGTGCTTATTGGTCTAAGGTAAAGATGGCATGAATTATAGACCTCCTAAAGGAATTTAAGGGATTCTTCCCATGTAGCTATCTGTACATGAAGGTCACCCACCCTTCCCTTGGAAATATGAGCATCAAGTTAGTAGATGGCATGAGGCCGATCAAGAAGAGCTCATATTGAATGAATCCCAATCTCCAAACCAAGGTTAAAATGGAGATTGATGGAATGATATGTGTTAATGTTATCTACCATGTATAAGAATATAAATGCGTGATCTTTATGGTCATCAGCATCAAGAAGGAAGGGCTTTTGAATATTACCTATGTTAATGACCCATTCTTAACCCCATTCACTGATGAGGTCTTAGATGGAGTTTCAAGTCATGAAATCTATACTTTCATTAATGGTTTCTTAAGCTACCATTAGGTGTAGATCGAGGAGGAGGATAATCTGAAAATAACCTTTGTTACTGAATGGGGTTGTTTCACTTATAATGTGATGCCCTTTGGACTCAATAATGAACCAACTATATTCTTAAGGGTGGTGATCACTACTTTCAAAGAATTCATCCATAAGTTCCTCCAAGTTTATCTCAATGACTAGACTATGTATGGCCTTATAAAAGACCAATACAATAATCTATGCCTCATGTTTGAGAGGTGCACGTAGCTCTATATATTGTTAAATATGAAGAAGTGCATCTTCACAAACCCAGTTGGTACATTGCTTAGGCACATCATCTACAAGGATGGTTTGCTTATTGACCCTACAAAGATAGCCATCATAATTAAGCTCCAGACTCCTTTAATGTAGAAAGATGTTCATGCCTTTCTAGGCCATTATGGATACTATAGGAAGTTTATATGGAGATAAATTATGATCACAGTGACTTTATAGGAGATTTTATGCAAGGATGGCCCATTTTATTAGGGTGAGGTTCAAGAGGAGGCCTTTGAAACATTGAAGTTGAAGTTGGCTAGCACACTAATTCTATAATTTTTAGACTAGAATACTCCTTTCCATGTCCATGTTGATGCTTTAGGATATGTAATTGGTTCCATATTAGTACAACTAATCAAGGGTAAAATATACCACCCCATCTCTATTGCAAACAAGAAATTGGCACAAGTAGAACTAAATTACACCACCATTGAGTATGAGGTGTTGGTAATGGTTATGCCTTACAAAAATTTAGGAAATATCTTTTGGTGACCCCATTCATCTTTTTAATTGATCATGAGGTGCTCAAGTACCTTGTGAATAAGCATGTTTTACATGGGCACATATGCAGATGGATCATTCTATTCTAATAATTCTAATTCTTTGTTGTTAAACCTGAAAAGTAGAACTTGGGGCCAGACCATTTATCTCAGATTAATTCTAGTGATGTGGTAGAGCTAATTGAGGATGACATGTTAGACGTGTAGCTATACTAAGTCCAACACATCCTTAAAGAATTGGCAAAGATTTTTTCTTTCTTAACATCTGGGTTTGTACACTAGATGATGTCAATTAAAGAGAAGAAGTAACTTGCAGTTCACATCACCCCCTTTTATCTCATTAAAGGGGAGATGTATAAACTAAGTAGAGATGTAGTCTTGTACCAGTGTGTTTTGTAACATGAAAGGGACTCCATATTATAAGAAGCATATGAGGGGATTATAGGAGGCCATTGCACTAGACTTATAGTGCCCAAGCCTATTTCAAGATGAAAATAAGTACACCAAAGCATGTGACATAAGCTATTGCATGGGAAAGCCCAACCACTAGGATATGATGCCTCTCATCCCCATTCTTTCCCAGGCACCATTCTAGAAATGAACTGTTAACTTCATTTGGCCAATAACTCCTACAACATGGTGAAGAGGTACAAGGTATATTTTGGTAACCACTGATTATTTTACTAAGTGAGTTGAAGCCACACCAATGAAATATTACATAGCCACAATAACCACACACTTCAGATAAGAGAACATTATAAGTCAGTATGGATGCCTATTAAGTCTGACTAGTGATAGGGGCACTAATTTTGTCAATGAGACAGTGCACATCCTTTTAACAAAATATATGGTGGTACACCATAATACCACCCCATATCATCCATAGGTGAATGACATGATGAAATCATTTAATAAAATACTAACAATGTGCCTAATGACTATATGTGATATTGGTCACAAGGATTGGGATGATCATGTTTTAGTGATATTATGGGCATATTGCATGACATAAAAGCACCTGAAGAAGGCTACACCATTTCAATTGGTGTTTGGTGATGAAGCAATTCTCCCCATGGAATTCATGGTGCCATCCTTATACATTACATAGATTGGTCACCTAGATGACCAAGAGTCTTTAAGAAAATTTTTAGAAGACTTGGAACACTTAGTTGAAAAGTAAGTGCAAGTAAGATAAAGTTAGCAAATGAAGAAGGCATGCCAAAAACATTGGCATAAAAATCATATCAAGCAAAAGGAGATAACTAAAGGAAAATTGTTATTAATTTATGATTCCAAGTACTTTAAGCACCCAAGAAAATTATACATATGATAGATGGGCCCCTACATCATCCACCATATATTAGAGATAGATGCATGTAAGTTGTGCTTGTTATCTGACAAAATTCTCCCTATAAATTTCAATGGTAACTGTGTTGGGGATCAACCAACAATATGATTACACTTATGAAAGCAATAAATCGTAGAATTAAATCAGATAGATAAGTAACTAGAATGACAAATAGCAAAGAACAAGAGATACAAGAAACCACCCTAAAAACTTGTATTAAACTCTTTACAGAAGGAATACAATTGAAGAAACTTCTTTCTTCCACACCTCACTCAGATGTACAAGATCTCTCTCTAGATCTCTTTCCCTCAAGAGCTCTCTCTCTCAAGTACAATCAACTCTAACAACCTGGATTGATTCACCTATACAAATCTGTACTATTCTTTCAACATTCACAATGTTCTACTACAATAAGCTAAGAAGATCTTTCCTACATATATAATTAGGAAACTTGAGCATGCACTTACAACCAACATTTAAGCCTCTTAAATAAGGGCTCTAAAAATAGTCTTGCTAATAATAGAGATGCGAACTTAAGACTACAACTTAATCTCATCATGCAAACACTTGGTTCTGTCCTCGAAAATCACTTTCTGGATGCATAGGTAACCGATGCTAGTTCCTGCCTACTTGCACCTGACCAACGTCAGCCGATCCCTATCGACGTCGGTGTCTCTTCAACTGCTCTTAACCGACGTTGGTCGCTCCTGACCGATGCCGGTGACTGTGTAAACTTGCAACTTTGGTAATGTGCTCTTTGGTGAAGCTTTTAGGCTCCACACCTTAACAAACTAACTAAATCCATACCAACATTAGGATGTCACTTACACCATAAAAACACCAAATTTTTAGTCACTTGTTAGTTTTAGGTTGACATAACCAAACTATAATTTAGTGTAAGCCAAACCATTAATTTATTTTGTTTTATTCCTTATATAGTGTATAGAGGTAATAAGTGATGCATATAGACCAAAACTCAAGAGATAACTCTATCTAGGTGAATCAAGCACTTATGATTTCTACGTGTATGAGGTCATGATGCCTAAGTTATGGGAATGTGAATCAAACCCATCTCTAGGGAATATGTCTAGCCTCTCATGCATAATTCTAATCAGGTGAGTTGAGCACTACACCATCTACATGCACGAGACTTACCAAATTCAATCTAAAGATGCACAAGATCCATGTGAAAAAGGTATACCTTATAAATATCTTGGAGGACCCATAACAAACTACTTTGACACTTCCATACATAATACCAATCAGGGGATTTAAGATCATTTACTTTCTAAGCACCTAGGGATAGAAACCTAAGTTTCTACGTGAAAGGGAGTTTCTAGACTTAGAAGAATTAAGAACAATTTCTTTGTACCAAAGTTCAAAAATAGTGCATCATTTGACCCTATGCCAGCGTTCCAATGAAGGATAGTGAAGACACTCAACTAAGGAAAAAAGTGAAGATGCACATTTAATCATGTTCAAGATAATAAAAAATAGATGACAAAGTGATAGAGGGCCAGTGCAAGGGATTTTTATGGGGTAAGATAGGCCAAGGAAAGATGATATATAAGAAATTGACCAAGATAGAGAAGCACACTTGAAATGGAAGCACAAATCTTAAGAAAGTGGAATTGAATAGGATAAATCACATGTATGTGAGGTACTACACTTAATTTGCCATAAGGAAGGTAAAGATCATGCCAAGTATACAAGCATAAAATAAAAACATCTAAGACAACTGGCATCCACCTAAAAATGAGTAGGAAGTGACCATTTGAACCACATGTCACTTCACCAAAAAAGCTATTAGGAGCATTCAATGAGGTGGCAGTGATGGCACAAAGATACACAATTAATGTGTTAAGGACAAGAGATTCTTGAGGATTTCATAGTTTGTTATATTTTCAAATAAATTAAGGAACTTATGCCATAAAACCTACATTAATAATGATAGCTAAGAGATAAGAGTATAAAATGACATCAAAACAAAAATCTTAGGTTATAAACCTTAATCTAAATTAAGACTAAATGTGCAAACTAGAGAGATGAAAGTGAAAACCCTATACTAAGTGAGAATTAAAACACCCCAAAGCACCAAAAGTGAATGATAGAGTAAAAATAAAATTGTGTTTGCATTGACATTGGTTTAGAGGGGGTTGAGAGAGATTGGTATAGGAAATAGATAGTAAGAACAAGAAGTTTTCACCTAGGACACCATTAACAACCAATGAAGATTAGGAGCTAAAGGTACAATCATAGATATCATGACTATAAAATCACTAACCACCATTCGAGGCTTTAGTAAGCCACACTTACCAAGGTTCAACACAAGTAGATTCAGGATGGTGAAGAAGTGAAAGGCATAAAGCTCCATGTAAGCAAAACAAGAACCCAATAGGGTTAAGATTGTGGAATAAATGATGGATACCAAAACAAAGACATAGATGATCAAGGTAATTAGTATCATGTAAGTTGACATTGAGGTATTAACAAAGATGTTCTATTAATTTATGGAATTCCCACTAGAGGTTGTAGTGGGAGAAGATTGTTCTCACTTGCACACACTTGTAAACTAAAGGAGTATAACCACTAAATGTTGAGTCACTTATAATAGTTGGTATAAGATTAGATGGTGGACATAGGTCAAAAGATACTACAAGGTGATTCCCTATTTGATGTCTCAATTCAAGACAAGTTGATCACTTCCATTGCAACTCATCTTTATGAGTTATGCTACTTCAAAAAGCTAGAGGAACTTGTATAGTTATTACTCTCACATGTCCATGAGGACCACATGTACTTTATATGTAGGTGCATGAATATTTTAGTGTAGTTGATCAAGAGGATAACTAGGCTCCTAGATGTTGGTAAGGACATCCATCAAATGATAGAAGATGATGAAGAGGTAGAGTGCATTTAAAATATTTTTAGGTACTTTAAGGGGCATTTCACATTCCCCATAAACAAGTACAAGGACCCTAAAATGAGGGTGGTGGTATGATTTTAAGTTCCAAATTATACCTTGGTGGTTGATGGACCAATGTGTCAAAGGCATACCTCTACATCACCTATCACATGGCATAGGGCATACAATCCAACATTGCAAAGTTTATCACTGAAGAGTTGGTGAAAAATGCATTAGAGTGCCATATCACCAAGGGGAACTTTAGTTGGGGGTCCATCCTTATTTTAATTATCATGGGGGAAATTGGGATCCTAAATGGGAATGAGTATAATCTATGGTTTTTTGAAGAACATAATGATTCCCCAGCACAAAAATATTGAGACTTTACTTACCCCACCTCCTTCAACACTGAGTACAAATCCACGTGATATGATGGTGTGAGAAATACATAGAGCCCTTTAGGATAGAATAGAAAATTCCTTAGGGGCTCCCCCATTATATATTTGGAATGATAAATTTTGTTGTAATGTATCATTATTATATAGTACACTTGGTGCTATGAGATGGGAATAGATCAAGCTAGCTGAAGCTCCCCTTCACCTTCTCAATAAGGTACTTTAGGGATGCACTATGTTAGATCCCTAATACATAATAACTAGATATTATAGGGAAGGAAATGGATGTGGACAGGCATAGGTTGAGGTTCTAATTCCCTCAAAAAAATGAGAAGGCCACTGAAGACAAAGAAGATGCATCAGATCACCTAGACATTGATCCCATCCAAGAGGTCACCATCCTAAGCTACATCCATTTATTATACTATGAGATGAAGCCAAAAAATAAGGACTCTAACACCAAATAGAGTGTTGAGTAGAGTGAAAACCCCCCAATCTAGATCAGGGATGAATGGATTCCATTTCTAGTCCAGCAGAATATGTCTCCAAAGAAGAAGAGGGGCGAGACTTTGGAAGTGATAAAGGAGTGCCTAAAGCTCAAGATAACTTTAGAAGGGGAAAAATATCCTTATAATGCCTCAAATAAGTGCATGTTATCTGTGCCCAAGGCTTTCCCTAGTGTAAGGGAGAAGAAAAAAGGGAAGGTCCCTCCTGTGTCACCCAAAATAATCCTATTCGATGTAGAGGAGGTAGAGGATTCAGAGTAGTCAGAGGAAGAAATAATAGGGAGGGGTGTATACATCATGCCTAAGGAATATTAATCCTCATCAAGTGATTATACTCCCTCTCCATCCCCCTAGATTGAGTTATGAAAAATAAGTGAACATGGAAGAAACTCAACTTTGGTGAAGCCAAGATGAAGAGGGTGCATGAGCTAAAAGAATGAATAAAAGAAATAACCAAGACTAGGATATCCAAAGAAGATATTGAGATGGTTGAGGCTAAGGAATGAAGGAAATAATTGGAGGAGCACAAAGTGTGGGAGATGAAGACAAATAAAGTATAAGGGAGAGACGAATAAAAATCAAGTGAAGAGCCTAGAGAGGTAGAAGTGCATGAAGAAGTACTACCCTCATGTGTACTTGCTAAAGAAGATCTAAAATTAAAAGTTAAGGACATGTGCCTACCCTAAGATCACATAAATGTGGCACTAAATTTTTTCTATAATCGAGAGGACATGAGGTCCAAGGGCATTTCCCAAGTTGAAGTCAATTGAATAGAGGCTAAGGAGACAGAGGCGAGAGAGAAGAAATGCATGGTGAAAACCACATAGAGGAAGGATGAAAATGAAAAAGTTAGGAAAGAGGAAGAAAAGATGAAGGTTAGGGTGGAGAAGGATATAAGGAAGGAAAAAGTGGACTAGGCAGAAAGGGCTAGGATGGTTAAGGAAATATAAAATAAGAAGGTTGCCACTAGCATAGAACATATAGAGGAAAAAGTAATAGAAAAGGTGCCTAACACCTCCACCAGAACAAAAAAAATTTCATAATAGGCATACCATATCTATTAAGGGGTAACTAAATAAAAATAAGGTGATGTTGGCATGTTATAAAAATAAATAGAGAAGAAAGCAGAGACCCTGTTAGGGCAAAAGGAGAGAAAGGTTGGTGTTGAAAAGGCTCACACTGAAAAGCCACAAGAGGATGAAATGAGTAAGGGGGAAAATTCCATGGAAGAAACCCTAAAATAATGAGAACATGATGGTGATTATAATACAAAATAAAAATAATAAAGATAAGGAGGAGAAAAAGGAGGAGGAGGAGAAGAAGGGACTGGTAGAAGTACCAATGCTAGTAAAGAAGAAAAAGAGCTGGTTGAAGAAGAAGAGTGTGAACCAATCTATAGGGAAAAATCATAGTATGGGTTCAAAGAGGATGATTAATTTTAGATAATGGAATCCATACCCCTAAAGGCTATGACAACCCTGATGCACCATCAAGTTTCTTGGGTGTTATATTGTTACATGGATGAGCCTTAGTTTGAGGTTCTATAAAAATCACTTTAGTGTACCAAGAAGCTAGAAAAAGGGAATGATTACTAGATTATAAATAATCAAGATATGAACCCCATAAGGTTAGCTAACACCCTCCTCAAAATGGCCTCCAAAGTGGTGCACAAGAACATTATCAATGATGTCTGTGCCAATTGTTGAAAGAAAATAGTACAAAATGCTAAAAAAAAATAGAAGAAATAAGGCTCAAACTCAAATAGGTAGTTAAGAACATAGAATAGGTAGATCCATCACTTTTGGAAGGTTTGGGTACCTTGAGAAAGAAATAGGTTGACAAGGTCTATGCGCTTGTAGAGCAGATGCTTCCCTAGATGAGGTTGATGCTTGAGGAGCAAGAAGACCCCTATGAGGCCATGAAGAGAGAGTTGAACAAAAACTAGATGTGGTAGAATACCTCTTTACCAAACTAGAAGAGGGCATGGAAGAAGTAGATGGCATATTTTGTAGTTTCACCACCCAAATAGTGGTCAATGATGCATGCCTTAAATAGGAAAATGAGGAAAAATATGTCTTATTTCAACACTCCTTCACAGTGAGTAGAACCAAGTATATACAAGTGATGGAAAAGGTCAACACCCTAAGTAGCCAATTAAAGACCTAAGAGAAAGAATTAGAGGCACTCTTTTACACCTTCCAAACAAATTCAAGTGAATAAGGGGATATCCTAGATGATAGGGTAAGGCAAACAAGGGAGAGGCTTGAAGTATTCATAAAAAACTAGAAAGCATGGGCATTCTTACCCTCGAAGCCACATAAAAGTAATAATAAGGTGTTTTTGATTAGATCAAGCTCACTATCTAAGGATTTAAAAACTTTAATGCAAAAATTGAGTAGGGTGTGCTCAAGTTTTTCACATTAAAGGTGTTGAAAGACTAGTTCGAGGTGGACTAGCAATTTTATATGGGGTAATGTTGGGCCCCCTTTTGTGATAACTACATAGACCATGCCAACTTGACATATTTAGGTATAAAGTAATCAGGTAGAAGGATTAATCTCTTTTAAATCTTTTGGTGCTAGGTAGATTAATCCTCAATGATCTTGTGCTAGCTTGTAGGTAGTTGTTTGGCATCAGCTTTCAAAAGACATCCCTACAGTTATTTGCACATGGTGACTAGATAACACTATTGTTAGAGTAGTGAAGTTGGTAGGATTGTAACCCCTAATGATAACTCATCATCTAACATACACTCATCTAACATGGGTAGAGTAGTGGAGCTAGTGGGATAGTAAGCCCCAGTGATAGTGCAACACTTGGCATGCACCCATTTGACCTGAAAAGAAGATGCCCCTTTCCCTATAAAAGAAGGCTTGAACCTGAAGAGAAGGGAGGTGATTAATATTAGTGAAGCTCTACTAAAATTGAGATCCAATATTAATATTATGTAATCTATATAAACTAAGTTAGGCATTCCTCACTTGTGAGCCAATGAGCATGAGTAGTGTCAAGGATGAACATATGCTTTGTTTTCATGTCCTAAAATTTATATGTTGAAACTATAAATCAATGAAGAATGTTATTTTACTAGTGGAGTGCCGATTCTTTCCATATAGTTAGTGTTATTATATGTTGTGAATTTGTTTTTATATATATGATGATATAGTTCCATGTTTTGAATGTGTTATGGTATAAAGGTCCATCCCAGGTCGCTAATGTTATTATTGTGCCATAAAGTGATTTTGACATACCTATGAGATAAACTAAGTGCTAAAATTAGCATGCATTGAGGCCAAAAAACTTGTACCTAAAGTTCTAAATTAAAGAATGAGAAATTGAATATAATCCATTTCCATGACTTGAATAAGCACCTAAATGACCTTTAACTTGCTATCCCAATAGCTTGCACCATCTAAATCTTTATCTAGCTAGATAAGAACTTGCTCCATAGGACTTGTGCCCTTGAATATAGTTCCTATTAAACCATTATACAATAGCCTAGCATTGATAGGCCATCTAAGCCCATCTTACCCATGACTAAGTCCCATTGGTACCAAAGTTGTTCCATGTTTCAACTATCCCAATGCAGGCCTAGTCCCTTCACTATTGTCGTTCAGGTGAGTGCACAAGGCTTACACTTTATGTGAAATTGATGCCAATGTAGTAGTGTGTTAAATTTTTTGTGCCACATACCATAATATGCTCACTCCTAGTTATATGAAGTATATAATTGACTTGGATTTATTTATAAGTTCATGACTAAGCACAAAATCTAAATAGGAGAAATAACTACAACACCATTTTTATTTGAATATTGAATTTGCAAAGGAAAAACAAGTGTCTAGTTTTTGAGTCATATCTACCCAATTTTTTTTATATCATGTATTAAAAATAAAAGTTGTTGAGGAATCCAAGTTTCATATATCTATATAGATTTGAAGATCTGAAAGTGAGTACAATCAAAGATATTGATCTTAGAAGTTGACTGTGTGTTCATGTTTGTTATGCAAGTGACCTGAGAAGGATGTTTGAGATTGTGTTGATGCTGTTTTGATATCTCATGATGAATTTGCTATTTTTGAGTGTTGTGGACTCCATGAGGATACTATATGAGTATTGTTTAGGTGTGATAAATTTATCTTGAGTATAAAAAATGTTTAATAAGTTGACTGTATGTTTGGTAATAGTGTTCTTATGTATAAGATCTCTATTTTCATTGTTTGAGCATATGTAGATGTGAGATAAGATGAATGTGATCATTTGAGGATGTTGGAGGGGACATAAGGAGTGTACCTATGTATTTAAAGTGGTCTTATGTTATTTTTTTGATGGTGTGCTAAATAGGTGAATAGGTCTCCATGAGACCTATAAGAGCTACAAGGGCTTTATTAAAAGGTGTAGCTATTAAAGGGTGACCCATAGATGCTATGGCTGAACTATGAAGATTTTTTTGAGATATGTATTTGTGTGAGAGATGCCTTAAGGGATAAGGCATACCTAATGGCTAACCATGGTGAATTTTAGACGTGTGTGAGAGAGACTTGGGAGAGATTTGAGAGAGGCTTGTGTGTGTGTTTTATGGTGTGAAGGAGGGGTAGAGTGTCTTAAGGATGAGTTAAAGATCAAAATAGATTTAGTACTATTTGTATGACCTATAGGTCACAATTATATTGGTAGAATAGTTCTCTTATAGATTGAGTGTGAGTAAAGGTGAAGAGTGATAAGCATAGGTCCATCATCAGGTCTTAAAGACATCAATTCATAGGTGGATGTGTTCATATATGTTGTTATATAATATCAACATCTAAGGTGGTTTTGACCTCCTTGTAAGGTAAAACTTACTAAAAGTCAGTTGTTATTGCAACTCAGCTAGATAGGTATGGCAACACCTTATGGGATTGTAGTCTCAATAACTAGGGATTATAGTTCCTTGATAATTTTGTAGATGGTCTAAATTGGTTCTTGTTATTATAAGACAATAGTAAAATTTTAGGTTTTAGTGGATTTTATTCCCCAAGAGGGTTTCCCACATATTTCATTTGTTACATGATTGATCTTGCATTACCTATCTTTTTCATTGCTATGAATGATGTGTATGTTTCATGAATGCTTATGGTAGTTGATTAAATGTTTGTAAAGATAAGAATTGAAGTTGGATTATTTGGGCTCATTGGTTTCCCCCCTCCTCCCCAGTCTTATTGATTTTACCTCTAACAAATCCTTGTAAACTCTCCTTAAAATTATTTGAAGCTTGTAACATTTGGTCAAAAATAGACCTAACTACCAACTTACCTATGATATCACACACACATGTTAATTCTAGTTAATTAAAAAAATTCATTGCATGCTTCTCTTGCTCAATGATCTTTGTGACTAAATCATCAACAACATTTACCCATTCCTGAGCTTCTTGGGTCTTAATGACCACTAGATTTAAATGAATTTGATGCCTCTAGGGGGACATCAAATTATAATGGTTGAATGCATTATTGGTATTAAATAAAACCAATAAATTCAACCTATTGTCATCTTCCTTGAGAACATTAAATAAGTTAATTATTGTAATTTCCTAGGGAGCCAATTGTTCTCTCAAATAATGAATAGTATCTAGTATCTTGTATAACATCAATGTTGTATTTTGAACATCTTGTTTTATCTCATAGGGAACGTAGATTACTTGATTTTCCCTAAGGGTCTAAAACTCATGTTCTACCTCTTTTATTACTTATTATATGACATCATGAATGGAAATTAGTGTTTTAGAGTGGGTATCTATATAGGACATAAAGTCCTCAATGAAAGGGGACTGACCCTTCTTTCTATCTTGTCTCTTTGAAAGAGAGTAGATCTCTTCTGTTTCTTCTAACATTAAACTCTGACCAATATTTTATTCTATCTTCTTCTTCCTCACCCTTTGTATGGATTTATTTGACTTATCAAAGAGTGAGATCACAGTGGGAAGCTCAATGATCTTCAAGTTTGGCCTCTTAGAAGTTGTTGCTCCTAATTCCTTGGCCTAGTCTAGAAGGGTCAACTTTGATGGGTCTAATGGCTAGGATTCTATTTGGGTGTATTTTATTGGAAAACTATTATGGGATAGTTTAAGTATTGAAGGCTATATTATTTAAGACCAGTCTACATTTATTAGATGTGGCATTGGATGGACAATGTAGACTAGCTTCTACTTTGGAGCTCTTTTGATGACCATCATTATTGTGGTTTGTACTACTCCTAAGGAGGGCTTTGGTGAAAAAAATTGAGTAGAAGATGTTAATTAGATGATGGGATGAATGGCAGTAGTGGAAATAGAAGTGGAGACTAAAAGAGTAGTTTTATCAATAATTGATAAGATAGGCCCAGATGGAGGTGATGACATAGGAAGAAAAGAAGAGACAATTGGCAATGGCAAATAAGAGATAATTGGAAAAGAAATAATAAGAGAATGGTTTAAGGGAGTAGTAGATGTAACACCCTTACCTAATTATCCACCTTCAAGGGGTGCCTTTCATTTCAGTCCTTGCAAGATTAGAACCTTAGCTTGCTATAGTTATTGATCCACTTCATGGTTTGGCTCACCATCAATTGAAGGTTGTTCCTGAGGCCTTTCTACCTTATATATTTTTATCTCATATTTTTATCTTCTATGTTTGATGAGTTTCCACTTGTTAGGTAGGAAGGGGGAGAGTCATGCTAGATTTTATTGTCACCTAGATTATTTCTTGCACTATTTATTATTTTACTTTCCTCAATTCAACTTAAACTTGAGGAGTGTGATCATAGAAATCCAAGAAGGGTGGTTATATCAAGTGTTAGTTTAAGCAATAAAATTCAAATAAGACACACTAACACTAACACTAACACTTACAATCGTAGATATTAGGGGTGAGCTTAATGAAAAAAATGCAATTAAAAACATAACTAAAATGTAAAAGACAAATAATCTCTTACCTTCATTGAATTCTCCAAATGCTTTGTTGATCTGGCTTTCTTGATTTGTGCTCAAAGAGTCTTTGGAAATGGAGTTTGTATAGCTCTCTCTCTCCTTAGCACCATTGTGGCTTGTGTTAAATTATGTTTAATTGATGTGTCTTGGCTCAATATTTTGGCATTATAACATTATTGATATGAATCTCATGTAAAATCCTACAATATAACTCTACAATATCTAAGCTTGTGAATTTAATAGGTAATGGATTGTATTTATAGCAAAAGGATCTAACCCCAACCCAAGATGAGTTAAGGTAGAGTTAAGTCTTGGAATGGGTTCAAACCTAACCTAAGTGAGTCAACATAACCTGAGTAGAGTTAATAATTGTCAAGTAATAATTATTTGAAATGAATAGGCATGGTTCCAATTTCAAGATATTTTCTAAAAGGCTTGACAACTTGTAAAGGTAATCATGAAAAGCCAAGATATTTCATATTTTTGAATTTCATTTTTTAGTAATTCATTAGTTTCATATTGATAATTCAACTAAGATTTTAATTTGGTTTAGATTATTAATTAATTTTGATTAGCCATTTAGCTCTTTCAATATTTGATATTAAGTTCATGTGCCCCACTTAATAGGTCCATAGGCCAAATTAACTGTTGTGATGTCACAAGGTACTTAGAGATGAATCTGTGAGAGGTTATGGTTGCATACAATAAAATACCCCAATTAGGGATGCTTTAACATGATTTTGAGCTTTGATGAATGATTCACAAGAAAATTTAGGACATATAATGATTCTTAGGTTTAATTTGCAATGGTTGGTAGTGTTAGGTATGTGGAGCTAAAAGCTTCACCAAGGAGCATAGACAAACAGGTTCGGGTCTACACAGACGCCGGCGTCGGTCAGGAGTGACCGACATCGGTCAGTTGCAGTTTAGAGGTGCCGACGTCGGCAGTATGGTCGGCCAGCGACGGTCACAGGCGAATAGGCAGGAACCGACGTCGGTTACCTGCGTGTCCAGAAAGCAATTTCCGAGGACAGAAGCGAGTGTTTGCATGATGAGTTTGAGTTGTAGACTCATGCTCGCGTCTCTATTGTTAGCAATGTTATTTTTAGAGCCCTTGTTGAAGAGGCTTAACTGTTTGTTGTAAGAGCATGCTTAAGTTTCCTATTTCTATATGTAGGAGAGATCTTCTAAGCTATTGTAATGATGAAGTGTATGAGAGTGTAATAGAGTACGAGTAGAACATTGTGAATGTTTGAAGGACTGTACTTTAGTGAGAGCTCTTGAGGAATAGAGATCTAGTGAGAGATCTTGTGTGCATCTGAGAGAGGTGTGGAAGAACAAAGTTCTTCATTTGTATTCCTATTGTAAAGAGTTTTTAATATAAGTTTTCAGGGTGTTTTCTTGTATATCTTCTTCTGTGCTATTTATCATTTCAGTTACTTATCTATCTGATTTATTTCCGCATTGATTACTTTCATAAGTGTAATCCATTGTTGGTTGATCCCCAACAAGTGGTATCAGAGCTCAGGTTCACTAACAGGTGGTTCAGATCTGTGTAGTGTGTTCGGATTACAGGTTGCTCACAGGGATTTCTGTTTGAGTGGGAGAAGCAATGGCAGAGGAAAGTAAGTTGAGAATGGAAAAGTTTAATGGCAAGAACTATCAGCACTGGAGAATGCAGATAGAGGACTATCTGTGTCAGAAGGATCTTTACTTACCGTTAGGTGGGATAGCAAAGAAGCCCAAGGACATGGAGGATGAAGAATGGGAAGTTCTTGACAGAAAGGCTCTTGGGTCTATAAGACTGAGTCTGGCCTCCACTGTGATATCCAATTTGTCACAGGCAAAAACTACGGTAGAGTTAATGACCACGTTAGCAAATTTGTATGAAAAACCCTCCGCTTCAAACAAGGTATATTTGATGAAGCAGTTGTTTAATTTGCATATGCAAGAAGGTGGATCTGTTTCTAATCACCTGAATGATTTCCATGGTATTGTTAATCAGTTAAGTTCTGTTAATATTTCATTTGAAGATGAAATAAAGGCTCTTTTAATTTTATGTTCTTTGCCTGAAAGCTGGCATGGCTTGGTAATGGCAGTTTCTAATACTGCTTCTGCTTCGAATATTTTAAAAGTAGAGGATGTGGTTAGTGTTATTTTGAATGAGGAAATACGCAGGAAAAGCACAGAAGAGACTTCTGGGACATCCGGGAACGCTTTAAATTTCGAGAGCAGAGGAAGGCAAAAAGAAAGGAGCAAGAGGAGATCAAGATCTAAGTCTAAGGGAAGAGGCAGATCCAAATCCAGGAATGGCAGAAGGCCACAATGCTGGAACTGTGGAAAGTTGGGGCACATAAGCAGAGATTGCTGGTCAAAGCCTAAGGAGGACAATCAGCACGAAGGAAAGGAAGAGACAAAGCTTGCAGGTATTGCACAGGATGCTCTTATTTTCTCTTTGCATAATAACATAGAATCTTGGGTATTAGATTCTGGTGCGTCTTTCCATGCTACCCCTAACAGAGAATATTTCAGTGACTATGTCCATGGAGATTTTGGAATAGTATACTTGGGGGATGATGAGCCTTGCAAGATTATTGGCAAAGGTAAAGTGCAGCTAAAGATGTAGAATGGCAACACATGGGTGTTGAGGGATGTGATGCATGTTCCTAGTTTGAAGAGAAATCTGATTTCTGCAGGTAAGCTTGGTGATGAGGGTTGTACAGTAACTCTCACAGCAGATTCTTGGAAAGTGACCAAGGGTGCACTTGTTATGGCCAGAGGTAAGAGAGAAGGTACTCTCTATTTGTGTAATTGTATTACTAACAAATCTCCTTCAGTTTTATCTACTTCAGATGTGGATGCTAAATTGTGGCACTCAAGGCTTGGCCACATGAGTGAGAAGGGGATGTCTATCCTTAAGTCTAAAGGTATGCTTTCAGATTTGAAAAGTATGGATCTAGAATTTTGTGAGCATTGTGTGTTTGGAAAACTAAAAAGGGTTAGTTTTCTAAAGACTGGGTCTACTAAGAAAAGGCAGAAGTTGCAGCTTGTTCACACAGACGTGTGGGGACCGGCTCATGTAGCCTCTATTGGCGGATCACAGTACTATGTTACATTCATAGATGACGCCACAAGAAAGGTATGGATCTACTGTATTAAAAAGAAATCTGATGTTTTTGAGACTTTTAAGATATGGAAAGCCATGGTTGAGAATGAAACAGGCAAAAGATTAAAGTGCTTGAGATCCGATAATGGTGGTGAGTTCTGCAGTCTTAAGTTCAAATTGTATTGTTACATAAATGGGATCCGTAGGCAAAGGACGGTTCCAAGGACACCTCAGCAGAATGGTATTGCTGAAAGAATGAACAGGACTATTATGGAGCGTGCAAGATGTATGAGATTGCATGCAGGTTTGCCCTTAGAGTTTTGGGCAGAAGCAGTTGACACCGCAGTGTACCTGATCAACAGAGGACCCTCTACAGCTCTGGATGGTGGAATTCTAGAAGAGGCATGGACAGGTAAAAAGGTTGATCTCTCATATCTCAAAGTTTTTGGTTGTGAAGCCTTTGTGCACATAGATAAGGAAAATAGAAAGAAGCTTGATGCTAAGTCTATGAGGTGCACGTTTATAGGCTATGGCTCAGATGATTTTAGTTTCAGATTTTGGAATCTAGGAACTAACAAGGTAATCAGGAGCCGTGATGTTGTTTTCAATGAAAGGGTGATGTACAGTGATCAGACAAGGAAGCTAGATCAAGTTGGGCAGAGCAATAATGAGTTGGACGAAGTTATGGTCCAAAATGAGCTCGCGGGAAAAAGAAATAATCACTTACAGGAAAACACAGAGACCGACGTCGGCAGGTTTGGAACCGGCGTCGGCAGTACAGAAACCGATGTCGGTCATACAGAGACCGACGTCGGTAGACCAGGCACCGGCGTCGGCCAAAAAGAACCGGCGTCGGCCAGTAACAGGTCTACAGGTGGCCGAGGTCGGTCACTGTCAGAAAATTTGGGTGGACAGATTGTTGAAAATGAGTCCAAGACACCAATCAGGAGGTCTGAAAGGGTAAGTAAGCCTCCAATTAGATACTCTCCTTCTTTATATTATTTATTGCTAACCGATGGTGGAGAACCAGAAAGTTTTGAAGAAGCTTTACAGGTGGAGTCCAGGAGTAAGTGGGAGCATGGCATGATTGAGGAGATGGAGTCCTTAAGGGAGAACCAAACATGGGATTTGGTTGAATTGCCAGCTGGTAAGAGAACACTGAAGAACAGGTGGACTTACAGGTTGAAGGAAGGCGAGGATGGTCAGATGAGATACAAGGCCAGATTGGTTGTAAAAGGTTTTGCATAAAAGCCAGGTATTGACTTTGGCGAGATTTTTTCTCCAGTTGTTAAGATGACTTCTATAAGGGTTGTATTGTCTTTGGTTGCTTTTGAGGATTTGCATCTCGAGCAGCTAAATGTTAAAACAACATTTCTTCATGGAGATTTAGATGAGGAAATTTACATGGAACAGCCAGAAGGTTTCGAAGTCAAGGGTAAGGAGAAACTAGTGTGCAGGTTAAAGAAAAGCTTGTATGGCCTCAAGCAAGCTCCAAGGCAATGGTACTTGAAATTTGACAGGTTTATGACTGAGCATGGTTTCAGTAGATGTCAATCAGACCATTGTGTATATTTTAAGAGATTTGATAATGGTAGATACATTATTCTATTGTTGTATGTAGATGACATGCTGGTTGCAGGGTCTCACATGCAGGACATCTCAGAGCTTAAGGAGAAGTTAGCTCAAACGTTTGCCATGAAGGATTTAGGAGCAGCTAGGAAAATCCTTGGCATGAGCATTAAGAGAGACAGAGAAAATCACAGGTTGATATTGTCTCAAGAAGATTATGTGGACAAGGTGTTGAAACGGTTCAACATGCAGGATGCGAAACCGGTAAGCACACCTTTGGCAAGACATTTCAAGTTAAGCAAAGAACAATGTCCCAATTCACATGATGAGGTAGAGTACATGAACAAGGTTCCATATTCTTTCGCAGTAGGAAGTTTGATGTATGCAATGGTGTGTACTAGACCAGATATTGCCCAAGCAGTGGGAGTAGTAAGCAGGTATATGGCCAATCCAGGAAAGGAACATTGGAAAGCAGTACAATGGATCCTTAGATATCTGAGAGGAACCAGCAGTAGACACTTATGCTATGGAGGTTCAGATACATCTCTACATGGCTATGTAGATTCAGATATGGCAGGGGATTTGGATGGCAGGAGGAGCACTACAGGTTATGTTTTTACCGTAGGTGGAACGACAGTTAGTTGGATTTCTAAGTTGTAGAAGGTTGTAGCCTTGTCAACTACAGAAGCAGAATATATTTCAGCTACAGAAGCTAGCAAGGAGATGCTATGGATGACACGGTTCATGGAAGAGCTTGGAAGGGAGCATGGTAGTTGCAGATTGCATAGTGACAGTCAGAGTGCAATCCACTTGGCTAAGAACTCAGCTTTCCATTCTAGAACCAAACACATACAGCTAAGGTACCACTTCATACGGCAGGTATTGGAAGATGGTGAGTTGAAGCTGGAGAAGATCCATACAGACATGAATCCTGCTGATATGCTAATAAAGCCGGTTACTAAGGAGAAGTTGAATCTTCATTCAACTTCTATTGGTCTTCATAATTAAGTTGAAGATGGAGGAGCTAGAAGATCTTGCTGTACAGGTATTGGTGCAGCTGGTTTATCTCCAAGTGGGAGATTGTTAGGTATGTGGCAGTATGGTCGGCCGGCGACGGTCACAGGCGAACAGGCAGGAACCGACGTCGGTTACCTGCGTGTCCAGAAAGCAATTTCCGAGGACAGAAGCGAGTGTTTGCATGATGAGTTTGAGTTGTAGACTCATGCTCGCGTCTCTATTGTTAGCAATGTTATTTTTAGAGCCCTTGTTGAAGAGGCTTAACTGTTTGTTGTAAGAGCATGCTTAAGTTTCCTATTTCTATATGTAGGAGAGATCTTCTAAGCTATTGTAATGATGAAGTGTATGAGAGTGTAATAGAGTACGAGTAGAACATTGTGAATGTTTGAAGGACTGTACTTTAGTGAGAGCTCTTGAGGAATAGAGATCTAGTGAGAGATCTTGTGTGCATCTGAGAGAGGTGTGGAAGAACAAAGTTCTTCATTTGTATTCCTATTGTAAAGAGTTTTTAATACAAGTTTTCAGGGTGTTTTCTTGTATATCTTCTTCTGTGCTATTTATCATTTCAGTTACTTATCTATCTGATTTATTTCCGCATTGATTGCTTTCATAAGTGTAATCCATTGTTGGTTGATCCCCAACAGGTAGGAATCAATCTAAAGTCTAGTTGAAAGCCAATTATGGCCAGTTTTAGGTGCTTACAGTTTGCCCCTATTTGAGAAGATATTGAAAGCTATAGGAAAAGTAACATATTATCAAATAATGAAAAACCATTTTATGCCTAAAATAAAATGATGATTAAATAAGAAGTTCCAAAAAATGTTTGGGAAGCCTATAATGATGCCTCCTTGAGGGAGTGGCTGACACATATGATTGATGGATGGTCCCTAAAAAAGAAGTAAGAAAAAGATTGAAATTAACCCATGGGTGAGATTAATCAAATAGATAAAATGATTTCACATATTGATTTAAAAAGTAATAATTTTCCCAAAGGTGGTTATAATCAGTAATAAAATTTGAGACATTGATTTTCCCATAGGTGCTTAATTAGTGGCACATGCATATACCCCAGTTAGGGTTTTTGAGTCAAAATAATGATTTTCCCATATGTAGTTATAATCATTAAGGTGACATAGATTGAAAAAATGATATTTTATTGTGTCTCAGTAGGGAAAATTGGTAAGCATAACTCAAGGTTATAACATGTTACATAGATTAAAGTTGAGTGAGCAAAAATGTAGAGTCGATGATATAATGACTGAAGAAGCCATGAATAAATAGACATATGAGGATGCAAAAAGTGATGAAAGATATGAATATAAGAATAAGAATTTATCAATGAGAATGATTTGGTTATACTTGACAATGTGGAGATGCTCATCCTTTTTAGTATTGATATAACAAGAATGGTCAAATCTATCGATTTGATCAAATAAGGTGGGTGGATTTGCCAAGGTTACTAAGGAGAAACATTTATGGTTATATTTCTTATAAGGAATATTGAGATATTTTTTTATATAGCACATGATGATATTCATCATGATATAAAACATCATGATAACTTAGCCAAGATATGCAGAAGGATTGACTCCAAATTCAATAAATAATTGAAAATAATACACCAATGATAAAAATCATGATGATAATGTTGACATATGAATATGGATAGACTCAAGAATAATGCATAAGGAATCACCCAATGAATGAATATAAATTGAGTAAAGGCACAATACTAAAACCATACAAATAAGAAAACAAACAAATAAATGACTAAGTAAACAAACACATAAAAAGCCTAAAAATAAAGCGAAAGAAAGCATCCTATTACTGGATTTTCCCTAGTAGGGCAGATTGAGGATGACTAACTAGGATTAAATAGGAAAAATGTCTTTGGATTTTAAAAAATTTGAATTTTTTTTGGAATTTTAGGGGTATCTTAACTCATTAGAAATTGACAAGATACCACTAGTAAAATAACAAGAGAGTTGGCTTAGGTTGCTCATAAAATGGCAAGAGCATATGGAAAAGAGGGACTAAAATTACCTCAAAATTAATCGAGTGTGGCTTATATAATCCCATAATGACCTCAAGTCACATTAGTTCTACCAACACAAAAGGTGGTGAAAATTGACTAGGTCACAACAAGTTCACAAATTAAGGCCATATGGTAAGGCAAATAAAAATAATAATGGCAAGGTGATGCATCGATACATGGTAAAAGGTGTTGTTCCTAACTTTCCCATAGGAAATTATAATTAAGAAATAAAAACATAAGTTTGTGATATTAATTTTCCCATATGTATTTATAATTAGTAACACAAGGCAGACTATTGATTTTCCCATATGCGGTTATAATCAATAACACCAGTTAAATGTGAATGAAAGATAACTTGCTAGATCAACTGTCACCCTAATTTAATAGATTTTCACTTAAACATAGAATTATAAAACTAATGAAACTAGATTATAATCCCCTTAGAAAATGCGTAGGAATAACCAAAGGAACCAAGATCAAAATGGGTCAGGTAGGATGGCTAAAAACATGCTTTGGTTTAATAGAGATGTTAGAGTAAAATGTCATATTGTATGGTATTTTTTAGGATGATGATGGTTTGATAATTAGATATAATGGTAATAGGTTTTTCCCTAAGTGATAAGGGAAATGACAGGGTTGAAATAATGGAAAATGAAAATGGTAAAGTTAATTATTTTGGCCAAGTTATATGACAAATGGAAAAGGTATGGCTTTTGGCAAGGTATAGGTATGGTTTTATGATTTTAGCTAGGTAGTTATTTATGTTGTTCCTATTGATGTGGAGATACACATCCTAATTAACATATGATACAAATAGAATAATTAATCATGTAAATTGTTATCCCACACCTCTTTTGAATAGTTTCTTTGTCAAAAACCTACTACAAATTTAGACTCCAAGAATGTTGTTGTGATCTTCATTGGTCATTGATTTTATTTCCTCTAAAATTTGAAACAAGGTGCTTTTGTATCTTTTGTAAAGGAAAGTGTAGTTAGGGATGGTAAATATAGATAAATAATGGATGATAGGTTTGATTTGTTAATGTAACAGTGGATGATAATGGAATCTATAATGGTTAAGAAATAAATGAAGACCAAGATATTTAGGCACAATGTTGTTGATTCTAGATTCAACATAACTTTGGTTATGGTAGGGCTAAAGACTTCTAAATATTCTCTTGATAAGACCATAGGATGTTTTTATTATTTGGGGTTGAGAGTAGCTACCATCTGATTATGTTATAGATTAGAAGATATAATGATTTTTTCTTTGATAATGTGTTCATCAAGTAGTGAAAAATTATTGTGCTTAGTTATTAGCACCTTGATGAGGTTTTCACCAATGAATTTGTCTTGATTATCCCATAGTTCCTCCAAATAGCTCTAATTCCACTATCAAGAATATAGAATAAAAAACATCTCTGATTCCAATGTCAAGATTAGGAGCACAATTGATTAACTTGTATAAGCAACTAAACATGAAATTTAACCAGAAGTAACAAGTAACTAGAAATCAGAAACAACACAAAATTTGAGAGACAATACAATCTTGTATTCAACTCATCTAGAAAGAAAATATAATAAAGAAGATGACACACTCTTCCCACACCTCTGAGGCTTCCCACACATCTAGGGCTCCTAGTAATTCTCCTTCAAGAGTTCTCTCTCTCAATTGCAGTCATAATAAACAACTCAAACATAGAGTTGTTGTTCACCTCCACCAGTCAATAACAATACTGCCAGTACACAAGTACTCAAAGTAATCCAAGTAGATCTCCCTTGAACTTGCAACAACTTGAAAATAAAATGATCTTACTTACCATGTATATCTCTACCTGATCTTGCACAACTTGCAGATCAACCTGTTTTGCACACTTACAAACCTAGATCTTACAATCGGAAGGATCTCTTCCTTGTCCTTAATTACAATACAGCCCCATGAGTTTATTATATAGATCCCATGCTAAAAATAATTAGACCTCCTAATTAAAATAATTAGACACGCATCTCCAAGAATAAAATTAGTCTTTACATGCAAACAACTGGTTCATTAAACAAACTATTCATGAAACTAGCAGTTCTGGAACTGCACAGGCGACTGACATCAGCTGATCCATGACTGATGTCAGTAGCTTCATGTCCACCCCTGACTAATGTTGATTGGTCTAATCGATGATGGTGACTGTGACACTCAACTATCTCCTCCATGTTTGCATATAATGAAGCTTTTAGCTCCATAACCTAACAATCTCCCACTTGGAGATAAATAGCTGCACCTATACCTGTACCTATACATCATCTAATTTGTTCCCTAGCTTGTATCCCTCTTCAAGCTTAATCTTGAAGACCAACCACCACACATCTTATGGTGTTACACCTATCATTCAAGTCCCCTTCTATCTCTGAAGTGCTTGACCCTGCATATCATGTTAACCTACTGCTGGTCCCTCTCAGATACCTGAGAATCCACTAAATTACTTTCCAATGTTTTTTTCTTGAATTGGCCATAAACTCACTGACAACACCCACTACTTTGGAAAACTCAGGTCTAATACACATGTACTTAACCTCATCATGTGAATTGAGACACTATTCTGTGAACTATCCATCCATAGGTGTGCTAACCGGTTTTGCATCCCACATCTTAAACCTCGCCACTACCTTATTCACACAATCATCCTGAGATAACACCAACCTATGATCTTCCCTATCTCTAGGAATACTCATGCCAAAGAATTTTGCTGCTTTCAAATTCTTCATGACATACCTCTGAACTAACTTTACCTTTAGCTCAACAACTCCCTGCATTTGTGACCCTGCAACAAGCATACACACAACATACAGTAACAGAATAATGTAGCTAATATTATCCAACCTAGTAAAGAAAACACAATGGTCACATTGACATTGACTAAAGCCATGCTTTGTCATACACCTGTCAAACCTCTATTGTCTTGCAGCTTGCTCAAGACCATATAACCTGGCCTTTCATCTCACGTGTCCATTCTATCTCTTCTTTAACCTAGGAATCTATTCATCTTTTAGTGCTTTCTCTCTAGCTAGAAACTCTACCAAATCTCCCATTTGGTTCTTATCTAAGGAATCAAATTCCTCATTCATGCCATGCTCTCACTATTTCCTAGATTCCACCTGCTCTGCTTCTTTAAAACTTCCTAGTTCTTGACCATTAGTGAGAAACAAGTAGTCTAAAGAAGGGGAATAATGAATTTGAGGCTTACTTACACTTTTAGTCCTCCACATGGGCATTTGAGACTCCTTGATAGCTTGCTATCTGCCCAAAATCCATTTTTTGGTCGACCCTGGTCTACACCCGACTGATGTCGATCCCACCTAATCACTGACGCTAATTCCCTAACCGACATCAGTGTCCACCTGGTCATTGACACTGGTTCCCTGACCGATGTCAGTCACCACCTGTCTGACACCACTGACTGTGATCTAAGCATGACCAACATTGATACCTGCTTGTTTGATGTTTGTTCCACCTGACCGACATTGGTAACTATGTTTTCCTGTGAGCGATGAGTTTTTATCTGCAAGCTTACCTTTAATCAAAACCCTATCCAAACTGCCCTACTCAAAATTATTTATCCCCTGTGACTGATCTCTATCTATCATCTTCTCTTGAAAAACCAAGGCTTTCCTATTCTTGTCAAAAACATTAGATTTCTTCTTTGTGCAATAGACCCGATCCTTTCTTATAGCATGTGTTTCAAGAAACCTCACTTTCTTCTATTGCTTACAGAAATATTGATCTATGCTTTTTGGATCTAAACTCTTACCCTTTGACTCAAGAACATCCATCTCCTTCTTATTCATGTGACCAAGCCTACTTAGCCACATCTTCGAATCTACACCAGAAGGAGAATCAGTAATACAAGTAGATAGATAAAGAGTACCTACTTTCTTACCTCTAGCTAAAATAAGTGCACCCTTGGAAAGTTTCCAAGAGTCCACTGTGAGAGTTACTGTGCATCCCTCATCACCCAACTTTCCTATAGAATAAAATTCTACTTTAGGACTGGGACATGCATGACCTCCTTCAACACCCATGTGTTGCCCGTCTGCAATTTCAGCTGCACTTTCCCTTTTCCAACCATTTGACAAGGCTTACCATCCCCTAAATAAATCTCTCCAAAGTCTCCTTGGACATATTCATGGAAAAATTATCTATTTGGGGTTTCATGGAAAGAGGCACCAAAGTCTAACACCCAAGATTCCACTTTATCCAAGGAACATACAAGAGCATCTTATGCAACAATATCTGCAACATCTACTTCTTCATTTTCTTCATGCTGATCTTCAACCAACCAACAATTTTTCTTTACATGCCCTTGCTTTCCACATTTCTAGTAGATTATTCTTCCATACCTAGATTTGGATCTCCTGCCTATCTTTGACCTTCATCTCCCTTGCTCGATCTTCTCTCTTTGCCTTCCCCTGCTTTCAACACTTAAATCATTCCTTGATGATTCACCTATGCTTTTCCTACAAATTTCTTCATTCAAGATTACACTAACAACATCATCAACTTTTAAGATATTTGAAGTAGATGCAATATTACTAATTGCCATTACCAAACTATCCCAACTTTCAGGTAATGAGCATAAGATTAAGAGAGCCTTAATTTCATCATAAAAAACAATATTAACTGAAACTAACTGGTTTACCAAACCATGGAAATCACTAAGATGACTGTGTATAGGTCCACCTTCCAACATTTGCAAATTAAATAACTGCTTCATAAGGAATACCTTATTCAAAGCTGAGGGTTTTTCATATAAATTTGCCAAAGATCCCATTAACTCTATCATTGTCTTAGCCTATGATAAGATGGAAATCATAGACAATTCCAGGCTCAACCTTATAGATCCCAGAGCCTTCTAATCAAGAACCTTCCATTCTTCATCTTTCATATCCATGGGATTGCTTGCAACCCCACCCAATGGTGAGTATAGATCTTTCTGATACAAATAATCTTCTATTTGCATCCTCCATAATTGATAATTCTTGCCATTAAACTTCTCCATTCTTAGCTTACTTTCTTCTGCCATTGCTATACTCCCACTCAATCAAAAACCCCTGAGAGTGACCTATAATCAAACACAAACCTGCTCCTTATAACCTTGCTCTGATACCACTTGTTAGGAATATAGAACAACAAATAGCTCTGATTCCATTGTCAGGATTAGGAGCATAATTTATTACCTTGTATAAGCAACTAAACATGGAATTTAACCAGAAGTAACAAGTAACTAGAAATCAGAAACAACACAGAATTTGAGAGATAATACAATATTGTATTTAACTCATCTAGAAAGAAAATATAATAAATAAGATGCCACACTCTTCCCACACCTTTGAGGCTTCCCACACCTCTAGGGCTCCCAATAATTCTCCTTCAAGAGTTCTCTCTCTCAATTATAGTCACAACAAACAACTCAAACACAGAGTTGTTGTTCACCTCGACCAGTCAGTAACAATACTGCCAGTACATAATTACTCAAAGTACTCCAAGTAGATCTCCCTTGAACTTGCAAAAACCTACAAATCAAATGATCTTACTTACCATGTATATCTCTACCTGATCTTGCACAACCTATAGATCAACCTGGTTTTACACACTTGCAAACCTAGATCTTACAATTGAAAGGATCTCTTCCTTATCCTTAATTATAATATAGCCCCATGAGTCTATTATATAGATTCCATGCAAAAAATAACTAGAACTCCTAATTACAATAATTAGACACGCATCTCCAAGACTAAAATTAGTCTTTACATGCAAACAACCAGTTCGTTAAACAAACTATTTGTGAAACTAGCAGTTTTGGAACTGCACAGGCAACTGACATCGATCGCTGTCTATCTGGAGATGACCGATGGTGGCCGATCCATGACCAATGTCAATATCTTCTTATCCACCCATGACTGATGTCAGTTGGCTTGACCGATGCTGGTGAGTGTGACACTCAACAACCTCCTCCATGTTTGCATACAGTGAAGCTTTTAGCTCCACAACCTAACAATAATGTGTTCATCAAGTAGTGAAAAATTATTTTGCTCAGTTATTGGCACCTTGATGAGGTTTTCACCAATGAATTTGTCTTGATTATCCCATAGTACCTCCAAAAAGGGTTCACTAAGGAACAATGAATTTTGACTTTGATTGTCTTCTAGCACCTCAAACAAGGTTTCACTAGAAGATTCTAAGTTTGAACTTTGGTTTCCCCTTATCACCTTTGAAAAGGTTTCACTAGGAGATTGTTCTTCTTATACATGAATGTGGTATTGGCCTCCTTGAAGTTCTTCAAGTAATATGTTTCCATGGATGAAATTTAATAAGGCATGATTATATCAGGCCCAATTAACACTTGTGGGAGGTGGTAGGTCAATAAAATGGCTAGGTTCATTGGTGGTAATGTTATGTGGAATAGTAATGGAATGAGGAGAGGCAATACAATCCTTGTAGAAGATACTAGGATAAATGATGTCAAATATGAAGTAATCATCCTTAAAAACTATAGAAGGATCACAAATATATTTAAATTGATATGTAAGGCATGCATAACTAATGTTGTAATAGCCATGAATGTATTCTGATTATGAATCTGATTTAGATTCAAGGGACTCCAAATATGATGTTGAGTCTGACATTAATTCTACTTCTAATGTTAAATATGATGTTATTTTAAGAATAAAACTTATCTTCAATATTGGTTCTTCATCTGGTGTGGATGCTACTATAATGATGTCTTGTTGAATTTTTGTTATGGGACAAGTAATAACTTGTGATGACATGATGGGCTCCATAGAGATTAGTTTGTCAAAGTGAGACTCCTTAATGATAGGAAAAATGTCAAGAGGCTACTCCTTAGACACTATTTTGTCAAAGGGAGGTTATTTAAAAATAGGGTAATGGTTAAGGTAATTGTTTTACCATATATGGTTATAATAATTAAGAAGTGACTCAGTAAAAACTAGCTTATCAAAGAAAGACACCTCAACAATAGGTATAGGATCAAAAAGTGATTCATCACAGATTGACTTATCACAAATTGTTGGTTCAATAAAAACATTGTGGATTGGTTGGTTCCCTTGGCCTTGGCTTACAATCAATTGTAAAATACCAATTTTGAACACATCTTTGTCTTTGAATTATTGGCTTGGTTGGAGAGGCACTACTTAGCTCGATTGGGGATGGATGATTAATAGGGTTTTTTTAAGTGGGGAATAGATGCTAATAGATGAATAATGTTTGGTGGTTAGATAGTGATAGGCTTGAAAAAGGTCAGTTTATCCTAGGATAGTAACTATGACCTATCAAGTTATGATCATATAAATTTATTGGGATAATGAGCTACCATACATGGAATATCTTAGAATGGTAATGGTAGGGCATTACAAAGCTTGGTTTCTCACATAATCCAAAAGATGAGGTCCTAGTATAGAAATGGTAGGGTGTTGTGTAGCTTGGTTGCTCATACAAGCCAAAGGATGAGGTCCTAATATGGTAATGGTAATCCTTGGATGTTGTGGAGACTGGTTTCTCACAAAATCCAAAGGAGGGTTAATGGTATAGGTGGAGGATAAAATTCCATGAGTGGTGAGGGGATGAAGATCTTATGTCAACTGGCCCAAATAATGTATCATAAAACATAGTGCTTGATTTTGTTCCCTAAATTGAAGATCATAAGGAAGATAAGGATCAATCTCATAAACCACCTCTTCACCATAAGGGTCTTGAACAAAGTCAATTTGTGAAACCATTATATCATAACTTAGATTATACATGACTCCACCATAAGTGTAGTGAGACATATCCACATCGATGATGAATGTTCTAAAAAAATGCTTGAAGTTCTACAAACTCTAAAAAATAATGTACAATGGATAAATGGTTCAAAATTTGTCTAAATTATTCTAGGGGAGATATATCTCCAAAAATTATTTGTGCTAAAACTTGGTATAAAATAGTTTAATGTCAAATGTATTACACACAAAAGGTCAAGCAGTTGAATAGGAAATGGAATGCCAAACTATAGGTATAAATTGTTCCAAATAAGTCTAATCTAAGAAATAAAAGTTTTTATGTCTTTTGGTTAAATGTATCATAAAAATCTAGGCTCAAAATAGGCATGTGATAGGACTTTTGGAAAAACAAGCATAAAATATAGACTTTAAAATAAGGTGAGATATTTAATCTAACAAATCTAAAACACTTTGGCATTAGCTAGGCATTTTGAATTTAGACATAAACTTGGTCAATTTGGTATGAGGCATAAAATAAAATCCACCTAGAGATAGACTATTTTCTACCAAATAAAAACACAAACAATAGTTTTCAAATTTGGGTAAAGAATTAACCTAAGTTACATAATCCAAAAGAGAAAGATCTATGTCTAGGACCAAATTAGATAAGGCATAAATAGAAATCAATCAATGTTTGGTTTTGAGCTTGTCAAGGTTAATTGAAAACTCAACTTAGGAAAGTATGATTATTTTATCAATAAACTAGAAAAAGGTGAATGGCATAATACTACTAAATAAAGACCCAAAAGACACACGTGGATTGGTTTCAAATTGGAAACTTGGATGCAAGACAATAAAAGTCTATGGAATGATTTGAGTAGTGTAACAATATTATCATTCTCTAAAGGTATGAATGATAGTTTTTTTCAAGACTCCAAGACACAAAAAATTAACAAGAATTGGGTAACACATTGTTACCCTTTCTAATCAAGTGATACACACACACAAAGTTTTGTTAAAAGACTAAGGTAAAGAAAGGTGTCAAATGAATAACATAACACCTCCTTAAATAATGGAGTGATGGCAGACACAAAACTCATTTTTACATGTCACAAATAAATAAATGTTTTTAGACTCAAAGACCAAGTAATTAAAGAAAAAAACAAAATACAACTAAGTATAATGTCCTAGATCCTAAAATTAATAAGGTTGCATCATATCACTGAATTTCATCTATATGTGTGCTCTTAGGAGGATTTTAAGTGTTAATACAAAAATAAAAGTGCATGAAGTAGTTAGTTTTTCACACCCCCTTCTCTCAAGATATTATATGGTGACATGAAACTTTGGTCTACTCACCTTGCATCAATAATATGTCCACGGTAAGTGGGGTTTGTCTAAAACTTAAATTTTCTACCATCTAGATGGTCCTAAGTGTGATTAATAGTAGAGATAACTCATGTCAATTAAGTATATACTAATTAACTTACTATGAAAGGGTATATTTATTTACATAATGATTCCATCGATGTACTTCTTAGTGGAATCCCCAAGTTAACTAGACTTGACTCAGGTTTTCATTATGATTGGAGAGGTTAGTCACTCAACCCCATGGAAATCATAGTATACATTCCCTAATTTATATACCCTACTATGGATAGGGGTTGAAACAATTCTAGGAGATGAAAACCCAGGTTAAATATTCCCTAAAAAACTTGTGAGGAGGCTATGAACTCTAGTTCACAAGCCAAGTTGCATAAAATAAATGACTAAGTGAAAAGACTTTAAAGGTTGTGTTTAGACTACCCAAACCATATGGGTTTTGGGGAGAGACTTAAAAACATTATTTTCATGCCTTGGATAAAGGAAAAAGTTACAAGGAAGAAGTGCTTTTGGTCACCCAAGTTACCTAAAGGGGATGGTGGGAAAACATACATGCATCCTTCATTTGTGAAAAACACATAAGTATAAAATGATCTAGCATAAAATAAAACATTTCAAAGAATTATAAATTTAAGTGAATTATTATTTATGCACTAATTTGATATGTTTATGAATTTTTTCCCCCTTGGCCTTAGTTACAAACTTGTAAGAATTTTCACAAAACAAACTAATCATAAATACCTATGTTCTTTTCAAGCACTAAAATAAAATGTTCAAGACTTAATCATTCCTTTTAGGCACCAAAATGAAATGTTCAAGACTTAACACTTACAAATTTATGTCCTCTCACTTTGGTCCTATAAATTTTAGAGGGTTTTCTTCTACTTTGAAGCACAATTATCAATGAGAAAAACACTTGTCAAATTTAACTCTTGGGTTTGTCTATATTTTTATTACACAAATATCGACATCGGTCAATAGTGATAGATGTTGGTTAGAAAGTAACTGATGTTGGTTGGTTTTATAGAGAACCAATGTTGGTTACAATAAACCGATGTTGATCAACTAAAAGTGATGCTAGTTGTGAACATAGGATTGTAATAAGGGGAGATTAGTATAGTGTTAGTGAATGAAATCAAAATCCAAACAAAACACACTAATTCTAAAAAATTAAGCCTATCTCAAGGGTGGATCATAATGAAAATAAATAAATGAAAAACACAACTAAAATGAAAAATACAAATGTTATTTCACCTTCCTTGGATGCTTCAAATGGTGTGTTGAAGTGGCTTGCTTAGTTTTTGCTCAATGATTCCTCATCAAAGGAGTTGTTTGACTCCTCTCCTTGGTACCAAAGTATTTGTGGTGTCTTTGGATTGGTTCAACAATTGGGCATTATAAAATTATGCATATGTGTCTTGAATCTATTTTAGAATGGTAACTTTGTCTTGAAAAAGCTTGAAATTATGAGTGTGAGGCCTTCTATTTATATATTTTTGCAAATGATCAAAATGAACTTGAACCATCCATCTCAAGATGAATTATTATGGCTAAGAATCCATTAAATTTTGGAGGATAATATCAATAAATTCCCTCATAAATGTTTGTAATAGAGAGGCATTATAGAGGCATGAAAGGATTAATCTTGATATTTTTTGAATTTATGGCCTAGGGATGTCTTCTCAAAAAATAATGTCACTTGATGATGCAAAAAATAATAATAAATTTCCAAAAATAAATATTCAAAAAGTTTCATGGAATTCTTAATTAGGATCTTGATTTAGATTAATTAGATTTAAACATGATTAATCAATTTTGGTATAAATCTTGGCAATTAGTGCACAAATTAATCAAATTGGTTAGAATGTCATATTAATAGCTCAAAATTTGACTGGATTGGAATTAGGATGTGATTTTAGATTCATTAGATCCATTATCCGATTTAGGATGTTTCCAACACAAAATAACAAAGGCACATGTCTCGTGCAATAAATTTGGTTAAAAAGAGTAATCCAAAGCACCCAGGTGTAAAAATGTCATTTTGACTCAAAATAATCTGATCAAATTTAGTTGTCTCATAAATTACATTGATTCATTTAATGATACTTTGGCCAAAATTGACACTTGTATATGATAGGTTCAAATCTTTTAATGTGTTTTAGTGTTTTTAGGCCAAATTATGCATTTTGCTAGAAATTGGTCAAAATCTTGGTTGAAGGTCATTGGTGGCCACTTTTAGGTGTCTACACTAGTTATCTATGAACCTGAAAGCAAAAAAATATGGTTTAAATTTTTTTTGCTGGCCCAAAAAAAGTATAAAGACTCAAGAAAACTTTAAAAAAAGTGATTAGATAGAGAGCATGAAAGTCTTTAAAATCCATATTAATAATTATGAGTCTTAAGAAACTTCAAAAACCATATTTTTAGCCATGTTATGACTTGTATAGGAAATTGATAATAGTTATACAATACTGATTCCATTTATGCAAAACTGATGTTGGTCTCTATGTAAATCTAGGTAAAACTAAAAATAGAATACAGAAAATCAAAGCAAAAACTTAATTTTTTAAGATGGTCAGGCATTCATTTGAAAATTTAAGAGCTACACTTTGGTCTCCTTGGTATGTGAGATGCTCAATGTCATATCTAGCATGCCATTTTGTGTGATTATAGGAATCCAAGAATGGTTCTTAGATCAAGTGTTAGTTTAAGAAATAAAAATAAAATAAAACACACTAACCCTTACAAGCATAGATCTTAGGGGTGATCTTAATGACCAAAATGAAATTTAAAAAAATAACTAAATTGTAAAAGACATAATCTCTTACATTCCTTGAATGCTCCAAATTATTTGTTGAGTTGGCCTACTCAATTTGTGTTGAAAGAGTCTTTGGCAATGGAGGTTGTGTAGCTCCCTCTCTCTTTGTCACCATTGTGTCTTGTGTTGGCTTATGCTTGCTTGATGTGGCTTGGCTTAATATTTTGGCATTATAACATTATTGATATGAATCTCATTTAAAAACCTAAATTATAACTCTTCAATATCTAAGCTTATAAATTTAATAGGTAATGGATTGCATTTATAGCAAATGAATCTAACCCCAACCCAAGGTGAGTCAAGTGGAGTTAAGGCTTAGAATGGGTTCAAACCTAACCTAAGTGATTCAACATAACCTTATTAGAGTTTATAATTGTTAAGTAATAATGATTTGAAATGAATAGCCATGGGTCTCATTTTAGGATATTTTCCAAAAGGCTTGACAACTTGCAAAGGTAATCATGACAAGCTAGGATATTTCATAGTTTTAAATTTCCTTTTTTAGTAATTCATGAATTATACATGAATAATTCAACTAGGCATTTAATTTAGTTTAGATTATGAATCAACTTTGATTAACCATTTACCTCTTTCAATATTTGATTTTAATTTAATGTACCCCACTTAATAGGTCCATAGGCCAAATTGACTATTGGAATACTGTAAGGTGCTTAGGGATGAATCCATGAGAGGTTATGGTTGCATATAATAGAATACCCCTATTAGGGATCCCTCAACATATTTTTGAGCTTTGAAAAATGATGCATAATTTTTTTTGGGAGATTTAGTGATTCTTAGGATTAATTTGCAATGGTTGGTAGGAATCGGTCTGAATTCCAATCGAAAGCCAATCATTACTAGATTTAGGTGTTTACAAGGAGTTTCCTCTTCTATTAACAAAATAATAATTGATGTTTTACCTATAACTTTCTCTTGCTCTTATTGTGGATTTGTCATCATAGTGGGTGCACTTTGGGGGTCTTGGCTTTGATCTTGGGGTTTTTAGAAGGGTATGATTCTCTAAAAATTGATTAGGTCCACCCCGCTAGTGGTGGAATTATAAATTTTGCTTGTCTGAGTATGAGGGAAGGATCAACTTGGATTACCCTAATCAAGTCCTTAATCACACCAACAGTCCTAGTTGTTTCTTTGACTTTTGCATCATCTTTTGTATTGAGGAATAAGAAGTCATGATCAAAAGGTTCATGCTTGTAGGGAATGACCAAATTGTGAACTCATTGTTGTACTTTCCCATAGGGGTCCCAATCATTTTTGGGTAAAGTAACTAGGGTATAAACATTCTTGACACCACCAACCTCTCCAAAGTGTTTGTGGTATGTGTAGCACATCCTCCTAATTATGATATGGGAGCCATGAAAGGTTCTCTTTTTTCTCTTAGTAAATTCCCCATCTATCCCATTCCACAATTGATATATAGTATCCTACTTGTCCAATTTATCTAGGATGTATTTGGGGCAATGAATAGGGTCAATCTTGTGCCTAATAACCATTATAAAAATATATTTTAGGTACATTTAGTAATCATCCAAAGACATGAGCATATTGGTAATGTTCGTGGATATCCTCACCAGAGTTTCACCATTAATTACCATACAAAATTGAGGATACGAATATTTTCAATTCTTGAGATGTTCCTTGTATATGCATAGATGTGAACAAATGAGTAGACATCACATATTCTATTCTTAATGTATTCAAGGTTTGGATGTGATAAATCCTCATTATCTATAAATAGTCCCCATGACTACATCCAAAATATATGATATCATAAAAAAATTCCACATTGGGGCCTCCTTTCCTTGTAACATCAATTATTATAGGTATGAATAGATAACCTCCCCTAGTGTGAAGGTGCATTATGAAGTGATCAATAGATGGAGCATTGGTACCCACTCCAAATGAAGAAATCAGATTCTTTGGTGGCTAAATAAATGGTTTAGTAATACCATACCAATATGTATTCCCATACAAAACCTGGTGATGGGCACATGATTCTTGGTGTTTTTTGATTGAGAAGGTCTCTCCCCAGAGAAGCCATTTCTTCACTATTTATTCTACATTATTATTTTTCCTTTAACTGGATATGCTCTACAAATAGAAGGTAGCATCTAGAATGGGTAAACATAAATATCTTTGGAATTCTTCACATGATATGTATACGATGATGGTGTTGTTTTTAATATAATGTAGGAAACCACCATCTACAATCCTCCCTTATAAGAACAAGTCCTGTAATAAGTTAATGCATGACATGACTTCAAGATTAATAGATGCATAATATAGAGCTTGGTATTTGAAATCCAATAGGTTAGATGAAACTTGTTCTTCCTCAGTAGAGATGCCTTCCTCACAAGAGAAATTTTTGATGCTCTTTATGACCTCCCACAAAGTTGAATAATTTGTGTAGAGACCATAAAACACTATTGCATCAAAAACTATATCCATCTATTCTATTGAATCCTTAATGGAGAATTTAGATGGTGCCTATTGTTTCCTAGTTATAAACCTCTTTCACTCAGCCTTGCACACTTGGGTGTATGGTAAATTAAGATGAAAACTCAAAAATATGTTATTATAGCTGGGGAAGGGTTTAACATCAAGATTGAATAAATGCATATAATGACTAGAAGACATTGATAGAGGGTATGCTTAGCTCCATACTACTCTAGCTCTATCTAAACCAAGGTGAGAGAACCTAAGGGGTATCTTGATTGCATGGAGGGATATTATATTTCAAACTCCATGGGTATTTTTGGCACACAAGAACACAAATTTGACCAAAACATAACCAAACGTGTTCACTCCACCTAGAAAGGGTTGTCATAGGGAATGAAAAAATTCTCTAAGTTAGACACAAGATAAAGAAGATATATGGGAACGTGATTACAACCTTAATTTCTAAAGAAATTTTCAATAATAGAAGGTGAAATGGAAGATTGAAATTTTGGGATTCAAAGCACAAAATACATACACATTTTAGATATGCAATATTTATGCATCTACAAGCAAATAATACTTAGAATATGTAACATGGTATATAATTTGTAGGGTAGGATAGGGTGAGACAAGTTAGGTAAATATAAATAGAATGGTGTGGTGGTATGATTTTTTAAACAATAGGATATCTTTCAACATGCATGATATCATTCATTTGCAATAAATGTTGAAAGACTAAAATACAAGTTAAGGAAACTAATAGGAATGATTTACATCCATTGGTGCCAATACAATGAAAATTTTCAAATGATTCTTAAAACCCTAAAGCATACACTACAAGTAAAATTTCAAATACTTTCTCTTATCAAATCCATAAAACTAGGGTGCCTTTAAGAGGTTATCAACAACACATCTCCAAACCATAGTGCATAAAGGAATTTACAACATAGATCTACACCCAAAACCACTACCACCATTGATAAGCATAAAATAAATACCAAATCAATAGAGCATGTAAAATATATTATTACATTTCATTGATAAAATACAATAGAAATCATAGCTATTTTACATTAACTTACAAACAATTTTACATACATCATTGTTTCAGAAATCTAATATGGGGAAAAGCATAGTGATTTTGCTCTTTAAACAAGGGAGACATACGATTCTCTCAGATATTTATAATGGTTTTACTCTATAACCACCTTAACAAGAGAGACAAAATATACACACATCAAAGATCCCAAAATTTGAAAGAGCCTAAGACCTAGAAAGAATAATAACCAACAGCCTTTGAAAAGAGGACAAACCCTATTTTTATAAAACTATTTCACCCCAAATATTCTAAGAATATGCTTCAGCTAGAAGATACCCTTGATCACACTTGGAAGATCATGCCTTGAATAAAATCATTCTGGTAACTACCTATCCTTGTCATGATGAATATTTAAAACAAAACCCTTGATCTACTTGGCTAAAAATACACTACACATGGGTTTGAGGGAGAATATTCCCTTAGGATCAAATCAAACTCCTTATTTTCATGTGTAACTACTTATCCATTATCTCTCATTAATCATTTAAAATAAATAGAAACTTATAAACAATTTCCCTTCCTCTTGTGCACACCAAATAAAACCCATTACCTTGTGATGATTGCATTGGAATACTCTAGTTGTGATAGAAGCAAAGAAGGATCCACTGCCATTTGGAAAATATGCTTAGAATGGCCCACCTTGGCCTCATAAACCCTGTAAGATATTTTTCATCTAAGGAGGTCTTTGACATAAGAAAAATATTAAAAATAGTAATAATTATCTTATTTTATCCTTTTACCTTTTGTGGTCAATGCCAAATTTTTACATGCCTTCTCATTTTCTATTTTGCATTTGCCCTTTTAGGGTTATCACCAAACTATATAATGCTTAAGTGCATTGTTTTGCCTTTTAAACTTCTTGGCCTTGCCATTTGACCCTCCATGTGGATTATATTAATAGTGTGGCTCTCTTCTTCTTAAAATCTCAAGGTTTGGATATTTTAAATTCCACTTGGATAGGTCATACATTTTGGAATGATAAAAAATACTGATGTGACCTCTTGAATGATTTTGTGGTGTTACTCATTTTCCATGTCGGCCTCTGATTTTCCTTGAAACTTTTCTAATTTCTTTTGGACTATTTTTATTTTGACTACATGTTGACTGGTAGATGGTAGAAATTGCAAATCAAAGGCTTTGAACACAAACCCCAAATGAAAATTATGATGACCAAATCCTTCAAAGTAAGGGGAACACAAAATATGACAAAGGGTTTATGATTAAAAAATTTTATGCAAAAGTTCTAAATAAAATGTTTGACCATAAGTTGCAAATAAAATGTCCATCCACAAGTTTTGAACTTAAGAATTTTGAACAAAATGTTAAACCAAAAGGACCAAAATTTTTAACCAAAAATTCCAACCAATAAGTCTAAATAAAAATTTTGACACAAAAGTTATGAACACAAAGTCTGACACAAAATGTCTGATGAAGAAATTATGAACTTAAGAATTTGCCAAATTTTTTTAGTAAATCTAAAAAATTGAACTTGTGATTTTTTGCAACTTGTTTCTTTGTCATATATTCTCACAGACCTTTTCACCCTAATTAAAATTTGTAATATTGAAATCTTGAAATTAGCCTTCATAATTATACCACTTTAAATCCTTTTAGAAGATGGAAAAAATCATACTCGACACTATTTGATCTTTCTTGCTTGATTTTTATCACAGACCCTACAACCTCATTAAAATATGAAAGTGTTAATCATTAGCTAGAACTAGGTTTACATAGGGTTTTCAAAAGGCAAAATTTGCATTCTTAACTCGAGTGAACACTTAAAAATAGGAGTAAAATTTTAGATATTCATGCACTAATATTTTAGAAAAGGGCACAAATTGTTAAGTGTAAGTTTGGGAACTAACAATGCCTAGGCTTCCCTATATTCTCTAGATGAAGATATCATTATCAATTCTTAATGCTAGTAGAATTTGAGATTCTATAAATGGTGGTTCGACACTCTTATTAAAAAAAAATTAGCTTGTTTGAATGTAGATAGGGCTTTGAGTTTGAATAATTTTACCTTTTTTCCTATGGGTTTTGGCTACATGGTTACATATTGCTTGCTTAGAGGCTTTAGTGTCATGTTGTTTTTTGGAAAGTTTAATACCACATTCATTGGAATGGGTTTTATCTTTCCTCCTTTAACCTATTTATTTACCTATTCCCTTTCATATTCTAATGCAATATTGTGTGGATAATTGGTGTCTCATTTCTCTTATTCATTTCTTATAGTTTCATGTATATGTGTGCTTAGTATTGTCTTGTACAATACATGTCTCAACTTAGATTAGTATTCCTGAAGCTCATTTTGATATGGTATCAGATTTGATCTAGATTTGAGGATTGTCGAGTATAATCTACAAGTTATTCATTGAATTTGTCTCTTTTTTAACTTTAAATCTAGGCTTAGTATTTTCTTAAGATTTATTTTTATTACAAAAGCTTGGAATTATAATCTTTCTTAGCATTTAGATTTAATCAGATGCTTTTTTTGATTATCCATTATCACTTGTGGAATTGTAGAAATTAGAGATTTGGTTTGTGATCAATTTTTCTTTATTCAAGATCTATTTTTTTTAAAGGTGATTTTTGTCATATGAGATAGCTAGTTGCATCTTGAGTGATTAAGGACCTTTCCATTGAGTCAAAAAGGCTCAATAAATTAAATATAAGCTTTTATTTCATCATATTTAGAGTTTTGAAGCATTTTTTATGAGGGCTTGAAGTTTGGAGAAGGTTACTAGATTTGAGATGTATTAGCATTTTTGGACCACTTTTAGCCAAATCTGACCTTGACATCTTGTTTAGAAGGCCCAAATCTATATAGATCAACTTTTGTTTCATCAAATTTATATATCTAAGGAACATTTGGCAAGGGTTTGAAGTTGGAGGAAGTCAAATCACAATAGTGATGACCATTTGACTATCACATTTAATCCAATGAATTTTTTAAAATATTTTCTATAGATTCTGTCAACTTTGCCACCAGATTTAGTTGGGTTTTACATTTAGTTAAATATTCACTAGGTTTGATAAATTTTTTTAGCAAATCTCTAGATTTTTCAGCATCACTAAGTTTTTCAACATCATGCCAAATTTAGCAGAGGTTTCTTTTTTCAAAATCTTCCCCCCTCACAGATGAGTAGTCTACCCTAGATCAGTCAACTTTGGAGGACCATAACTTGGTCATAAAATCTTATTTTTAGATTAATTTTTTTATTTTGGGTAAAATTTCATGATCTACACATTGGTGTAATTTTTTTTGTTTTACATCACACTTCCTCCTTAAATACCTATTTTCATTGTAAAATGCACTAAATTATAAAATACCAAAATTTATGGGTACTTGAGTAGTTCACACATTTAATTCTCTTCATATAGATGCATTATCATTAGAGTTTGATGTCCTCCTACTTGGCTTGTTTGCATTTCATTTGTTGAGATAGTTTTACTCTCTCTTAATGCTTTTGTTTCTTATGATGACATATCCATGGTGGACAATGCTCTTCATTCTATCGAGCCCCCACTATAGGATGAGATTATACTAGACCTTATTTATCGTATTATAGATTATACATCTATTCATGTGTAGATTTTTGCTCTTTCAGATCCTTCATAAACTTGTATTTCTAAGGACTTTACTAATTTTAGTGAGAGTATACACATTAAGAATATTGATGACTCATATGTTCTTATAGATGTTCATCTTATAGATCTAATTGATTCATTTGTAGACCAGTCTTTAGTTTCAACAGTTGTTGAGTCATGTTCCACTCTTTCCATGGATATTATTTTGGTGAATATTCCATGTTTATCTTCTTATCTGGATATTCTTTCTCCTTCATTGTGCACTTCTTCATTGCCTTCTTCTACTATTAGGCTTGTTATAATTGATCAGACTTTGGCACATTCAAGCATTAACAAGGAGACATTTCAGCATTTTTCATAGATCTACATCATGATTCATATCTACATTCCACTTGAGTAGGAATTTAGTAGTTTGATAGCTTAGAGTTTCTTTCTTTTGAAAGTAAGAGACAACATTTGTTTCAGAGGGACCTATTACAACATTCACCTTACGACATTCTACATTCACATTCTCTCTCTTCTATGTGGAGACACACATACTTCATATTTTTTAGGATATTGGGGATCATCACTATGTACTTGGAGTGTTGATTATTTTAACATCTTCTTCTAGGGGGTCTTTTAGTCTCCTCTGCTTATTTTTATCTCATTTGGAGGGGAGTTTTTTCCCATTGGGTTTCTCCTTTTCTCTACTTTATGAGAGATTGCATTATACATGGGTACATCATCAGGTCTTGTTGATGGGACCCATTTTTTGTAATTTTTGTATCATTTCCTACCTAAGATATTCTCATGGGGGTTTTGGTGTATGCCTTTTTTATTATGGGTTTTGGCTACATGATTGCATATTGCTTGCTTATGGGATTTAGTGTCATGTTGGTTATTTGGAAAGTTTAATACCATATTCACTAGAATGGGTTAATCTTTCCTCCTCCAACCTATTTATGTACCTATTCCCTTTCATATTCTAATGAAATATTATATGGATCATTGGTATCTCATTCATCTTGTTCATTTCTTGCAGTTGCATGTATGTGTGTGCTTAGTATTATTTTGTACAACATGCATCTCACATAGCATATTGAATCAATGCATTCAATCAGATCAATATTCTTAGAGATTATTATGATATATATGCTCAAGTTTTATGATAATCAATGGATGTGGATTTAGTTAATAACTTGATGTTATAGCTTTTTAGGATTCATGTTTAGTTTGTGCACCATTAATCACTAATCTCTACAAGATTGTCACCTTCAATTAATTCAAACTTGACCACCTTGGCCTAGTGGGCATGCCACATAGGATGCTTACTTATTTAGGGGGTGCCACATTGATACTCTTTTTGACACTTGTCACTATGTGGTTTAATCAAGAGCCAAAATTTACATTCATTCTAAATCATTTGATTTGGTGAGTCAAGAGATTTGAATGAAACAATTTGAAGACCTAAATTTTCTTTAGGGATATTGTCATTTAAGAAGTTTTGTCAATGGAAATTGTCATAGAGATAGTTCCCAATCAAAATTCTCTGAAGACCTAATTGTTCTTCGAGGAGATTATCATTTGGGAAGATTTATCAAAGAAAGTTATCAAAGAGAAAGTTCCTGACCAAAAGTATCTAAATGAAAGATACCAAGAATAAAGTTACTGAATACCAAAATGCTCCCAAAATAAATCTATCGAAGAGAAATTTCTCGACTGAAAGGATTCAAAGAAAAACTCCTGATAGAAAGTGGTTGACCAAAAACTTCCCAAAGACCAAATAACTGAAGACCAAAAAAATTCCATAAGGTCAAATAAGTGAGATTGAATAAATATAAATAAGTAAATCCAAATGAGTAAATCTGAATACCTATCACATATAGTAAAATTCCATAATTTTTATTAATAGATTAGTTCCAAAAAGTCATTCTAATGAAAATAGGTTGCAAGAGGAAAATAAATTTAATAAAGGTAACTTAATACCAAAATTTTCCAAATTTCCATAGATAATGAAATAGGATAACATTTATTTAAAACCATATAATGAAAAAGCCTTATAAAAATAAAGGGATCCCCACTTATCCATTACAAAATTTAAGTGGGTTGTGTTGAATACAACACCACTATTCAAAGAAGGTTAGAAAAGTGGATTTTAAAAATCTAGGAGTTTGACCTTGAATTTGAAACATTTAAAACTATTAAAATAAATTAATTATCAAAACATTTAGCTAAAAATACTTCTTCAAGTATTACTATTTTACTTTTATCTATTGATGATTCTTTAAATGCAAAACCTCATTTTTAGTCTATGAAGGTTACTAATTTTTCAAAAAAATTTAAGTTTGGACTTAAAAAGAAATATTGGGACTATTTGATAGATGAGGATGATTGGTATCATGATATTTTTTATTATTTTCAAAATTGAGTTTGCCCTGATAATTTAGATAAAAGATAAAGCTCATTGAGAGTGTAGGCTTTAAAGTTTTGCTTGCTAGAAAACTTTTTATTTTATAGAAATCATGACAACATATTGCTAAAGTGTTTTACTCATGATAAAATCCATAAATTTCTTAGGGAATATCATGAATTTAGTTGTGGTGATCATTATGATGCAAAAACTATTGATATAATATTTTATGTGCAGGTTATTATTGGCCTACATCATTTCAAGGCACTTATAAGTTGGTACATTCTTGCATGCCTTGTCAATTATTTATTAGTAGGGATAGATTACCATCAATGTCTTTCAATCCTATAATTCTTATAAAATCATTTACTAAATGGGGAATTGGTTTTATATAAAACATTCATCCTCCTTATTTCACTAGCCATAGATATATCCTAATTGTGATTGATTATTTTACAAAATGGTTTGAAATAAAATATGAAAAAAATTTGGTTACATTTGAAGTTATTTCATTCCTTGAAAATTAGTTTTTTCTAGATTTTAAGTGTCTTATGAGATTTTTTTAGATAATGTCCCTCAATTTGTTTCAAATGAATATTTAGAATTTCTAGGAAGTTATTCTATTATTTCTAGTCATTCTTCTAAATATTACCCTGAAGGGAATAAATAGGTTGAGTTTACAAATAAAAATCTGATTTACATTATGAAGAAAATAAATTTTGAGAATAAAATAAATTGGAATATTAAGATATATTGAGGCATTATGGGTGGATCAAACCATTATTAAAGCAACTACATGATATTCTCTTTTCATGCTAACTTATGGTTTTGAAGCTACATTACCAATAGAGCTACAAATCTCATCTACTCATACTGCTTTACAATATTTATCAAAATATGCAAATTTAATTAAACAAATACTTAATGATTTAATAGAATTAGATGAAAGTAAGACTACTACTTTGCAAAAGTTGGAAGAATCGAAAGTAAAGTTGAAGATTTTTTTGATAAAAATATTTTTAATAAAACATTTAAGGGTGGTGATCTTATTCTTTATTTGGATAAAGCCCATGAAGATATAGGTAAGCATCATATGTTTGATTCCATTTGGTTGGGAACATACAAGATTGTTGATATACTTGGGAAAAATGCTTTTTATTTACAAGATGTGGAAGAAAATTTGTTGCATTGTTCAGTCAATGGACATCATTTTAAACTATTTCATCAATAGCTCTTTTACTTTGTTTATTTTTTTTATTTGTTTTGGTTTTGTTTGTTTCCTTTTATTTATTTTTGGCTTGTTTTTTATTTTATATTATTTTTCTCTTTTGATTGGATCAATTTTGGTTACATCATCAAAGTTATTCGTTAGAATGTAGAAAAAATACATAGATATTGTTATATTTCTGTAAGTATATAATAATGGTAAGATATTTACATGACATAATTTAGATTTTTATTTATAAATTAATTTGGACTAGTTATTAATGTGTTTAAAGCATTACTTATTTTTAGAATTTGTGATTAAGGCTTTTGCATTTGATTGTATATCCAACCCAAAATTCACTATCTAATATATCCTTTCTTCATGCCACACTGATCGAACACTTCATCCATAAAAAAAACTTATTATTAAAGGGGTTCACATCTAGCTACCTAAGAAATGATTAACCTAGATCACACTCTCAGGTGTTTTATTTCTAAATAGGTAATTTTTTTTGCTACGTCATTTCATTTTTGAAACTAGCTAGCAAAGTCACAAGTGTTGTGCCTATTTTTGAGAACCCCTCTTTTTCATTTCTAAAACCAAGTGTATTAAGTGGTTTTATCATATTGATGACTTATGTCATGACATCTTAAACTACTGGTATGGGGGTCTTAGTTCATTACATCATTTAAATATTCATTATTATGTCAAATGTTTATTATGACTATTGTATTTAATGAAATTAATTATCTATATTATTAAGTGGTTTAAAAAGCATTAAGTGGATTTAATAAAAACATTTAGCATATATAGAAATTGGTAGAAAAACATTTGTTTGATCCTATCAATACAATGCTTAGTGGTCATAAATTTAAGAGCTATTAATGATTTGATGTACATTTTGATAAATAAAATGTTATTTACAATCATGATGCCATTTATTGAATGATTTTTGTTAGCATTATTCATATCACATGATGTTTTAAGTTGTAAGGGTATTTTGATTTGTTAAATCAAATATATAACTATGGATTATTTGGTTTATATTTGAATTATTTAAATCTAAAGGTTTTTGAACCTAAATACCTAAGGTTTAAATGTTATTGGATCTAGGTGGTAATGATAATAAAGGATAAAGGTGGTAGAATGAAAACCTAATAATGACCTAGGTGATTAATTGACTTGGGAGTCAAAGCAATGGTTTGAAATCATACTAGCTAGTAGTCTTATGGATTTAATGCCTTGGAGATATGGTGATTACATTGTGGATTGGTTTTAGACCCACATATTTTATGGAATTTAAGTATATGTAAATGAATTGTTTAAAGGAATTTATTAATAGTTTTGGTGTTAACATTAGTCATGAGTTAGTTAGTAGATTTGCCAAAAAGGTTTAGATAGAGTTGGTGGTAAGGTGTTGACAAGTTCAATAGCCAATGTAATAGAAACATGTAGCATAGATAGTTATTATGGATATTAAACTATACAAAAGGTAATTTTATAGTGGTAACCATAATTTTGGATAAAAATAACTATGGAAGCCACATTTTGGAAGCAAGGAGAAATTTTGGGAAAATGCAGACCATATAAGGATTTTGAAGCTTATCACATTTAGTATATGTTTTTTCATGATAAATGATGATTCAGATTATTTGATGAACATTTACATAAGGTTTACAATGAAGTTTTGGTTGTTTAAAGTATGAAATGTTTGGTTATAAGGTTTATTTGGGAAATAAGCGTAGACTTTGATTGTGTATTATTTATCTGTTTGAACAATTATTTCAATACATGCAATATTTTATGAGGATTGTAAAATGAAAAGATGAATTTTGATTTAGGGAAGTTGTGACGTTTTTGTTTAGTAGATGGTAAATATGGATAATAATTAATGTTGCATGACTATTCTTGTTTTTAGATTAGTACTAGGTTTTTGGATATAAGTCTGGTTTCTATCTAGTTGGTTTGAAAATGTAAACGACAAGTAAAGATGACAAATAAATGTTGCCCATTGATTTTTTTTAGGTTAGTGTTGGGTTTTTGGATAAATTTTATTTCTTTATATAGAAAGTTTAAGATGGTTTAAATTTTATGCTGTGATAACATGCAGAGGAATCATAGGTGATTATTCATTTTTTTCTTCCATGCAAGCCTTGATAAGGAAAATATGATTGTTTTAGATGAGGATTAAATTATAATATGAAAAATATTCTTTTTTCAAAGTTTTTGTTTTCATACTAAAAATAAATTTTGGTTGAAGATAATCTATTGATTTAGTTTGATCAATTTTTTATGATTTAAATATGTGGAGGTTATGTTCTTCTATTTGATGATGTCATGCTTTTAGTTCAATTTAATTTTCATAATTAATTTAAAGACAAAAAATATGAATATTTGTATTATAGAATTTGGTAGTGTCTGTTAGATATTAGTTTCTAAATGGAAAATTATTTGATTTTGAGTAGAGTTTGTTTTATGTTGAATTCATGAGGGAAAATTCTCGATAATTTATCAAAATTATGTTGATATATTGATTTTCAATTTTCAATATTTTATTGAAATTTATGTACCTTCAGATATAATTTTATATGAATTTGACATATATTAGAGAAAATTTTTAATGCAAGTAAACAATTTTGATTTGTTTCATATTTTAGAGATGTGAAGTTTGATGCCTCCTCATTCTAATAACTCTCATGGTAAAATTTGGATAACGATTAGAGTTGGGATAGGAAAGATTCACCTCCTCATAGATTTGCTTCTAGAGGAAAATATTTTAGAGGTAGGAGGCTTGGTAGGAATGATCCTAAACCTTTAAATAGAGGAACCCATATGTCAATTCATTTTGATGACTTAGATCCCATATTTTGGATTGTTTTTTATGCTTAGCCATTTAATACCATAAACACTCAAGGAAACTAAGGATTGAGAATGCCTAATTAGAGAACTCATCCTCCCAAACATGGAATTTCAAGTGATTTAACTCAACATATGCAAACTTCCCTATAGTTTGAGCATAATTCAATTTCCCATCATTATCCACAACACCATTAGCCTTTGCCTGAAAAATGTCTTACAATAAATTGCCAAATTATATTATAGAGCCTTAGTAACTCTAAATACTAAAATTCCATCCCATGGGCCTATTAATCTAGTTAAAACTTGTTCTAAGTTGAACCTCTTAGATTTTCCTTCACATTTACTTGAAGGAGAAATGTTATCACCTCTCAATCATAAGAAATGAGAGATAAGTCCCTCAGCTTCACCAAATATCACTAGGATGGTTAAGAAAGTCAAATTGGAGTTTGATGATGAAGATAATGAATATGATGTCAAGATGATAAATTTTCCTTCTATAATAATGAATTATACATTATATCTAATTGATAAATGATATTTATTGATTGAGATGCTATCTAATTTCGATGAAGAGTAAATGTTGAATGATCTTTAATTTTGATATTTTGATACTTTTAGATAATTTATATGATATAATATTGATTAAAAAATTATTTTATTATTTGATATTAGTTAATGTATGTAATGGGAAATGCATCAGATCAACAAATTAGTCCTAACTCAGAGAAGATAGATGCTACTTACACTTCTGATTGGGGATACATTAGATAATCAGGGTCATGACCAATATGGATCTTCTAAACCTAATTAAGGGATCTATTACCATAATAATATCACTAGTGAGGGTTCAAAATCATCTAGTTAAGTAAAACTATGCATTAACCCTAACTAGATCCTATGTTTTCATATTTAGTAAACTAATAATAAGTAAAGTAAAAATATATTTTAGTGCTCACTAAAGTTTATGGCACAAAGTGGGGGTAATACACAATAAAATTAAACATGCATATAAAATATATACTCATGTTAATGTATATGGAATCCTAATGAATGGAAGAGAAGTAAAAATACATATCTATCTACTCTTATCAAGGAGGAAAAAAGTTAGGAATACTTACCTTTTGAAGATGAACTTGTTGAGCCTCAATCTCCCCCTTGGCCAAGGTGCTTCCCAAGAGGTTATTTTGGTATTTAAAGATGACAAGGATAAATAAGCTCTAGGATACACAACCTATCAATGCTTCTAAAAAATTATTTCATAAGACAAGATTTGTATCTTTAAAGAATGTATGAAACCCTAAACTTTCTCCTCAAGTAGAATGGTGGATAAGCAGATGCACAATATATCTTACTTATTCTTTTCTCTTAGAAATGGTGAATGATTGTGTTTATATAGGCGGATCTAACCTTAAACCCTTTTAAAAAAATTGGCCAATAAGGTTGAGCCAATCGACCTACTATTTTAATTGATAAAAACTCACTAGGTCACAGGCTAGGTCATCCAGGGACTAACCTAGACCCTTAATAAGTTTTATTAGTAAAAATACAAGGTTGATTTAGCTGACATAGTCATGCAAACTATCAAGAAGAGGTTTAGGTTAGGGAAAGGGACAATGAAGGTGGTAAAATATTAGAGGAATGTGTAAAATAAGTGACAAAGCTTAGGGGAATGGTTTTAGGAGACAAATGTGTAGATAACAATTGGTAAAAGTGATAACAATCTTGTGAAGCACCAATGGTCTACCCAACCATTTCCTAGTGCACCCCTTAAGGCATGCACTCAGAAAGAGAGTGATACTTGATGGGTTCTTGCAAGATAAATAGCATCAGTAATTGAAAAAAGTTTGAAAATATTATGTGTAAACATATACCCCACTTGAATCTCATCATGTGTCACATAGGTGTAATAGGGGATAGTGCTTCAGGAAAATAACATGATGACACATAACTACAATGTTACATAAAGTAAAATATTAAGTAAATAAGATAAATGAAAAGACAAAATTGAAAAACACATACCTTTACTTACCTTAGTATTGTAGATAAAGAAGGAGATGAAAAATATGTGAATGCATCTAATGTGAGGAACATTAGGTAGAACCTGTAGAGATTAACAAAAAAGAGTGAAAAATCAAAATTTTTAAAACATAGGCATATAATAGTTATAAATATTATCTATGACATTAGATTTCTAGAACTTTTTATGATTTGGAAAAATAGTTAATAGAAGTAAATATATGGTCAAAACAAGAAATTTGATGGTAAATATTTGAAGGGTAAATAATTTTGAATAAGAAAGATAAATATGGTGAGAGAAGACTTCATTTGCTATTATTTGTTATTCTAAGAAAAATAGAGCTCTGAGAGACATGATGAGAGCTTAGAGAGATAAGATGGTGAGGAGATGACAACTGAGATAGGGAGGATGTATAGCACCACAATGAGTGTAGCAAAAGTAAGTAATTGAAAATTTCAAAAATTTGAAAAAATTTATTTGAAATTGAATGTTTGATAGAAATGTGACAATTAGGGAAAATATAGATATCAAAATTAATCCTAGGAAAATTTTAAGAACACTGGGGGTCAAATAGGGTATTGGGTAAAAAGGGGTTGGAATAATAAATACCCAAGGAATTTATGACAATTGGTCAAAAATTTGTCATAGTGAAAGAAAAAGGTTTATCATGTTGACTTAGTTGGTAGAAGGAAAAAATTTTAGTGGGCCAAATTATTAGTGCATGTATAACTTAGTTTATTTTGGAAGAGGGTCAACATAGTACTATATGGACAAATTAGTTTGTTTTCTAAATGGTTGATATAATATAGTTAAGGGAAAAAAAGGCTGACTTAGTTTGTTAAGTCAAAGGTGGCCAACTTAGTATTATATGGCCATCTTAGTTGTTTCCTAAGTGGTTGAGATAGTACTACAATAAAAGGAGGATGATATAGGAATATTAAGCCACAAGGTGGTTGACTTAGTACTGAAAGGGCTGATGTAGTTTAAAAATAGGTCAATTTGGTAAAAAACGAAGAAAGCAAAATAAATTAGTTTATTTTTGTGAAATTTAAAAGAATGTATTTGGATTATAAGTGACATAGAGATCTAATACATATTTTGTTTTTTATAGAGATGCCATATATTTTTGTGATTGGTTGATGCATTATGGATACCTAATTTATTAGAGAACTTGATGGATGTAGATAGAGCTAGATTAGTCATATTATGCTTGGGAGACATCATGGAGATGCAACAGATCCCAATGAGTGTTAATCTTGTGGTCATGCTCATAAGATATTGGGAGTGTTTTACTAACACATTTAGATGGGTGGTGTATGGAGATACCATAGAGGTTAGTATCACATTGGAGGATGGCCATGTGTTTCTTAGATTTTTGATAGGGGTGACACCAGTGATCACAAGGAAATCAAATGACTAAGAGGAGAGATAAGCATTATCCCAATGGGTGATGTGCTCAGATAATATTTACTTGAGACTAAGAGTAAGCTTGTTTGATGTCTATATTTCAAAAAAATTGGATATTTGAAAGGTTATGATAAGACTTATTATATCATGAGTTTTGTATCATAAGTTAGATGATAAGGTACTACTATTTGAAATAACCTTATGTTAGTATATATTGGATAAGGGGGCACTTTATGACTTGGGGTCTATCATCTAGGTTTAGCTCATGCATGATATGTATGAGATGTTGTCCAGAGGGTATAAGACCATAGGACCAATGGTATTGTTGAGTACCTAGATATACAAGAGGTTCCTAATGTATTATCCATTTGGGTTGCCCATGTGGTCTATGACTAGTTACCTTGGGTAGTGAGGTGGAGATAGGATTAGGTGGCATGGGATGTGCCCCATGTGCCAATGTTATATATGGTCATATGAGGAGAGATCATGTGGAAACCTTATGTACATATTATGACTATTTGGTTGAGTTAGGTGAGTATAGCACCAGGGTTAACATGAGTTTGGATCATAGGCCACTATGTTTGGTAAGTATAATCACATTTTGTGGCACATTTTCTAGGTCAATTTTCAATCCCACATTCAGTGGCTCCTATAGTGGTGCCTAAATTTAGGGCATGATATGCAAGAGATTTAAGGGAGTAAAGAAGAGGAGTACTAGCCAAGGGATTGGAGATTAGAATATGGCATGTAAGACCATGGATTGGTTGATCATGATAATTAATAGTTGGAGAGGGCATGGATGTGGATGCAGGGGTTCCACAGGTACCATAACTAATACCATAATAGGAGGAACATTGACCACCTTGGTCATATCACTGATGAATATTCTAGTAGTGAGATAAAGTACAGAGGGTGGTTATCCAAGATGACATATTAGTAAACCCAAAGTAGAGTTAGTCTATAAAGGCACCACTGAGGAGAGCCCTGAGATGTACACAGGTGGTGACTCCTAATTTTGATTTAATTTGGAGGCATCCCATAGATGAGGTGCTCAAGGGATGAGCTGATGGAGAGACCATGATTAGTGGATGAGAAGATAGGGAGATGGTGATTGGTGACACTAGGATAGGTAATAAATAATTATGATTTTTAATTTTTGAAATAAAATGCTAGTTATGTATGATGGTAGATAGATAGATTTTGAGATGTATATGTGATATGATATCTATCTAGTTTGAATTTTATAGATCCTATGAATGAGGAGGTCAGATGAGGATCCTTGGTGATGGGAACACACCATGATATTTTAGATGGGTTGATTATACCATATGACCTCACCACATTGGATGGTCCCATGGTATCATCTATTCTAGCTCAGGTAAGCTAGTTTAAACTAGTGGGGTAGGCCATGATATAGCTCCAAGAATGTGAAGATGGGCTACAACCATTGGTAGGGGTGGGTTAAGGAGAGGCATAGGCATGGTAGGCCTTATATTAGGAGAGAAATACACATATGGCTACCACTATCTAGTTGGGATAGGTACAGGCCTAAGTGGCCAACCTACAAGGATAGGTAACTGGATTGAGATTTTGGATAGCCTCATTACAATTCACTATTTAGAGGGGACAATTTGAGGCATCTATGTGTATCTTTTCTAGGCCATGAGATATAAATGATGAGGCCCAACCATAAAGCTAGAGTGATTTATTTTTGTACTTTTTTGAATTAAAACACATGATATATATAGATATACTCTATTTTGATAGTTGGATGTTGATCTTATGGGTTATATTCTAGTTGTGGTTGTGGATTCGTGGATGTATTTATTTCTAGCACATTTATTTTGATTTTGTTGTATATGATATGGGAAATATATGTGTGGTGTTTTATTTTCTATAATTATGTAGTATACATGGATGGTTAAAAATAACTATGCAAAAAGACTTTGGATAAGTATAATTACTCAAAAACAATTATACTACACACTATATCATGATGGAAAATGTGTAATAAAATAATATGACTAAGTATAATAAACCCAAAATGTGGTAAAAGAGAGGGAAAAAAAGTTTTTTAAAACCATGAAAAAGATTGGCACTAAATTAAAATAAGTAAAATCACACTAAATCACATTGGGAAGTATGAAAATAATGTAATAAAATGGAAATCATGTGAAAGACTAATGGCATAAAAATAAATCAATTTAAGTCAATAAATCATACTAAATCACATTGGGAAGTATAAAAGAGAAACAAAAATTATTAAAATGGTCTTAAATTAATCATACTAATTCAAGTTGGAAAGTATGAAAAATTTAATAAAAATGGTAGGATTCTTACATGTAATTAGAAAATAAGAAGATAAAAGTGAAAGAGTAATGAAGTATAAAACCTACTAAATAAAGATGGGAAACATGTGAATGATGTGTAACTCATAATCAATCACATCTTATTTCAAATTTGACACATGTAATTTTGTTGTGACTTGGATATTAGAAAATTTTATGAGGAAGGCCAAGTCCTATATATGGTCTTACATTGCAATTCACAAAGAGAACACCAATGAGGTGTAAAAAATGTTAAAATATGGTAAAATGGGATGTTTGGAATGGTAAATGTGAATTTTTTTATAATTTGAGGAAGGCCATGTCCTATCCATGGTATTATACTACAACTTATGAATGGAATCCTTAAGAGGAGTGATCAATGAATAAAACAATATTTTATAAAAGGGAAGTATTAGGATTGTAGGGAGTATAAAATGGAATGTAATAAGCATAACTTAGGTGTTTTTTAAGAAGTCCTTAGGAGACATGAAACACATTAAGGACATGAGAAGACACTAAGTGAATAGTGACCATCAATATATAAAGGATACCTATTTGCTATAGGCACAAAGCTATGTAGGAAAATAAGTGTGGTACTAATATCAACTCATTTGGAAGCTTAGAACAAGAAAATTAAAATGGATATACCTTCCCACAATGTGTTTACCTTTCCTTAGGATCCCTTATAGAGTCATCACTCTACTAAAAATATTGGGTACTTGCATGAGAAAGTAGGTAGCACTAAAAGATCGTTTTATTCTTCTTTTCTAATCTAATATCCTACCACACCCTAATGGACCTAAGCTCTATTATGAGGCCAACTTTGGAGTTTTAAATTCAATTAGAAAGAGGATTTATTGTTAGAATCATGTCTTTTAGTTGATTTTGACTTTTGAAATTTGTGAAGGTTGCATTTTAAATCATTGCCTTTTGATAAATAATTTGGCTTTTAAATGTTTTATGGATTTTAATATTCCTCCTCCATATGTATTTGGAATGACCAATCATGAGATATAAAGTGATACACATGAATTAGCTTTAAGATTAGTCTAAAGGAAGCTAAGTATCCAAAGATATGACTGACTAAATCATTTAGGCTTAACTAGGAACCAACATGTTATCTCAATTCTCAACCATGTGTATGCTTAGTTTGTGATAGGGAATAAAGTGATTTCCAAAGTGCATAGGAAAAAGGATATTTTAATGAGATGAATTTTCTACTAAATAATCACATGGTAAATGATTAATGACTAAAGGGAGTAAGGTTTGTATAGCCAAGTCATAATAATAATTATCTATGTTTATAGACATAAGATAACAAATAATCATGAAAAATAATGATGTAACCATAAGAAATGAACTCAATAAGAATAAGTATGTAATTATGAAAATAATCCATAAGAGACATAAGAAGAATTATGACATTATAAGAAACATGTAGTGTGAAATAGAAATAACCATGTAAGATAGATAAGAATATGACACAAGGTTAGATGATAAAAATAGATAAAATTTAGAGCACATGTCCAAAAAAATGATCAAATAAATGTAAGAACACCATGATTGGGTTCATAAGTATTGATATATTTTATATACACATTATACATAACATCTGATAAGTCTCTATTAATTTGAATATGAACTACAACTAAAGTCTCATCAATCTTTAGGGAAATTTGAGAGAACACATTTCATCTAATCTCCTCGATGTAAAATGTAGGAATGCCTTAAGGATCATGTTGATAGTGGCTATCATGTAGGGGTGATAAGGAAAATACATAGGAGTGTATTCTATGGGAGATTAATTGGTCACTAGTGGGGAATGTACCATTGGGGAAGGAGTCACTGATGTAGAGGGATCCACAGGTGAGGAAAGCTCCACAAGTGAGGGACTCATAAGTTGAGAAATAATAGGTGGAGAAGGGACCATAGGTGGTGGATCCATGGGGGAAGAAGGGGGATCCTTATTGTGAGGGAAACCTATGGGAGGAAGGGTATTAGGTTTAGGAATGGTTATGAGGTGATCTTTGAGATGATACTAAAGGATTTGACAATGATAAATTGTATATGTACCACATTAGTTATAGAGACAATATGCCTCTCCATATTTGGGAAGATATTTAGGTAATACAATTGGGCAAGGTATAGCCTTGTCTATGGGTTGAGGAGTGGTGATATACAAGGTATCAATATATTATTGTAACCTATGATAATGTGTGGATGAATGATTATCTATGTTGTGGAAATAATAGATGCACTTGTGAGTAGACTTTGTAGGTTTACTCATAGGAGGATTAGAAATGGAAGCTAGGGAAGATTGGTATAATGAAATGTCTAGTCTAGTGACTGACAACCCTATGAGTATCATAATATGGTTAATCCACCCATTTGGTGGGTAAAGGAGAAATTTTAAGTAAAGGGAGAAAACAATCACCAAGAGAAGGTGGGGTTGGTAGATAGACTATGAAAGGCTCGATTAAAGGAGCAATAGTTTCTCAAATAGGAATAAACTCAGCTATAGAGGGAATGGGAATAAGATCTAAATTGGGCTATATTGAGGGAGGGGTAGGATGCATAGAAGGCTAAAGGATAGTCACAAACATCTTAGGGATGAGTTGGCTATAGGGGTATTAGTATCTGGAAAAGTAATAGGGACCAGACATAACATGATCCATAAGCATACTCCTATGAGGTTATTAAAAAACTAGAGGTGTGTACACCATCTCTACCTAGTAATCAAGAGGAAAAATGCTAAAATTAGTCATGATATAAGGTGGATACTAGAAGATATACTAAAATATTGAAGCAAAGAGGCATGATAACAAATAATCTCAGCATCTTAGGCCTAAACAAGACCTCCTAAGAATGGATCATCTAAGGTATAGCCATCATCATAATCAGGTGTATGAAGATCAATGGCATAAGTAGGGATGATCAAGTCATTTGATGTGGTGTGATGAATGGAATGTCAAGTCTTAGTTAAGACAATGGGTATATCATCACAAGGTGGTTGATAGGAATGTGGTTGAAAAAAGGGGGAAGCTAAGAAATGAGATGAGGTGAGATATCTAAGGTTTTAATTTTGAGATTTATCTCATTAGGCTCATCATCATCAGAATCTAAGAGCTTAGGGGTTATATTATAGATGAGTTTAGGGTGACCATTATAACCTAGGGTGGAAATGATAGGAAAGTTAAATAATTAAGATTCATGAAATGAAACTTTATACAAAGGTTTAAGGGTGGGAATCTTAAATATGCCACGAACTTGGATTTGTTAAAATTTCCAAGGGTTAGTATCACCTTGAATCCTATAGATGGTTCCATTATGAGTAAATTTGACACATTGGTAATCATAAGAGGAAACTTCTCTCATGTGATGAGTCCATGGCCTACTAATAAAATTGTTATAGGATAGAGGAAAGTTAAATATCATCACATTGACATGAATGATGATAGGTGGGATGGTAATGGGGAGCCATACACAACCTAAAAGAGGCATTTTCCTTCGGTAATAGACTTAACATGTGTTGTATGTGGATTTAAAATTACATTTAGAAAATTTAAGGGTTTTGATGAAATCAAGAAAAGAAACACAAATCTTGAAATCCTCATGAATCAAATCATGACTGACTTAGATATCACCAATTTGGACATTGATAAACATAAGAAGATAATTTTTATGAAGGAGAATCTCATCCTGGATCATGGAAGAAATAGGGAATTTGAGGGAAAAAGAAGTTTCCATTATTTCATCAACATGTATGGACATCTCTTCAAACTATTTTAAAATGATATCTTTTGATCTAGATAAAGTGGATTTGCATCCTTGTAGGTGAGGATGAGGGATGTTCATTTTGAATAGCAGTAGCATAAAATGATTACAATGATATAGAGAGGTCTACATAAGTTAAATAAATGGTATTTGATATGGGTGATTAAAGAGTTTGATAATAAGATCCCATTCATCATAACCCATAAGGGGACTATTGGAAATAGGTGCATAATGTTGAAGGAGGTCTTTGGATAGAGGATTTGAAGTACATGTGTATTTATTTTGATAATATGTGGAAGGTTTAATTGGAGGACAAGTTTGTTGATTATCTTGAGAAGATGGGTTAGTCAATGCAAGTTTGGTTTGAGAATAAGTGTTGATAGAAATTTGAGTATCATTAGTGATACATAAAGAGGCTAGAGGAATGGTAGAAATGGTATGAGAAATGTTATCCAAGGGAGGTGTTGGAATTGGTTCATCAAAATATATAAGGTATTATTTCCCCAACTCTATTAAGTGAGTTGGAGAAGAGTCTTGGATAACATGAAATGTACGAGGTAGTTAAAGGGTTTGGATAGGATGAGGATCAATGAAAGCAGCCACCCTATGCATATTAATCACATTGACCACATTATCTTTAGGAGTTGGGTCAAGAAGAATATAAACATATTATTTGAAGGGGTAGGCTTGTATTTTTTATCTTGCTAATTTAGAAGATGATCTTTATAGATGGCCAAATGAGCATTAGCCTAGTTCAATTCTTGAGATTTAGTTTGTGTTTCATGTGATTTGAAGGTAATGTAATAGGATTGTTGACATTTATGAATGATAGAATCATTGTCAAAATTCAAACCAAGAATGAAATAAATATCTAAATCACAAAGTTGCCTACAAGTTTCATGATAATGACACCTACTAGCATGAAAAAAAACTTATTAAGATCATACCAATATTTCATGGGTCAAGTGGGATCAAGTTATTGTAGAAAAGGCTTGGTTATTTTTTTTGTATTTCTACTAGGAATAAAGGTTTATGAACATTTATGTTATTGATTGAAGATAAATGAGGATTGGTGATGTGGTTGGGAGGGGAAGCTTGTTCCAGAGTCTAGTTGGGAATAACATCTTAAATAATATGAATGTTATCATAAGAATTGGTGACACCATCATTGGTAGCATGATGATTATTATTATTAATTATCATGAGAGTACCCATATAAGGTTGGTCTAGATTGAATTTATGTATAAGGAAATATTGATGCTTGGCTTGGTTAATAGCCTCTTCTAAATTATGTGGAGAGAGAGTCTGGACTCAATATTGTAACTTGGGAAAAAGAGCATTGGTAAAAAAATGAAAGAGGTTTTCATCTACCATATTATATTCACATTTATTAGACAAGGTCTTCCATCATTTTATGAAATTTTATGCAATTTTAGTCTCAAGTTGCTTATCAAGGTATTTTTAGGGAGATCACTAGTTTGAAATTCTTGGACTAAAGCATTGACTAAATCTTCTAAACTAGTGATGGAATGAAATTTAAGTTGGTTGTAACAATCTAAAGTATCAGTCATGAGATTCTTGGCTAATATATTGGTAGTGGAAAAAATATTTAACTTGACCTAGTCTCTATATAGATTTCCAAATGTTTTTAAGTGAATAGTAGGATTGGTTCACCCATTACAAGTAATGGTAGGGGTGATACCTCTTATATAGATACTATTAATTTGAGATGTAAGAGGCTCATTTTGAAGGTGCTTGACTTTTTTTAACAATGGGATTTTGAGGGATAATATTACCATGGGAATCCTGAAGAGGAGGTGGGGGAACATTTTGGTTATGTGTACCCCATGGCATCTATTGAGGGTGGGTTTGAAGATGGATAAGATGATTTTGCATTTGCATCATTTCATTTGCATTTTTATATTGGAAAAAATTCATTTGATTAAGAGTTTGTAATAGGATTTGATGGGTTTGAGTTGTATTATTGACATTGTTTGGATATTAGAATTGGTAGTAGTGGTTTGGGTATTGCTATGGGTGTCAGTAGTAACACGAGAAGAATTGTTGGTAAGTGAAGCACTAGTGGCATAGTTTTCTTGTGTAAAAATATGTACTAGTAGAGGGATGAGAATAATAAACACTAGAGACATGATTACCATGGGTATAAAATGATGCATTAGTGGAATAATTGAGAAGATCAGGTCTTAGAAGAGGCCCAGTAGATGTAGAACCTGCCATGTTAGCATAGATACTAGGCATGGAAGTGGAGTAAATTAAAGAGGAAGATGTCATGGTATGATAAGGGGACAAAATAGAGGGAAGAGGTTGAGAGTCAAAGAAGATAGTGTCCCTAAATCCATGTGAGAATGTGGGATAAGGTGAATGGGGCTCCTCTACTTGACCACTTATCATGAGATGGTAAATAGTAGAAGGATCTTTTCCTTGATGTTGAGGAAATTCATTGATGAAGAAGAAAATTTATGGTGTATAATATAACTTATGTTGGTATTCAAATGAGAAGAGAGTATTATGAAAAAAATAGGAATGAGGAGGGGTCCCATAGTTTTTAGTGTGAGTGGCTACATGCACATTAATTTTATCTATGGTAGAAGTCACAAGCTACTTATGGGAGAACCTATTGGGGTTAGTAAGATTCATCATATATATTGAATTCAATTTAGTGTTATCTTCAAAAATAAGTTCATGATGAATATGAGAGATTAAAGAAAGCAAAGATGATACAAAATCAAGGAAATAGAAAAGATAGAGAATAGTACATAGTTGACTAGGTTGAATTAATATTGCTAGATAGAAGGTAGAAGAGTATAGGTTTGACCAAGATGACTTAGTACCATTAATATGAAAATAGACAGTCTGATAAGGACACAAATTTGACCAAGTTGAATTAGTACTATAACTTGATAGGCATAAAGGAGTACTATGTTGACCAATTTGACTCAGTACTACAATTAAGGAAAAAGATAGTCTATTGAGATTATGTCAAACATAATGATAGTGTACTAAAAATAGGGAATTTTTTTAACAAATGTAATTGGAATCAATAAATGGAATTAAACACACAAATAATTAGATCAATGAGAATGATCCAATTTAGGTACATAACACAAAACTTTGTACCAATGTTGGCCAATGCAAGTTTTTCAATAAACATATAATGAGTAAAGATCAAAAAATCAACTTAAAAAGTAAATGCTAACTAAGTGGTCATAATGAGTGTTGTTAGATTATTATAAAGTGTTATTTTTAGTGTGATAGGGAAGTTGGCTAAAAATAGGGAACTAAAAAGTGATCTATGGATGGTTTTAGGATATTTAGGCTAAAAGGAATCTATGTTGGCAATGGTATTGGCTTAGTATTAGGGCCTACCCCCTCACTTCACAATCTTTCAGTGATAAGGGTGTTGGGTGATTTTCCAATATATACAATTAACCACATGTTTATACTTGGCTAGAAAACTAAGTCAAATTCCCCCTTTGTAATGAAATCCAAGTAGGTAGGCCTTGGGAAGATAAATGATAAATGTATTTTGAAATTTATGTGATTTGGTAGTGTGTGAAAAAAGATCAAAATAGTACATATAAACAATATATTAAAAAATGTATGTAAATAAATGAAAATGAAAGTGTGAACTAGGTACTAGCATATAGTTTTTAATTCCAAAATTAAGAATGGTATAGATTCAGTTCAAATGACACTATATACAAACATTATGTAATAGAGTCAATAGTGTCTCTAATATTCTATATAAGTAAGAGTCTTTAAAAATTAAGTCAACTAGGTTAACTTAGTCTTTTAGATAGAAGATAGACTATAAAACTAAGTCAATTAGATTGACCTCGTTTATTGTAGGATTTTAGTTTAGAAAAATGAAAAATTGTAGAATACAGAAGTATAATGAAGTACTGAATTAAAAGAGAGAGAAAGAAAATAATCTTGGTGGGTTAGAAGATTCTAAGGATTGTAAATTTTTTGTTGAAGTGACATGAATATTGCTTATAAGTTCTACCAACTATGTTACTGGGTTGACGTAGTTATATGAAATCTTATTTGTTGAATCCCATTAAGATGACTGAGTCAACCTAGTTGACTTTGTTATTTAGATGTTGAATGTAAGACTAAGTTGACCTATTAGACATAGTCTTCTATCTGGAACTATATAATAGTAGTATGTCAACTTGCTCGATCTAATAACCTATATATAATGAAGAAATACATAGGAAAAATGGAGTTATTTTGATGTGACCATGTGTTAAACTTGAGAATAGAAGTTTGAACTATAATCATCCTGGTCAACATAATATCACAAATATAGAAAAATAATAGAATGATAGAAATGAAAAGTTTGAAATAAAACCTGTAAGGGTTAGATTCATGTTACGTTAACTAGAATGTATGTAATGGGGAATTCATCATATCTATAAATCAATCCTAGCTCAAAGAAGATATATCTTACTTACACTTTCGATTAATGATACATTAGATAATTGAGGTCATCATCAATATGGATCCACTAAGCCTAGTTAATGGATTTCTTACCACAATAATATCACTAGGGAGGGTTTCAAAGCCTCAGATCAAGTAAAACTATGCAATTACCCTAAGTCCTATGTTTTCATATTCACAAAACTAATAAGTAAAAATCAAATCTAGTACTCACCAAATCTTGTGGCACTAAGTGGGGGTAATAAAAAATAAAAGTAAACATGCATAGAAGATATATATTCACATCAATGTATATGAAATCCTAATGCTTAGAAGAGAAGCATAAATGCATAGCTATCTACTCTTATAAAGGAAGAACAAATTTAGGGATACTTACCTTTGAAGATGAACCTACTGAGCCTTAATCTATCCCTTGTCCAAGTTTATTCTCAAGAGGTTGTTATGGTATGTAAGGATGATAAAGATAAATCAACTCAAGGCTACACAACCTATCAATGTATGCAAAAGACTTCTCCACAAGACAAGATTTATATCTCTAAAAAGGTATGAAACCCTAAGTTTATTCCTCAAGTAGAATGGTGGATAATAAAATGTCTAATATATCTTACTTATTATTCTCTTCTCTTAGAAATTGTGAAATTATTATGTTTATATAGGTAGATCTAACCTAAAACCCTTTTAAACATTTCATCTAACAAGGTTGACTTGGTCAACCTAGTATTGTAATTGAAAAAAACTCACTAGGTCACTAGATGACATAGACCCTTAATAAGTTTTATCAATAAGAATACAAGGTCAATGCAACTGACATAGTCATGTAAACTATCAAAAAGGGGTCTAGGTTAGGGAAAAGGTTAATAAAGGTAGTAAATGACTAGAGGAGTGTGAAAAATAGGAGGCAAAGCTTAGGGGAATGGTTTTAGGAGATAAATGTGTAGATAACAAGTGGAAAAAGGGATAAAAATCTTGTAAAGCACCAATGGCCTATCCACCCCTTTCCCAGTGCACCCCTTAAGGTGTGCAGTCAAAGAGATTGAGACTTGATGGGTTCTTGTAAGATAAAGAGTGTCGGTAATTGATAAAAGTTCAAAAATAATGTGTATATAGTTAAAACATTTAAATAACATATATATTATATATTGGTGTGGAACATACAAATTTTTAGGGATAATTCATATGGTTTAATGTTAAATGTATTTAATCTTCATTTAAATTACTTACGTTGTTTTAAATGTTTTAACATGAAATATTTATTTTAGATGATTGTGATGTCTAAGGTCCCCCACCTATTTAATGTCTATCCCCTTTAGTCTATTAATATTTTATTTTGATCTTAAGACTTGTTTAAATGTTTTAAATACAGTTATAACTAAAATTTAATTAACTTTAATAAATTCAATGACTTAACTAGTAATTGACTAAATCTAGTTATAACTTATTCTTCAACCATCTATTGAGGAAATGATTATAAAAGAAGATCAAAGTGACATAAGAAGGGAGGAACATTACACAAGTATTTTTGAAGACTCTGATTTGCTTCAAATTTCATCATTATACTCTTTTATGTGCAACATCTTTGAGATAGAACAAATTTTGTAGATACATCAAAGACATATTCTTTGATAGTTAAGTAATATGCTTAATTAACACAATTATATCTAAGTTTCATGTTTAGTTTATAAATTGATCATCTAGAAGCTATTAGGTTTAATATCTTATGATGATTGTAAATTTACAATCATATGAGTAGAATCCAAACTACTTGTCCTAAATACTGATGATTACTTCATTGTATGCGATATATTGTTAATCCATTTAGATTTTATTGGTTGTTATATCAAGGATTTATGTACTAAAAATACTATTTATTAATAAAATTTAGCTTATCTTTGCTAAGATGACTCTTTTCTAAGACTCACAATCTATATATATTTTTTTAATTTAATTTATTTATTTATTTTGTTTGTTGTTTAGTTTAGGTAATTAGTTTTAATTTAGATTAATTAGTTATTATTATTATGTTTTAGTCTTTATCTAATTTAGATTATTGTGTTTTCTTAAATATTTAGTATTTTTCTTAAAAAATTAGATCTTTTTTGATAGTTTAGAAAGTTATAATTTTAAATATTTAAGTTTTATTTTCTATGTTGTTTGTTTATTTTATTAAATCAGTTTAAGCTTAATTTAATATTAGAATATATTTAGTTTCAATTATAGTTTTTCTCTCTTTAGATTAAATCAGGTTTTATTAGAGTGGTAAATTTTTTATTTACTTTATGTTTAGATTAAATTTAATTTTAAGTATTAGATGTAGATTAGTATTTAATTTTTCAATTTAGTTGTTTGTTATTTCTTTAGATTTAGTGTCTTATGTGATTATGTTAATTTTTTATCACAATTTCATTCTTTGGCATTCATTGCAATATATGGTTCTTATCATTTATGTCTTTTTGTTTCTTTTCTTTTGATCTTTTTTGTGTGAAATATGAAGATTCTAAAGCATTTGATAAAACCTAAATATTTATAAGGAACATAAATATTTCCTTAAAGAGATTATCTTAATCATAGGTAATCTCTTTTGAATAGGTTACATTATAAATTCACATCTATTTTATTTGTCTGACATAAAGATAATATTTGATTTCTACATTTATAGTGAAATATTGATCAATATTTGGAATAATTGTTACTCCTTAGAATATTTTAAACCCCTTTGTGCATATTTTATATCCTTTCTAACATTTTAGACCTTAACTATTAGACTTGCATGATTCCATCTTAACCTTCATGATAGGCGAAAGGGATGATTCGTTGATGTGACATTTTCAGTCATCAACGCCAATGTCATACTCATTTCATATATTATTATTAAAATATTTGATTATAAAATAAATAATGGAATTGAATCTATCATAAGCCACTAAATATGACTAAAATCAAATGAATTGAAACCAAGGCCAAATGTGATAGGTGGGGTTAGGTAAAAAGAACTAGTTGCCAAAGGGTTAAGAGTATGGTATAATGGTAAGGTGTATAATATAAAGAATATGTATAATGTGTCATAACTTAAATGATATTTGTAGATAATAATTTTAGTCCCTCAAGTATATAAATGTGTGAGATGCATTATGTTCTTTGGTTTATTAATTTTATCTCTCTCTGGTGTAGTGATCTTATATGCTCCATAACTGTAGTTGGAAATAAATACATAGGGCTATAACTAGTTTGGTTGGAAATTTATTTTTTTTATTTTTTTTAGTATTTAAATTCTTATTATTCTCATTTAGAACCAAGTTTTCAAACTCTAATTCACAATTCTTAACATGCCTATTGTAGTGTCCTTTTAATCAGTTATGATATACTTGAATATTATTCAAGGTGGCCAAGAGTTTACAGTCAAGTAGGTATTGGTATTATAAATGATACACTCTATAGTCTTCATTATCAATGATATGATGCAATAAAATTTAGAGAGAAGGAAACTCAACCTCAATAAGAAGAATGGCTTAGTTTTATAAACAAGTGAATAGGGCGTAGCTCTTATTAGAGTATGAAATGTGGTATAGTATTCCTAAAGGGCATTAAATAGATACAAGTTCCAATTATAACTATTGTCATTGAAAATATTTTTTAGAATTTTAAAAATGGTTTTATTATAATCCTCAACTTAGATATTACCTTGTGTATAGTATGCAGTAGATAAATGTCATTTGATGTGGTATTTAGAATAAATCACTTTTACATATTTATTCTTAAATGATTCACCATTATCAAATATAATATTGGATGGGATGCCATAACGGTAGATGAGATGGTTGAATATGAACTTGGAGATCTACTTATCAGTTTTGTAAGTGAGGGGAATGGATTCCAACCACTTAGTGAATTATTTAGTAGTAGTTAAGATGTGTTGATGGCCATCTAAAAATTGAGATTGATATTACCATTGAGGTTGAATTTCCTCATTTATAATGACCATGGTGTTATCAATGGTTTGAGGGTCTTGGATGAAATATGAATTAGATTGGAATTATTTTGACACTTGACACACCTTTTCACATATGCAAATACATCTACTTCCATAGTTGGCTGGTACTAACCAATACATAGTAACTTTTTGGATAAGATCGCCCCACTAGTGTGTTCTCCACACAATCCTTCATGGAAATCCCTCAATGCTAATATAGATTATATCAAAAGTAAACAATGAAGTAGAGTTTTGTTATAGCTTATACAATACAAGGTTGATTCAAGCAGGGTATAGTGAGAGGATTTGGGTTAAAGGCTTTTTATTTTTTATGTGATAAATCAGGAAGCATGGTTTGGTCTTGAAGATAGAAATATATTTCTAAGTACCAGGGAGATGTGGGACTAAAAATGTCATAAACCATCTCAATAGATAATTATTCATGTGCCAATACTAAGATATGTTTAATAAGAAATTTATAATCCCTCACTCTATTTGTGATATGAATCATGGAACCAATAGTGGCTATGGCATTGATAGTTTTTATTAGCCCAAGGTATTCTTTCAAATTGGATGTTACAATATACTGCTTGAGATTGTCTACCATATCCTTATACAATACTAAATTCTCATCTTTGGTCTAGTACTAGTTTATAACTTGATTGATGATTAATTGATAATCACAATACACTAATAAATATTGAATGTTCTGCTATACTACTTATTGAATCCCTATAATGAGTGCTTCATACTCCACCATGTTATTAGTAAATTGAAATCTAATATAAAAAGACTTGGGATTGAGATCTCCTTATGGAGTAATAAATAATATTATAGACCCTAATCTATGAGTTATGAAGGATCCATCAAAATACATCTTCCATTGTTTAGCCTTAATAAGTGCATCTGCTTCTTTAGAAATCATAATGGCCTCATCTAGAAATCCAAATGTATGAGGTTGAGTATCCCAAAGAAGAGATTTTGCAAGCTGATCTGCAAGTACTTACCCCTTAATTGCCTTCTAGTTGGCATATTCAATTTCAAAATCACTCAATAACATGATTCATTTTTCCATACAGCCTTTTAAAGTTGATTTGGAAAGTAGATACTTGAGTGGATCTACTTTGGAAATAACAATAGTCTTGTTGTTCAATATATAATGTTGTAACTTTTGGGATGCAAATACCATTGCTAAAAATGCTTTTTTAATCAACATATAATTGTGTTCATATGTAATCAATGTTTAGCTTAGATAATACACAACATACTCCTTACCCTGTTTATCATGTTGTGCCAAAAGTTTCCCTAGGTCTTTCTTGGTCATTGACAAGTAAAGAAGTAATGACTTATTTGGTGTTGGTGGCAATAATATAGGTGGGTTGGCAAGATATTTTTAAAGTTGATTGAATGTTTTCTAACACTCTTCATTCCAAGATAATGTAATACCTTTATTCAGAAAGTGCATAAATGGATGGAATTTATCTACTAATTATGAAGTGAAGCATCTCATAAATTGAATTTTTCCTTGTAAACTATGGAGCTGCTTCAAGGTAGATGGTGGTGGCATTTATGTAATTGTATAAACTTTAATTGGTTTGACTTCAATTCCCCTATAAGAGATAATTAAGACTAATAGTTTACTAGAAGCTATGCCAAACACAAACTTATTTGGATTAATCATAATGTTGTTCTCATGAAGTCTCTCAAATATTCTTTCTAGTATGGTTGGATGATCAACATAGGTATTTGATTTACCTAGAATGTCATTGATGTAGTCCTCAATGATGTCATGAATCTTGTCATGGAAGATTACTATCTTGGCTCTTTGGTAAGTGGACTCAACATTCTTAAGTCCAATTGACATCACCTAATAATAAAACATTCCCCACATAGTGGTTAATTCAACCTTGTGATAGTCTTCCTATGTTTTTCTGATCTAATTATAACCTAAAAATCCATCCATGAGAGAAAACATTTCATACCTAATCATTAAGTTGATTAACATATCAATATTAGGAAAAGGAAAGTCATATTTTAGGAAGACTCTATTGATATCTTTGAAATTGATGTAGATTATGATACCTTATGGCTTATTAATTATTGACACAATGTTTGAAATCCACTCTAAATAGTTGATTGGCCTAATGCATTTTACATCTAAATTTTTTTCCAACTCTTTATTGACTAACACAACAATATATAGATGCATCTTATGTATATTTTGATTAATAGGATTTAAATTAGGATGTAAAATAAGATGGTGTAAACCAATGTGGGGTCTAAACCTGGCATGTTTGAATAGTTCCATGTAAATATGCCAACAAAATCCCTCAAAAGGGCTATAGAAAATTCACATTTCTCCTCAGCGAGGGACCCACCTAGTTTAATCCACTTCATGTCCTCTGAAGTCCCAATGATCACTTCTAAAGTGTACTCTATAAGAAGTGTAGAACCATAATCTAAAATAGTTGGCAAGGATTTGAACTGATTGGCAATGGCAAAGTCCTCCAAATGGATTGGCTTGTCTATTTGTCCTAAGTAGGACAAATCAAAATATCCTAATGTTAGCATTGACCATGAAATAAATACCTCAAGGAACTCTTGAAAAATTTGTAAAAAATCTTACTAATCCTTACTTATGTATGATCCATAAATAGGCTTTGGGTTGTAAGTTTCATATGATTCATAATAATCCATATAATGTTGCGATAAATCAATTTCACCAAGAGACTTGACTTTATCTTTACTTTTTCCCTAGTCAGAAAGCACCTTAAAGAGGTTTTCACTTTTACACCTCAATGTTTGCTTTTATTTTTGTTTTTGGATAGGGAATTTCACCCACTCTCTGAAGTAAGCAACAAGATCCAATCTAATATCAAATCCCTAATTATAGTCTCCAAGAGGAATGTGATTCCTCAATCTAAAAAAGTCATAAATGGCCTCATCATTTTCAAACTCATATGATGGGATTGTTGAATCTTATTGGTCCCAATCTATTAATTATGGATGGTAAAGGGTCAAATGTTAAGGTTAATAAATAGGGCTAATGATGCACATGACATAGGGGTTAAATAAATTTGTAACAATAAATCTATCATAGATGTGATAATCAAACCTTGTATCACTGTCAACATCATCATTACTAGTCATTAGTGTTTGAAAATAAATAAGGTATATAGGGTTATCCCTAGGTAATTTAAATCCAATACCATGGGTTCTCTTGTATTTGGTCATTGAGACTAGTTCAATCATGCCTTGGTGATGTAGCCCCAAGCCTCTACCTTCATAAGCTAGGTGTTCCATAATTTGATTAGGGATAAGATCCTTTATACTTTGGTAATAGTCACATAACTCATTAGTGTAGGGACATTAATATTCTACTATGGTGTCTTATTTTAGGCTAGAGGAAAATTTATAAATAATGGTCTTGTTCAACTAAGATATTCATTTAATTTCCCATTCCATGTGAGTAGTTTTGGTCTTGGGTCTTCCACAAGATTTTGTATTTTTAGGAAATTTGGTAATATGAAATTAATTATGGGTACTATATTCTCTAAGACTTTTATTAGTTATATATAATTGGTTGGTTGGAAATGTCTTTTAAAGGCATGGTTGAGGTAGAGGCTAAGCTATCTAGATTAATTTAATTAGCCTCTAGGCTTGATTCAATGGCTTTTCCATTTTTAGCTTTTTTTTAATTTGATTTGGGCATATGATTCATGCCAAATTAGTAGTTATAGTTTTATATCTAGCCTCAAGGCATTTAAAATATTGATATGGATGAAGATCAATTGGTATAGTCACTTCCATTTTTGAATGTTGAAATTTTATACACTAATGAAATGTAGAAGGTATAGCCTTGATTTCATGGATCCATGATCTGCCAAATAATAAATTTTAAGATAGTTCCAAGTCTAAAACATGTCATAGAGTATCATGTGTCAATGGACCAATGACTACTGGCAAGCTAATAGTACCTTGAGATTCTCATTCTTTATTATCATATGCCTTGATAATGATGGTATATGGTTGTAGGTTGGCTGTTATATATCCAAGAGGTTTGACCAAATTTAGATATACAATATTGAGACCCAAACCATTATCTATAAGGTCACATTTAACTATAAGGTTTGGTATACCGACCCCAATGTTTAATGGGTTATTATGCAAAGGGCCCAAAGATGACATGTCACTTTGGTCAATGATGAGATGTTGTCTAAGGGGCAAGTGTCCTACCATGGCTTAGAATTTATCTAGAGTGGTGTCATTTGGCATGAGGGATTGGTTTAAAAACTGATTCAGGATGTCTTTGTAGATGCTAGATGTACATAACAAATCCATGATGGATACATGCACATGTGTATTTTTTAATTATTACATAATATCATAGGTATTCCCATCAATTTTTTCAATTGGTTTATATCTAATAGGAATGAAATTTTGATTATGCTCATTTATAGTATTTGGTTGCAATCTTTTGATAGCAATCCTAGCTTGTTGAGTTGTGATTTCATAATCTCGATCTAGTTCTTAGATTTGGTAGTTGGTTGGGTAGGTAATGAGGCTTAGAATGATGATTTTTAGATGGTATAGAGCATAATTTTCAACATGGCCCATAGAAGAATCATCAACATAAGAAGGTTGGTAAGCATTGGTTATCAAATTGGCATTATTGGGTGAAGGTCTAGGTCTATTGGTAATTGGCTAGGGATTAATAGTAATATTGGAAACATGACTGACTCCTTGATTGGTTTGATCATTTTGCCCTTGGTTTTGACCATTTTACTACTATTCTTTTGGCTAGTACTATTACTATTGATTTTGTGATGGAGTTTGCTATTGTTGTTTTTATTGTTTTTACTACTATTGGTTGTTATTATTGCTATTATTATGTTTAGGAAATGGATTATGTTAGATACCCAAGTTATGATTGGTCATAAGACTATGGGTCTTTCTTTATATCTTATTATTTTTTAGCATATTCTCAATTAAATGCCTAAATTAGATACAACATCTTATGGAATGTCTTATGATGTGACAATACTCATAAAATTCATGTTCCTTGTACCAATCAAGAAAAAGAATCCCTTCAGTAAATGAATTTGGTATTGAATAATTGATCATATTTTATTGAACCAATCTTTGGAACATAAGTTCAATAGGCTCACCAAGGTCATTGAATTATCTGGTAATGATTGGTCTTCTCCTTGGAGGAGGGGCTTGTAATTGGTTTTGATTTTATGATGGTTAGTTTTGTGGAGGTCTTGGTTTAATTTATGGAGGAGGTGGTTTCTAATTAGGTGAAGGTAAATAGATAGCTAGTGTTTGGACTACTCAACATGTCATGATTTAGTAATGCCATTTCCAACAACATTTTTATTATAATTTTAAGGTTTAGGTATATCATTGTTATTAGCCTGAGTTGGTGTTAAAGATGGTATTTGAATTGGGTTTTGATTAAGGTTTTAGCCTTAGTTATAGTTATGGTTATGTAGGACTTGATGTTGATTTTGGATATGATTAGAAGAGGATAACTTGATTATCCATTTATTGAGAAGGGATTTCTGAATATGTATTCCTTTATCTATAACCTCTTTGAATATATGAACATATTACATCTCAAGATGGTATGATATCTATTTGTGTAAGCTCATATTAAATATCTAAACCAACTACTTATCTGGAAGATTATGAGTAAACTATCTTGTTAGTGCTCTCTAATGTTGCAAGTATGCAGTGAAGATTTCACTAGTCTTTTTCTTAGCTTGGTCTAAATCCATAATAGTAATATTATGATTGAGATTATATGAAAAGTATTTTACAAAATTCTTGGAAAGATCATCAAATTTAGGTACAATTTTTTTTGATAATTTCAACTACCATTCCAAGGCTTGTCTAGCTAGACTCCTTGGAAAGAGAAGAAGCAAGTATATGTCATTATAGGCCACTAGCTAGTAGGAACCAAATAATTATTTTAGATGTTCTTTAGGGTCACTTTTGTCTTTGTATTTATCAAATTTAGGTGGATTGAAACTTGGAATAAATTTTATTTATAGATAGTCCATTTTGAATGGTTAAGATCATATTTCATCTAAGTTGAATTTCTTTGTTTATTTTTTGATCTGTATAGCTTAAATTGCATCCTTCATCTGTTGCAACTCTTGGGTAAATAAATTAGTAGTGGCCTATTTTTATTAAGGTTGCAAGATCAAAGGTGGATTATCTTGACTAGGGTATGTATATTGTGGAATGTTGGTTTAATTAGATGGATGACTAGGTATGTATATCCATGCATTATGATTATACTGTGGATATAGAATATGCTACTATTGAAACACATTCTAGCTTATATTGGATACATAACCCTAACTAGTGAATTATGTCTATTGTAATGGAATTTGAATTTATAGAATGTGTTGGTATTATTGGATTTGGGAGGGAAGTTTCTACCTACTTGTCAAACCCTATTGTATATAAGGAACATTATTGACATATCCCTACTATTGGAGGTGTTGATAGTTGGATCATTATTACATGTGTAATATCCATTGGGTGAATGGGAAATTTTTCCTAACACCTGGTACTTGATATACATAAGGATCTTGTTATTGGTTAAACACATATTGTTAGATCGGCACTTACTAATGAATACATACTTATTTATTAGGAAACTATTGGGGGTTTGGTATTTTTTATTGTTGACCAACTGGCACTTTCTGACCAATAAGAACATATTTTTGGTTAGGTAAAATTTGTGATTGATGAGGTATATTGGTATTTTATTGTGTTGCTAGAACATTCATTTTCACCTGTTGAGGTGATGTAGTGTTTTACACTTATTGCAATGGTAAGTTAATATGTTATTGGTTCAGTGCCCCCTATTGTACACTCAAAGAAGAAGCTAATTAGAGAGTGGAGGTTATTTTTTTATTTTTGGAAATAAGTTTACCTATCCCATGTTGTTTCAATCTACTTATAGCATCTTTTGGAGGAATCTATTGTGTATTGCTCAGTGGTAAACTAGACCCACTTTGGTTTAGATTGGAATGCACTTATGTGTTATCCATAAGATTTTGAGTGAGGTATTATGTTTGAATGATAGTCTCTTATATTGATATAAGGAAATTATACATGTCACCAACCAACATGCTTTGGCTAAGTGGTTCCACATTTTGGATTGCATATCCTGAAGCATCTATTTATTTCCCTATTGATAGAGTTATTTCAATAAATAACATGTTATAAACAACCCTTGCATTAATATTTTGAGCTAGGTTAAGATAGTTTTGGTATGCTTTTTGTACCTATTTCATTTTTTCATCCATAAGGCCTTTCCATTTTTAAAGCATACTTTGGTCTTATTGTGGCATTTAGGCTAAAGCTTGACTATAACTAGTTGATGCCTATTTAAATGGTTAAATATGATGTGCATTACTAGGAGTTATTGTTGATGTTTAAAATTACACTTGATCTTAATCAATCAACAATGGGAAATTTCAAGTTGTGGGACATTGCGGCTTGAAACAACCTCCAGATTTTAGAGAAGTTGGTCTATTGTTTTATATCAAGTGTTGGGGGAAAAGGGGATAGGAGATTAAACAGAAATGCAAATGTAGGAACTAAAACCTAACTATGGCGATGTGCCTGAGTGTAATCCTAATCCTAACCTAAGTATAGTGAGACTATTATAGGATTCAATTACATTTAAGAGCAGAGAAGTGCATGATCAATGTAAAAGATTAAAATAACAAAAATAGAGGCTCACAACAGGGAATTCTTTTGCTAAGATACAAAAAATGTCAACCAAGGCATAATGTTCAATCTTCTTAATATAATATTTTAATCACATAAGAGGCACATAAATCATGTACAATTATGTTGAACTTTCGATCCAATAAAATGAGACAAAAGCAAATGACATTCCTAATCACAACTCTAGAGAATCTACAGTATAGACTACTTTGCAAATGACACAGATAACACCAACCAAGGCATAGAGTTCAATCTCTTTAATTCATTCAGCCACATAAGAGGCATAGAAACATGCACAGTTACAACAAAATTACAATTTAAGAAAATTGAGACAAAAGCAAATGATATCACTGGTCAAAAACTCTAGAAAGTCTAAAACTATGGAAAATCCCCCTCTTCCTTTGCACACTGATCCTCTTATTTTATAGCCTTGAATTTCTCCTTCTATCGCTCCTTTTCCTATATAATCCTTCTCCATACTTAACTCACAAGGGACAAACAAACGATGCTTTCAATGCATTGGGGGCTCCAAAAATCTACCTAATGAACTGTTCCATCTACTTGAATTAAATCTAGCTAATTTTACCTCCATTTTGCTTTTTGGTAACAGATACATGGAAGACCCTGTTACATTGAAATGGGAGAGGACACTTAGCTAATTTCTTGAAAATCCTCTTATTACTTAGAAGGCACCAAAAAATGACACTTGGCACTTTTTGCTTGATTTATCAAAGACACGAGTTTCTTCGCTTCTCTTTGGCTATTCTGTAGTATCATTTGGGACACATATTAGACTCTTATGGGTGGTGACACTTGGCAGCTTTCACAAACTTTTGGAGTAACACCCAAGGCCCACCACAATCTTTATTCAATAATGAAATTCAAAGATGATCTCTCAGGTGTCGACATGTGGGGGCTTCTACGACTTCAGGGAAGATACGTAGTATCTTCTATTGATTTAGTTAAGGGTATGTGGTGGCCTCTACTTTTATTTGGGATGGAGTAGAAAGGGGGCTCAAAGAGTGACACTTGGAAGCCTCTGCTCATCTTTGACACTTAATCAAAATAAACAAATGCCCTACTACCTTCCAAAAGGGTGCATACCCCTTTGGTTTTTGGGACACTCCCTTGAACTACTTGATGAACTAAAATGGGTCAATGGTTCAACACTACATGCCATTTACACATTAACTAAGGTATTAGACCAAAATTTTGAAACCAAACATTAAACCCAAGTGTTGAACCCACTATCTCTCAGATGCTAACACATGGTGACTTCTACTGTATCTTACTCCTTAGCCTGTTGAAGACCTTTGTCAAAAAATAGAATGAAACATGGTTGCCAAAATGAGACATAAATGCTGACACATAGTGCATTTTGCTTAGCTGCTATTAGATACCTGGTGCAATCTGTGTCTATCCTAAAAGTTATGAAAAGTGTCTTGAACGATGCCAGCTAGCCAGCTCTGTGTCTTGGAAAGTGACACTTGGTGGCTTCCACTCGAATGCAACACTTAGGCAAAATGAAATGAAAGAAACAAAAGAGGAGAAAGAGGACCCACACATAGATAGTGACATTTGGCAGCCTCCACTGCACTTTGACACTTAGATGGAAAATGAACCTGTGCTCTGCCCCAACTCTACTAATATGACCAAGGTATATGGGAACCAAAACTACAATTGCTTGATTGAAAATTTAAATGAAACATAGAGTAAAAATTTACTCTATAGTTACTGGTGACCCTTATGACTTTTGAGCCTACTCAAAAAGAAAACTCCACCTCCTGCTGGATCAAAATTTTGACAATTACAGCTTCAAAAAAGCCGTCGACATGTGTTTAAAACACTTATTTAAAAGAAAAGTGAAAAAATAATGGAAAAACAATGTGAGAAAGGGAAATTATTTAACTATAATACATTAGAGACCTAAGTCAATTAAAATGTTTCAAATAGATTCCATTTACAAGAATCTCTTTAGGTTCTCTTTCCATCGACTCTAGCTCAAAATAATTCTTCTACTTGCATGCATGAATTCTATATGGGCCAGTCCATAGCGCTTTGAATTTGGTATGCTGACCTGGCTTGGTGGTCCTTACATCCCATTTCAATACGATTGAGCCCACTTCAAAATTAGGATTCGAAGTCCTTTTATCAAAATAGTCCTTAACCATTCCCTGATGCTTGATCAATGAATCATGGGATATATCCCTCTTTTCTTGAACTTCTAGAAGTTTTATGAGTCTGACCTACATGGGGCCATTTTCTTCAATCTCAATTTGTTTGATCAGCTGAAGAGCAAGGATTTCCAAGCTTAGGGAAATCATGGCAAACTTTCCATATACCAATTCATATGGAGACATTTTGATCACCTGCTTGGGAGTGATTCTATCAGCCCATAGTGATAAATTAAGCACTTTATGCCACTCTTTGTGATGATTAGCCCCTAATATTTTGATGAGACTTATCAGGTTCTTGTTGGTTGACTCTTCCAGACCATTACCTTGAGGGTAATAGTTAGATGAAGTTTTCAGATATATTCCATGTCTCAAGGAAAAATTGGATAACTTAGACCCCAAGAATGCTTTAGCATTATCTAAAATGATGGTGTGAGGAGCCCTGAAATGAGTAGTGATACCCCCTAAAAAATCTAAGATCACATTCTCTATTGCTTCTTTAAGTGGGACTGTCTCGGTCTATCTGGTGAAATAGTATGTGGCAATTAATATCCATTTGTGACCCATGCTGGACACTGGATTTATCATTCCAATGAAGTCAAGACCCCATTGAGCAAAAGGTTCATCCAAAACTATAGGACTAAGGGGCATGGCTGCATTCCTCCTCATCCCCATATAATACTAGCAGGATTGAAATTTTCTAACTAGCTGATAACAATCTACAAATAAAGTAGGCCAAAAATATCCTACCTCACTTATCTTTATGGCTGTGGTCTTTATAGAAAAATGCCCCCCCAATATTCCATGATGCATTTCATGTAGTATCCTCTTAGCTTCAGCCTGTTCTACACATCTTAACAATTTTACATTAGAATTTCTTCTGAAAAGGACTTGTTCAATTAAAACAAAATGAACTCCCTGTATCCTATAATATCTCCTCTTGTTTTGAGGGAGTTATCTCAGATAAACCCCATTTTTCATAAATTGAATCCTACTTGTGACCCAAGATTCCTGATCAACCTCTTGTAATGTTAGCACCGTCTCTGTCTCTCCTTCTGAATCTGCTTCCTCCGATAACATCTTTTCAAGCTCTTGGGTTATGTATTGGCATAGCCCCCTACCTCTAACCAGCTTGGTGGGTCTAACCTCTACGTCATATTCAAGGATCTTAGTGATCTAATTATCCCTTTTCTAAGTAATTTCCCCCTCCATGATGTATTCCCTGACACTTGGGTGAGCTACAAGTATCAAAATTTTGTTCCCTGATATCAGATGCCTAAATTTCTTGAGGGCTTTTACCATGGCATAGGCTTGTCTTTCCAAAAAAATTTACCTATTTTTGTACTCTCTGAGAGTTCTTGAGAAAAAGGCTATTGGGTGTTCCCCTTATAGCTCGTCGTTCTTTTGAGTTAAGACAACAACAATACTTGACTCTCCTCCATAGACATACATTACAAAGGGCTTGGAAAAATTTGGGTTCTTGAGTACTGGGGCTACTAAGATAGCCTTCTTGACCTCTTCAAAGGTTTGCTTCCATTTTGTAGTCCATTTGAAGACTAGGTTTTTCTTTAGCAAGAGTGTCATTGGTCTAACCAAGCCTACAAAATCAGATATGAATTTACTGACAAAATTGATCTTCCCTAAAAAGGACTGGATTGCCTTTTTATTTAATGGAAGAGGTAGGTCCATTATAGCTACAATTATCTCGAGATCTATAGAAAATACTTCCTTAGATATTATGCACCCCAACAGTTTACCCTGAGGTATAGCAAAAATACATTTCTTGGGATTCAATGATATCCCAAAATCCTGACATCTCTTGAAGACATATTCTAAATGATCAAAATGATCATCAGTATTTTTTGAGAAAATAGTGAGGTCGTCCAGATAGACTAGGATGACCTTATTTATAAGTTCTCCAAAGGATATATCCATAGCTCATTGAAAGGTGGCTCCTGCATTTGATAAGCTAAATGGCATCTTTGCATAGGCAAATGTTCCCCATTTGGTAGTGAAAGCAATTTTATACTGGTCTTCCTCAGCTAGCCAAATCTAATTATACCTAAAGAAACCATCAAGTAAAGAAAACCTCTCTGATCTAGCCACAGTTTTTAGAATTTGTTCCATAGAGGGCAAGGGATAGTGGTCTTTCAGAGATGCTCTATTTAGATCTCTAAAATCTACACACAGTCTTACATCTCCATTCTTTTTCCTAACTGGGACTAGATTTGATACCCAGGTTGAGTGCTTGATTGGAAATATTATTTTTGAATCTAAAATTTTTTGCAACTCATCTACCATTAGAGGCTCAATCCTTGGATTTATTGGCCTCTATTTTTGTTTGATGGGCTTGGATCCTTTATCCAACTCTATTGTGTGCTAGATAATGTCTCTATCATATCCATGAAGGTCTTCATAGCTCCAAGTTATGACTTTGTCATATCTCTGGCACAATTTGTTTAATCTTCCCTTCTCCTCCTAAGTTGTGGAATTCCTAACTTTTAGTCTTTTCCCATCACTCACCTCTATTTTAGAATACTCTACTTTATCTACTTGGAACCTTTTCTTTTCTAGGCTTACATCCTCTAGGTCAAACAAGTTTTCTAAGGTGATCAATCCCTTGGGGAGCTTATTAGTCCTTAATTGAATAACCTGATCACCATATGCCTCTTCAATTTTAGTTTGCAACTGATCAACAAACTCATCTGATTGTTGTAAGAAAGAGACTACCTGAGCATCATTTTCAAACACTTACCAATTTTCATCATTGTCTAGGATGGTCGGCCTCACTATAACTTTTACTGACTCATTATTAACCAATAGGCCAGTTGTTAGGTTAAAATGTGAGCCAATCTGAGCCATCCTATCAGCCTCAGAGTTTTGACTTCTAGGGATTATTTAAATATTGAAAGCTTCAAAATTTTCTATCAAATCCTAAATCATATGCCTGTAGGATCTCATTCTCACATTTTTGGCTATCACCTTTTCCCTAATTTGCTTTACTACTAATTCTAAATCTCCTTTTAATTTTAGGTTATTTATTCCCTTTTTTTGAGCTAACAGGAGCCCATGTACTAAAGATTCATACTTTGCATCATTATTAGTGCAAGCAAATTGGAATCAAATAGTCCTTAAAATTTTATCACCATTTGGAGCAGTAAGATAAATTCCTGCTCTAGCACCATGTCTACTTCTAGCTCCATCAAAATTTAAGGTCTAGATCTCTGAATCTTGAATAGTAGGTGCCTCTTCTCTTATAACATTTGGTATCGCATGATCCTCATAAAAAATGTCATATGTGCCCAAACTAGTAGAGTCATAGTTCCCATATGGGTCGCTATGCATCATAGCTAATAGCTGGCTATTTTCTTCTTCTTGATCATGCTCAGTCTAGTCACCTAGCTCTTCAACAAAAATCCTTTCTTCTTTATTTAACATGGCATGATTTGCTTCTAATCTTGTTGGTTCATTGGTGATATGGTCTTTGGACAGTGGTTTAGATAAAATTTTCATCTTTGAACCATATCTGGTTCTCAGGATGAGGTGAGACCAGTCAAGAGACATATATCCTCCTATTTTTGCTGTAAAGTCTTTGGATAAACATAAACCAAAGACATGAGGAATATATATGACAACTATATCTTGGTTGACCACTATGTTGAGACATGTGTATAACTGCAAGGGGAGTTGTTTAATTCTCCTTATGGTTTTCACTGTTTTTCCATCTAGCTGCATAACTCCTTTTGCAAAGGGTTCATATTTTATTTTTAAAGCATCAGCTATTTGCTTGGGCATCACAGTTGTACTAACTCCTGAATCTATCAATGCATTATACAGGAGTTTCTTTCCAACTATTAGAGTCAAATAGAAAGGCTCTGCCTTGGATTTACTTGTGCTACATTATTCACGAAGGCTATTGTCATTAGAGGAACCGTATCTTTGAGATTTTCCTTTCCAGCAGGTCCTTCCTTGGCAACAACACCTCTGAGCACTGCTTGCCCTTGTAGAGCTTCTTGCAGTAGTGTCTTTTGTTTAGGAATAGCCAAAATATCCCATATCGATACTTGTGTTGGAGTCCTCTTTAATTGGTCTACTACATTGATCGGTCCCAAGGACTGAGTTTTTTGGTAATAGGGATACCTCATTTTTTCCTAAATCTGGGTAGAAATCTCTTGATCTCATACTGAATGAGGCACTTCTTGTCTAACAACAATGTTCCTTTACCCCTGAGATGGAGGATTATTCTTGACTTGACCACTTACGATCTCAGGCTGCTCTACCATCCTCCTCTTTGACTAGTATAATAATCAGATTGCACTACTGCCCTTTGGGAGGTATATGCTTCATTTAAGAAAACTAATTCTTCATCCTTAACCCATGAGAACAAATCATGTTTCAAGGTTATTTCTTCCTCATGTTGCAAGGACATTCCTTGCATCTGAGCCACTAGAACTAAATTCTGCATGTTGAGAGACTGGTAGGCTTGATTGCTACTAGTACTGGCAAACTGACCATCCATTCTTCTCTGCTTAGCCACCCTTTGTTTTATATTACCCCTAGGACAATCCCTGGGTGTGTGAGCATAATTACAAGGGAAACACCAAGCATTAGTATCATCTACATAATTATTCTGACCTGGAACCATCTCCCTATTTGAGTTGAGAGGAATGGTTTGTGAGGGTGTGGGAAATGCAACCAATTGATTTGCTAGTTGATGGTTAGTTTGTCTTAGAGGGCCTTGATATTGGTTTGGTTGAGATGAAAACCTATTTCTTTGATAGCCTTGATAAGGAGGCTTAGGGAAATTATTCTACTACCTCTTTATATTAATCAGCTCATTGGAGAATGTCCTTAGCATATTCTTGATATCATCCATCTCAAATGACTGAGTAGGAACCAGTTGCTTCACAGATGATGGAGGGTAAGTATACATAGACACAGGTAGGCTTATAGCTTTAGGAACTTCTTGAGGTAGGGGCAAGGTAATTTTTGGGAATATAGGCATGGGAGGCCTTGGAGGTAACTTTACAACATTAATTAAATGATTCTCAGCTCTGACCGTAAGGTCATAAGCCGCTGGCAAAGTGTGTCCTCCCAGTGACTAAATCATAATAGATATATCTAAATTCAAATCTTTGAGATAGAACACTATGGCCATACTAGGTGGTGGTTTAGCTACAATAGGGATTCTATCCCAAGTTTTCTAGAATCTGGTGTTGAAGTTAGTCATGTCCTCTTGTGGTCCCTTTTGAATGGTGATCAACTGCTGTAATAAAGAAGACTTATTACCTTTCTCTACAAATCTTTCAAAGAACTGATCTCTGAGTTGGTCCCATGTAGATATGGTATTTGGGGTCAAAGACTGATACCATTCTAAATCCTTCCCTTTGAATGAGGCTACTAACAACCTTAGGGCCACATTTTGTTGTGTGACACCATTTATGGCACAGACATCTGATACATCTTGAAGATGTTCCATGGGTGTTTTTGAGTCTTGCCCACTAAATTTGGGTAGAGCTTTTAGAGCATTTACTGGGATATGATCCCAAATAGCTGGTGGTGTTGGGAGGATTAAGGGGCTACTAGTGTTCTAGCTTGCATAATTTATTGGGGGTATAGGGGCTCCCATGTTTGGTAATGGTGCAAACTGGTTAGCTCTTCTTCTTTGACTAATTACCAGAGGTGGAAAAAGAATACATGGATTTGTAGCAAATTGTGATTTGGTGACTAGTCCACAGCTCTGACTCCTCGTAGCTCTCTAATTCATGCAGCCTTGAAAGAAACTTCAAGACTGGTCCCATTGGGTGTGTCAAAAAAATGTTGATGTTTAAAATTGTGCTTAATCTTAATCAATTAACAATGGGAAGTTTCAAGCTGTGGGACATTGTAGCTTGAAACAACATCCAAATTTTAGAGAAGCTGGTCTCTTCTTTTGTATCAAGTGTTGGGGGAAAGGGGATAGGAGATTAAATAAAAATGCAAATGTAAGAACTAAAACCTAACTATGTTGATGCACCCAAGTGTAATCCTAATCCTAACCTGAGCATAGTGAGACTATTATAAGATTTAATTACATTTAAGAGTAGATAAGTGCATGATCAATGTAAAATATTGAAATAATAGAAATAGAGGCTCACAACAGGGAATTCTTTTGCTGAAATATAGAGAATGTCAACCAAGGCATAATGTTCAATCTTCTTAATAGAATCTTTCAATCACATAAGAGGCACAAAAATCACGTACAATTATGTTGAACTTCCAATCCAAGAAAATGAGACAAAAGCAAATGACATTCCTAATCACAACTCCAAAGAATCTACGGTACAGACTACTTTGCAAATGACATAGATAACACCAACCAAGGCATAGAGTTCAATCTCCTTAATTCATTTAGCCACATAAGAGGCATGGAAACATGCATAGTTAAAACTTTACAATTCAAGAAAATTGAGACAAAAGCAAATGATATTACTGGTCAAAAACTCTAGAAAGTCTAAAACTATGGAAAATCCCCCTCTTCCTTTACACACTGATCCTCTTCTTTTATAGCCTCAAATGTCTCCTTCCATCACTCCTTTTCCTGTGCAATTTTTCTCTACCCTTAACTCATAGGGGATAAATAGATGTCACTTTTAATGCCTTTGGGGCTCAAAAAATCTACCCGGCAAACTATTCCATCTACTTGAATTAACTCCAGCCAATTTTCCCTCCATTTCACTTTTCAGCAACAAATACATGGAACACCCTGTTACGTTGAAATGGGAGAGGAAACTTAGTTAATTTCCTATTAAATCCTCTTATTACTTATAAGGCACCAAAAAATGACACTTGGTACTTTCTGCCTGATTCATCGAAGACACACGGGTCTCTCTGCTTCTCTTTAGCTATTTTGTAGTATCATTCGGGACACATATTAGACTCTTATGGGTGGTGACACTTGGTATCTTCCACAAAATTTTGGAGTAACACTCAAGGCCCACCACAATCTTTATTCAACAATGGAATTTAAAGATGATCTCTCAGGCATCGACACGTGGAGGCTTCCACAACTTTAGGGAAGATACGTAGCATCTTCCACTACTTTAGTTAAGGGTATGTGGTGGCATCCACTTTTCTTGGGGATGGAATAGAAAGGGGGGCTCAGAGAGTGACACTTGGTAGCCTCTACTCATCTTTGGCACTTAATCAAAATGAATAAATGCCCTACTACCTTCTAAAAGGATGTAGACCCCTTTGGTTTTTGGGACACTCCCTTGAACTGCTCGATGAACTAAAATGGTTTAATGGTTTAGTGGTTGAACATTGCATGCCATTTACACATTAACTGAGGTATTGGACTAAAAAATTAAAACCAAACATTGAACCCAGGTGTTGAACCGACTGTCTTTCGAATGCCGACACATGGTGACTTCTACTGTATCCTGCTCCTTAGCCTGTTGAAGACCTTTGTCAAAAAATATAATGAAACATGGTTGCCAAAATGAGATGCAGATGCTGACACATAGTGCATTCTGCTTAGCTACTATTAGATATGTGGCACAATTCATGTTTATCTTTAAAGTTATGGAAAGTGTCTCTAACAATGCCAGCTGGCCAATTTTGTGTCTCGAAAAGTGACACTTGGCAGTTTCCACTTGAATGCAACACTTAGGTAAAATGAAATGAAAGAAATAAAAGAGGATAAAGAGGACCCACACATAGATAGTGACATTTTTTGGCCTCCATTACACTTCGACACTTAGATGGAAAATGAACCCGCACTCTGCCCCAACTCTGGTACTACGACTAATGTATACAGGAACCAAAACTACAGTTGCTCGACTAAAAATTTGAATGTAACATAGAGTAAAAATTTACTCTATAGTTATAATCAAACTACTTAGACTTTTATGTGAGAATTCTAGAGAAAACTTGGTTCCTAATTTGATATATCTAATGAAAATTTTGTCTCTTTTCTGTAAGAAATGATGTTCAAACAAGTATAGATCATAACTTATCTATGTTGGCATAATTTGAGCAAGGTATTGTGTTATTTGCTCTATATGTTGGCCTAGATAAGGAAGTACAGTCACCAAATATTTTTATAATGGGTTGTGCCTTTGTTCAACATATGTAATGTTATAAGATGGATAGGGACTCATCTCAAAATCTACGTCATCACATGACTCTTGAATAAAAGGCTCATTGGTCAAAAATTTCTCATAGTATATATTATACATGGTCCCTTTATGTGTGTAATAAGGCATGTTCATATCTATAGATAGGTCTCATCAAAAATAAAGGGTCCAAAGGTAACAAAAAACCAAGGTCTAAAAAAAAAACCTTTGGCTCTATAAAAGAATCACAAAGGGTAAAAAAACTAAACTACGCAAAGGTAGAATAAAACAAACTCAAAACTTGTCTAACAAAATGATATTAATTTGACTAAAGGTGGTTATAATTAGTGGAAAAAGTAACACAAAATCCAAAATATCATATATGGATAAGGTACTAATTTTCATAAAGATGGTTATAATCAGTGATGAAAGTGTCTAGAAAAATTAGAACAATTATGAACTAGGATCAAAGGATAGAAATGATTTTCCCAAAGGTGGTTATAATCATTAGCATGAAAAACAAAGATAGACTTAGAAACAAATAAATCCAACATAAACTTAAATAAAACTAAACTAAGGTAATTAGATTGGGTGTCATTGCGTAATTGGTTCACTAAGACTTGATACTTGACTCATAAGAGACTTTTGGATCGATGGAACTAGGATATTTAGAATTAGACACAAAAAATTAAAATCAAATTACATGGAAATAACTTGGCTCAAAGGACTCTCAAACAAGGTGCAAGACAAAAAATAATCGCTAGGTCTAGGCAAGGGGCCTTTTAGATAAAATAATAAATCAACCCAATTAATGCAGTCCAAACACAAAATGTAGATAACCTAAGCCAAAATTAGAAAAGGCTTTGGTGTAATCCTAATTAGTTTAGGATTTGGACTTAGAAAGCTTGAGCTTTAGATTTAATAAAAAAAGACTCAAATATTCTAAGGCAAAATATCTAGACCAAAAAGGGCAACATAACCACATTTTCAAATTAAGAGAGGTACAAAAATGGTTTTGAAATTGGTTTCAAAAGTGGCAAGAGATTAGATCGATTTCAAAAATGTAACAACACTTCTTTAGAAAGTGACATGATAATGATTTTAAAATTAAAAATCCAAGGTAGTTTGAGATGAAATGGGTAGCATAATGATGCTTTGTTTAAATAGGTGACACATAAATGATTTTGGAATAAATCTCTAAGGAAAAAGTGTGACACAAAATAGACATATTAACACCTCTTAGGCTAAAGTGGTGTAAAATCAATGTGACATTTTGGAATTATTTTGATACAATAATACAAACAAATAATTTTAGTCTAAAAACACACATGTAAATAAAAAAATAGAAGTAACACTAATGGCTCATCCTATATCTAAAATTGGCATGGGTGTGCATAGATTTTGCCAAAGTTTCCATCAATATACCAATGCTTGTGAGGAATAAAGTTTTAATCCAAAAATTAATATATAGGTGTAAGTAGAGTTTTTACACCCCCTCTATCTCTCAAGATTTTCTACATGGCATGAACTTAGAGTGAGGATCACTTAGCATTTGGTAATAAATTTTGTGGTAAGTGGGGTTGACTTAAAATTTATAAATTTTGAATGCACTAAAAGGTCCCAAGTATGGCTAGCAAAAGGGCAAAATCACATCAATTGGGTTCATACCTACTAACTTATGATGCAAGGGTTTATTCATTTTCATAACAAATCCAACTGTGTATTGCTTAGTAGAGTCTAATGTTTAGCAAGACTTGACCTAGTTTTTTTTAGGATTGGAGATGGTAGTCACTCAACCCCCTAACAATCATAATAAAATGTGGCTAATTTATATACCAAACCATGGAGTTGGGTTGGTATAATGCCAAGAGATGAAAACCTAGGTCAAGTTACCCATAGTGATATTATGAGGGAGAAATGAGCTCCTACCCACAATCCAAATGTAATAAAATAAAATATAAAGACTTTATAGGTCATTTCTAGGTCACCCAAGTCACTCAAACCTTGGGAAGATCATATGCAACATTATTTTTGATAATATGAAACAAACAAGGCAATAAACTAGGCACTTTTGGTCATTCAAGTTCCTTAAAGGGGTTGTGGGGAGAGAATACATACCATAGTTCCTAGTTTACCACAAACAAAGAAACATAACTATGAACTTTGAAATTTAACAAATAACCAAAAAAACATAAAACATAAAACACTCTTAAGGGTTGTAACTAAAATGTATGTTCCTTTTAATAACACTAAATCATAATGTGACTAAAATATTGGCCCCTTGGCCTTGTTTTCACTTGTAAAAAATTAAAAAATTAAAATAAAAGTGTGATTAAGTGAATTTTAAGAACCAAACAAAAGTGTATGTAATATTTTAACAATGATTAGGGTTTGCTTGTCTAGAAGTCAAAAATCAAATGCGTAAACAACTATCCATTTAGAGCTCTCAAATTTTGGAAAAACATAGAGAAAAATTACCATTTATCAAGATGAATCTATTATTTTCTTGAAAATATAGACACATAGAGAAACTTTGGCAAAGTCATTGGTTAGGTTAGGCAAAACCACCAAAATAAACAAGAAAATAGGAAAACATAGTGTAATTTTACCTAGTGAAGCCACCATTCTATAGGGTCAAAACTACCATTATGAAGCCACCATTTTTACACAAATAAAGATCACAAACAAACACAAAACTATCAAATCCATCATTACATAAGGTGAAGCCATCCACTGCTCAAATTGAATGACTTATATTTCAAGGCTAAAACTCTAAACTTGAAGAATTAAATGTATTTATTAGTAAAACTAAGGTTAGCATATAATTCTTCTTGGCCATATGGGATGCATGATCCCACCAAACATATCATTATGTACCTTAGGTGTTCAAAAAGTTAAAAAATGTATATTAGTCCCTTGTTAGTCCAAATGAAAAAATCCAAGCATAATAATACATTAGGAATAAATGCTCTTGCCTAAAAACTAGGGAGAGCATAACACAATAAAAAAGATCATAAAATAGAGATAAAGATAATACAAATTTATTATCTCTTTTATTGAATTTGATTCTTACTTGTTGGGATAAGGATGTTTGTGCTCAGTCTATGATGATTTGAGTCTTATAGAAATGTTCTTCCATGGTGGTATCATCTCTCCAATAACCACTTATGTTTTGGTGTGAAGCTTATCATAAATTAGGTATTATAAAACTACTCTCAAAGTTTTTAAGAAGGTATTCTAGTAGAATAACCTTACAAAAAAAATATTGTTGGCATATGGTATGGGAAATTTCATTTATAACTCTAACAACTAACTCTAACCCTAATGAGGTTAGGTTAAATTTTAATTTTGATTGAGTCTAGCTTAATCTAGGTTGAGTCAGGTTAACCATGGGTTGGGTCAAAGCACTCATGAAAATATTTGTGAGGCATGACAGCTCACTTTAGATATTTATGAGGTGTGACTCATAATTTTGGAATATTTAGGAAATAATAAATCACTTTATTAACTCTTTTGACCTTTTGACTTCATATTTTGCTAAAAAAATACTTTTTTGGTAAATGAAATTAACTAATTTGATTTGAAATTTTTGTTTAGGCAAGTTAATTAAGATTTTCAATGTAATTAATCTTTTTATTGATTTTTGGATTTTGGAAATTATTTGAAATGTTATGAATTAATAGCTTGATAGGCCAAAAGTATCAAATTACTAGGTCATAATTTGACTAGGGTTAAAAATGAATTATGTTTTTGGTGCATACATGGTAATACACCAAATAAGCTAGTTTCATCATATTTTTGGGAAATTAAATCCTTTACATAGAAGAATTTAAAAATTTTACATGATTTCTAGACTTAAAATGTGTCATTTTCTATAAATTTAATTGAATTTTGTTTAGGCATAAAAGTGGCTAAAACTAAGTTTCTACAAAAACCACTGCTATATTTTATAGAACTACCCCTATTTTAATACAAAAATAACATATTAGGATGGAACCACTATGACATTTTATACAACCACTATGATGAAACCATCACAAAGGAGATGATTTTGTAACCTATTAGGGTGGTTCCATCACCTTGAGGGGTAGTTATATCAAAAATAAGAAAGGGGTGAAAACAAGCTGAGGGAAGATAAAAGAACCAATTAAAAGGGGTTTTTAGGAGACCTAAGAGATGGAATCATAAGAGGATAAAGTGTTAGAGAGTTTCTATTTGAGAATCATAGAAGGTCACTACATCATCATCAAACCTATTAGGTTATGAATATTGTATTGTGTAAAAATTGGGTGCGTATAATGTTGGGACATCTAGATACCATAAAAGTGGTGGACATGT